>JAQMRL010000011.1:12303385-12738385 GCA_035578175.1 Catonia carolina | reverse complement strand
ATAAAGTAATTTCTTTTAGATGAAATAAATAATTTTTCTTTCATATTCTGCTACTTCTCGAGTTAAATTATTTATCACTATTTTATTTATATTCCATAATTTTGGAGAAACACCGAATAATATAGTGTAGGTACGCAAAAAATTCAAGAGTAATTTTTATAAATTTTTAGTATTCAAGGAATTTAAATAAATTCAGATGTAACTAATATGAAGAAGAAATGTTAGGCCTACTAAAATTTCTTGTTTGCTTGTTTTAAATCAAAACTAAGATTTTCTCGGAATAAAAATAATTTGTAATTTTAAATAATCACATTATTATATCAATAATCGGATGAGAAGTCAAACGTATTAACATTCAATAGGAAAAAATAAAGTAGGCCTACATTGATAACATATTTTTTTTCATTTACAGCCAATTTTAGACGACTTGAGGTGATATAAGACGTTTCTGGAAGCTTTTTTTTGCAGTCAACATTCTTAGCATTCGCTCACTGTAGGTTTTATCCTTTCTTCTGTACACCCGATGTGATTCTGTTTTTGCACTTCATGGAAACAGTCGGACGTTAAACCAAAAAAAAAAAAAAAAAAAAAAAAAAAAATAAAAAAATGCACTTCATGGACGTTTATTTGTAGCAGGAGACTATATAACAGCAAAGAAAGAAGAAAATGAAGATTATTATTTTAAGAAATTTACATGGAAATAGTTTTTTTGCTGTAACTGAAAAATTAATTTTTTTTTTAGTGTTAGTTCTAGGATTAAAAATATTTCAGAAATCTTCCAGGGATTACATTTATCGAATCCGTTGATATTGCAGAGACCCAACACCAATTTTAATTTCGAATATATGGGTGAAATTGATTAGCTAATTGCGAAATAAAAATATTTGGTAAAAAAATTATTTTGTTAAAATATATTTTCTCGGTTATTGCATTTTGATCGATTTGATATTTTTGTATTTGTTCACCTTTCAATTTATTCTTCTTTTTAGTTATCAATTTTGAAATGGAATGGCAGCAGCTAGTCACGTCGCTCTTTCATTGGCTTTATTCTTTGATTACTGGTAACTGTCATATCCTATAGAACTCATACATTGCTAAAAATACTGAAATGTAAATCTTCCTCTACTTCTTACATCCTCCCTTAACATAACCTTTGGTTATTGTTTTAGTGATCTCATATTTTAGAATATGACTGGTCAATTTATTTTTAATCTTCTTCGTCAGTAACCACAATTCTCTACTTTCTCCAGCTCTCTTCAGTATGTTCTTATCAGTAATTTTCTCAACCCATTTGATTTTAAAGATTTTTCTGTAATATTACATTCGAAATAATCAAATTTATTTTTGTTCTCATTTTCAGCATCAAATTTCTAAGTTTCACACCCATACACGCATTCCATACAAATATTTTAGAAACCTTTTCTAATTCTAGGCTAATAACAGGTTGCATAAGGAAACGAGAAATTTTGAAGTAACTCTCAAAAATATAAAAAAATGAATTCATAAGTTTTATAGTTGAAAACAACAAGTAAATTACATATAATTTAGAGTTCTATCAAAAAAAAAATCGCTTTCTAAAATCAATATCCATAAGATTATGGCTATTCGAATGTATTATTTATGTATTATTATATATTTATGTGTTCGGATGCATTCCTGGAAGCGAACGCTGAGATTTTTCATGGCACTTGAAACACTTTCATGGGAATTACAGAGATTTCTTCTTGAACCCTTGTTTTCAACTGAAAGATTATCGTTAGGTGTGTGTTGTACTCTTTGTTTTTGAGGTGGCCCACGAGAAAAAAAATCGCACATTGAATAATCTGTTGATCTTGGGGGCTAATGAATGTCGCCAAACTGTGAAATTACCTTGTTTCCAAAGGCTGTTGTTACGCAACGTAATCTAATGGTTTCAGTTCCCGTACATCTTGACTTTTGTATGGGTGAAACTTCAAATCATTGTGACGTTTTCGGCGGAGGTTGTTCCGTTTGGGTTTAACGCTGCTGCATGTTTCCTTGCCGATCGTTTTAGGCTTTTTACAATTGTGGCCTGAACTGCTTCTATGTTTTCTGGAGTTCATTGAGTACGTTGACCTCCTGGTGGTTTCTTTCTTAGAGCTGAACCCGTCTTGAAATTCATAACCCATGTATTGATGGCGTGACAAGGTAGAATATGAGCATGATATCCTAAATTGTAATTACGTCGGAATTTCCGTTGAGCAGCAGTCGCATTCTCACCATTCTTGTAACATGACTTCACAGCAAATGCACATTGTGAACCAACCCACTGGTCCATGGTTACTAAAGGGCAAGCAGTTCTGTACTAAAGCATGTCACTCCCACCTGTTTACAAACTCCTTAGAGAGGCCACTACTACATTCAAAACTTCCCGTTTCCCTGTGTCACCTGTATTAGTGTACTACAGGGTTATTATAAATGATGGACCCAATTTAATAAATTCATATTTATTTAAGTATAAATGCAAACTGAACAATTCACATACCAATGAAAAGAGGAAGTTTCAAAGTCTTTTTTTACACATTCTTACCCTGTACATGCGCGCAAGTGGGCGGCTGTAGTTGCAGAAACGGCTACAAATGATGGAGGATGACAGGTTCTTACAGCGTTTGATTTTCAGCGACGAATCTACGTTTCACCTGAGTGGGAAAGTTAACAGACACAATGTTCGCATATGGGGTTTGCAAAATCCACATTCAGAATTATAACATGAAAGAGACTCGCCAAAGATAAACGTGTTCTGTGCTTTATCGCGTACAAAGGTTTATGGACCATTCTTTTTTGGGGAAAGAACTGTGACTGGAATGACATACCTGGACATATTGGAACAATGGATCTTCCCTCAACTTATGGCAGATTCACAGGACTTCATTTCCCAACAGGATGGAGTTCCACCCCATTGGCACCTCGATGTTCAAGACTTTTTGAATCCGACCCTTCCTCACCGCTGGATCGGACGGATAGGAAATCAAGACCTGGCTCTAAACTTCTAGCCACCGAGATCTCCTGATCTCACCCCATGTGACTATTTCTTATAGGGTTACGTTAAGGAAAGAGTTTTTATCCCGCCTCTACCTCTACTAACAAGTCTGCCCGACCTGCAGAACCGTATCACTGCTGCGGTGTACTCAATAACGGAAGATACGCTTGCACGTGTGTGGGACGAGTTTGGTTATCGTTTAGATGTTTGCCGTGCTGCACAAGGAGGACACATCGAACATTTGTAAATGTGTAAAAAAATCTTTAAAACTTCCTCTTTCCATTGGTATGTGAATTGTTCATTTTGCATTTATACTTAAATAAATATGAATTTATTAAATTGGGTCCATCATTTATAATAACCCTGTTAAGACATTTTTTTCTAGATAACGCTCTTTAGGTTTATTCTGTTGGTCATATCTTAACATTTATGCTATAACTATTACCAACTACGGTGGCTTGCGGGCCGCACATGCGCAGTAAGTATCTCCCCCACCACAGCGTCGTAGCCTAATACAGGCTGCCTCTGAAGTAGTACTCACTACTCGTTGTGTTCTGTTCGTGCGGTTATCATTTTGACATTTGTGTCGTTGTCGAAAGCCGCACACCGTCGAAATTAGTTACACGCGCACAAAATACGGGGAAAAATGTCTGCGATTCAATTTGGGGTAATAGGTAATAAGTTTTTTTCTAAATGATGTACCTACCATACGTTTTGACAGGCCCGAAAGAAAGGGACGTCATACCCTCTTTCTGTTATATTTACTATGCGGTTATTTTTGTTAAAATTTCGTACAACTGATATTGTGCGTATGTGGTTGATTTCTAAAAAATGACGTATGCTTGGTATAAAGTTCAAAACTATAAAAAATGATTCAGCTTCTTGGGATACTAACAGGAAGGAGACACCAGACACGATGATCTATCTTTGACGTCCCTTCAAAAAGCGATTTTTTCAAGCTCGTTTATTATTTCTGTTTCTGCCCAACATATATCAAATTACACATAAAATTTTATATTTTATAACAAAATAATAAAACGCATATTATGTCGTCCTGGAAAAGAAGTTATATTAGCCTACATGATACGCAAAAAATGCGATGAGATTTAAACGTCTAACTTTGTACGAGCGTAACTTATCTAAATATCATATCAGAATCTAAATCTGAATATCTTATCTAAATCAATATCAGAGTATAATAATATTTATAGTTTAATAAAATAAGATTTATTAGGAAGTGAAAGTAATTTTTCAAAATTTTTTGATAAAAAATGAGCTTGTTAGAGTGTAGTGAACGAAACTGGCCGGCAGAGTGCCCTACCGTATCGCGTATTGTCACTATTTTGCTTGAACACCGTGCACTGATTGAAATGAGTTGAGGGGAACGGCGGACGCAACACATTCTCTCTCTGTCTCGCTACCCTCCCAGCCACCGTAATTGGCGAACAGTATACCTACCTTCAAACTATAGATTCTTGTTAAAAATGTTATAAAAATTTACAAAAACACTCCTTAGAATTCAAGGAAAATTATATTCTGTCTTGTACAGCTTTATGTAAAATTCGATTAGTCTGTCAAATCAATAAACAAGTCAAAATACGTACAAGACATAAAATTTATTTTTCTGTAGCTTTCTATAACTGAAACGAACAGTTGGATGGTTTTTATTTTTCTAGATATCACTTGTATTGAACAAGACAGGTTTTACATTCGACTATTTGTAACACATTGTTCTAACTAAACTTGATATGCATCCTGTTTGAAAATATTCTGTAAACTATTCAAATTTTGCATATTCTGAGGTGGTATCGTATATGTATATTGGTTTTTATTTTGCTTTCATTCACTGTTTTGTTTGCTCGTATTCTTTTATATATATTTGTATTCTATGTAAATGTTAGGATTGAACTTGTAGTTTTACTGACACAGAATTTACAAGTATGATGGAAGTTTCAAGAAATTTTCTATAGTCTTGTAATAAATCTGTCCGTTTTGACAAGTTTATATCTTGTCAGAATTATTTTACTCTCATTTCCTTTTAAAGTCTTACAGCCATTTACTGTCTTTTCTTTTTCTAAAACATTACAATTTACAGGTAAATTATTAGTTAATAGTTGTTCTATACTCTAGTAAAGTAGACTTAAATGTTTTTCGAGCTAAGTCAACTTACTCATTGGTTCTCCTTGAAAAACTCATGGTTTGTATCGTTTTTAACTGTGTTCCAGAACACAATAATTTTTAGTGCCTTATAATTGCTGTTGGGAAGAAAACCTTGATTGTCAATCTGCTTTTTTTCTAACAACTGAGATTATTTTATAATCAGTTTAAAAGCAAAAACTATAAGTAAATAACATGGAAGTGTTCACATGACGAAGATAATACCCAATGGTATTGCTTCGAAAATAAAAATAAAATTATTTATAATTTTTAAAAACATTAACTAGATAAGACATGTATAACAGTAATAGAAAAGGTAAAAATATTCATAGCGGTGATAGTAGAATGCGTAGAGGAAGAATATGATGTTAATGTTGATATGGAATACAATTATTTACATTGTAGGTTAGTCGGTAAATCTAAATGGAAGGTCAAGAAATTTTATTCGTTTTAGTCGTGTTACTTCTTTGCTATTATCAAGTAAATTAAGCGCCAAAGAATTCGGGTGATCTGATAATTTTTCTTGATATTTAGAATTCAGCTGCGTAATTTCTTCTTTCACGGTGTTGACACGTAAGTCTCTATGCAACGCATCATTTGTCACATACCATGGAGCATTTCTTATAATCCGTAAAACTTTCGGCTAGAATCGTTGGATAATAGCAAGATTCGATTTTGCAGCTGATCCCCAAAGCGGCGGTAATCGATAAGTCCACAGCGGTTTCAATATGACTTTGTACAGTAGGAGCTTGCTCTCTAATGACAGCTGTGAACGTTTGTTCATCATCCAATACAAATCTCTTAGTTTCAATCCTAGTCTTTTGCGTGTGTTCCAAATATGTTTGGACCAGGTAAGGCGTCGATCTAAGTGCATTCCCAAGTACTTTACATCATCTGACTGAGGAACTGGTCTTACATTTATTCGTATATGTGGACATGTGTCTTTCCTCAAAGTAAATGTAATATGTCTCGACTTGTCGTCATTTATCTTAATTTTCCATTTCTTACACCAGTTCTCAACTATACTCAGATGGTCTTGTAGTATTTTAGTAGCCCTAAATGTAGAGTCATCTGTTGCTAATAGAGCTGTGTCATCAGCAAAATTGGTGTGTCAATCTGTAACAAACTTCTTTTTTACAAACAGATGTTAAGATCTTTCTGGATGTATGATATAAACCGTTATGATCTATCGTGTAGAATAATGCAATCACGATACATGCTGGGAATAATTCTCAATTATCATGAGCAAATCCAGGAGGTGAGACGACAAACTAAAGACGTCATCACGATGGCTACCGAATTTGAAATGAAGTTGGTCTTACTGCCAGATAATATGCAGAGAACACAAGTTGAGCGAAGAAAATTATGGAGTGGCGGCCTAGAGAGTGCAGGAGAAATGTTAGATGATATGAAAACTCAAAGAAACCACCTTAACGAGGGTGGTCTGATGGTTGCAGGGTAAAATTGGGATGACAGTGGTAGCAATTGGTAGCAGACAAATCGAAGAGGAACGATGAGGATATATATGTATATATATATATATATATATATATATATATATATATATATATATATATATATATATATATGTATATATCAATGGTGGACGAAAAAGCTGTAGACGAGAGACATCATACGACGCTTTCAAATACATTACTGAGAATCATTATTGATGCCTCTGGTTTGTCTGAAACAACGACTTTCACAGAGACCGCAAACGGACTTTCTTTTCAGCGGAATCCGGAGGTTTGCACAAAAGTATGAGGAAAGACTCCACTGTTATGACATCACTGAAGCGATCAGTTTCTTGACAACGAAGACCTGGTATGAAATATTCACAGGAAGAAACCACTAGATCTGTTGTAGCGTCATCATTGCTAGAGTAATACCGGAGTTAGTGCATGATCAAAATCTAATCGCACTAGAAAATGTATTGTACAAATGTGTTCTTTTAAACAAATTTCAGAGGTTCTATTGAGTAGCTCTGTAGTAGTAATTGTAAATATAGATTCGGTTGGAAAATAAGATTATTAGTTTGAAGTTTAAATCGTATTATTAGTACCTGGTTCAAATCCTAGTAAAGATAGTTACTTTTATACGGATTTGAATACTAGACAGCGGTTCCCTGTGTACATTGATGGTTGAGATTCAATTAACCATACTCTTTCAGGAATGGATGGCCTGGATTTGCATAAGACCTCATTTATACATCATAGACATCAACCTCATCTTATTGAGTCAAGGGTTTGCTTATAGTTATGATTGAACAGATTGCAACGTACAAACATAAAAGATTAAAAAAATCGTATTACAGAATAAAACAAAAATGTATTTAATTAAATTTTATCAAGTGTGATATTTACCGAACATTTTATCGTATTTAAATAATGTAATAAAATAAACTCTATGCCAAAAATTGTATTATAAACCTAAAAGAGAGTGAGTTAATGTTTACCTGTGTTATGAAAGGTTTTCAATTCAACGGGTTTGTATCTGATTATACTAATTACGTTTCACAAAAATTGCACATAAAGGTCACGTAATCAACTTTCTTTTTTGTCCTCTTTCGTTTTCTGTATGTTTTTAATTATCATGTTGAATATTGTGGTGATTTTTTGTTCAAATTCTTTGATCGCGTCATTTATGAAAATTTTTTTTTCTTTAACCCTAAGATATGCCCTTAAATTAATAAATTAATCCCAGCAAGTTTACTTGAATTAATAAATTTTTATATGTGCGTGGATTCTAAAATATTGTTATTAACAGAGGTACTTTTAATTAAAAGAAGTCATCAATTAGATAAAAAATTATTTATATGATATACTCGTATAATGAACAGCCAAAAACAAAACAAATTAAATATAACACTTACCTCAGAGTATTACATTTCTTCAAGATCTTTCGTCTCTCTCAAAGACATCATCAGGAATTGTACAGTACACACTAAACACATATAACATTAAAACAAATATGGTCAAAGATTCAATTATTTTCTATTTCACTAACCATTCCGCGCGCGGTTATTCGGCTGATTGCCGAATAACCGGAATTCGGCCGTATAACCGCGCGCGGCATGGTTAATGAAATAGAAAATAATTGAATTGGACTTTGACCATATTTGTTTTAATTTGTTAATGTTATATGTGTTTAGTGTGTACTGTATAATTCCTGATGATGTCTCCGAGAGAGACGAAAGATCTTGAATAGACTAAATGTAATACTCTGAGGTGAGTGTTATATTTAATTTGTTTTGTTTTTGGCTGTTCATTATAGTATATCATATATGTAGTGGTGCAAACAAAGGAAAATAATATTTAATAAAATAAAAAAATTATTTATCTAAATAAATCTCAAAAAATAGATTCCCTATTTCTATTCATTTCACTATCATTACCTTGTTGGAAGCAAATTGAAATAAACCAATCTGGACTAATATGCTATGGTCACCCTGGATATTAGTGTACCATCAATAACGGTGTATATTATGCATATTAATATTGTTCAACTAATATGTACTAATTTCATATATCTCACTGGATAAGACTGGTGACCTATCTCTGGATGTCGGTTGAGCTTAAGTATGTGATGAGAATAATATTCCATGAATATGAGAATGTCTTGTATCTCACAGAGAGTGAGAGAGTCATTAAAACAAACAGGTAACAAGAGGATATACACACATTTAATAGCGAGTAATCGTATACCTAAATGTCGAAATAAGGTAACTGTTTATGAAAACGCTTATCTACATTGTTGATTGTTTTAGTGCAATGTAGTAAAACATATATGTCACTAAAACAGGATAAAGCAAGATTAGAAACGATACAGACGTGACTGTGCAGATGAATGTATAAGATCACCTGGAGAAAACTTTGAATAATAAAGTATTGTGACAATATCGAAGAAGAGCATGGTTCGCGAAATTTCTAGTACTTCATTCATAAAATGGTAAAGAGTAGATATTAGAGTGAAAAAGTAACAATAGGGCTAGTTGTAAAAGGTTATTTAAAAATAGCCGCGCTACTGTGTATGATAAGGTCTTTGTTGTACTACTATTTGTGAAAGGGTCGGTTGATTACCTGTAACACATTTTATTCTATTGTTGACTTGTTTACAATAGTTAAGATCCCCAGAAAAGATTATTGATCGAACCTCGGGGTCTTTCGAGAAGGCTCTTTGAACCGCTTATATATAAAGAGTCCTCGAGGCGGTCAGTGAGTTAGTATTCGTTTGATCTTTGGCGAGTGTTTATAGAGTGAGCTATCGGTGCGTAGTGCAGGTCACCTATCCGAGCATTGTGTTGGTCAACTATTATTATTCAGTTTTATTGTATGTGCATTGTGTATTCAGTTTCATTGTGAATGTGCATTCTATATAATTATTGTAAGTAGTATAAAGTAAATTGTTAAGTTATTTATTGTATTACTTCATTATAATTAGTTTGTTATTTATTCTGTAAATCTTTAGTGCAATAAATACTTGTAATTGTAAACTTTAGTGTATTAACTATTTAATTACCTAGATCCCGAAACGGACCTTAGCGATAAGTGTCACAGTATTATTTTTCGGATTGAATACAAAAGAGAACCCGTGTAAGGTTTGAAAAGAAAGAAGGTGAAATTGTATTGGCCACATTATTTGACTTTATTTAAGAAAATAAACTACAACTGTGTAAGAAGTTAACACAACCAGCAGTTATAATGTCAATAGTTTTATATAAATGTCTTGATGTCACTTATGTGAGGTAGTCACCCAGCGGCAACCCCTCAGGACGATTCACAAAAGGTCTCTATTCCATTGCCTTTTCAGTCTTCTAAGTGGGTTGTGTGGTAGGTGAGGAGCGGACAATGACTGAATTTGTGGATTTGTGTGATAGTGTAGTTTGCTATGAAAACGTCTGTATAGTTTCTTTATTGTTTCGTCCACCGTTTCAATGTTAAGGTCTCTATGTAATGTTTTGTTACTAACGTATGTTGGACAGCCTGTGATGATGCGTAAAGTTTTGTTCTGGAATGTCTGAATACGTTTTATGTTAGATACTTTAGCTGATCCGTAGATCACAGAACCATAGGTCCAAATAGGACGAAGAAGTACCTTGTAACAGTTAAGTTTCTGAGTAATTGGAAGAGGAGATTTATGGTGAATAAGACTGTAGAGAAGTTTTAACCGCGCGTTAAGAGATTGCCTTTTGAGTCTAGTATGTGGATTCCATGTCAGTCTTCTGTCTAGTGTCAGTCCTAAGTATTTCACTGAGGTTTTTTGTGGGATCGGTGTATTGTGTAAATAAACTGGGGGACAAGTTTGTCGTCTGAGAGTAAATGTAATGTGTTGTGATTTTTCAGCATTAAGTTTAATTTTCCAAGTATTACACCAATGTTGTACAGTGTTTATGTGATGTTGAAGATTAAGCGTTACGTCTTCACACCTGGCTTCGCTGGCTAATATTGCTGTGTCATCGGCAAATGTTGCAGTTATAGTTTGTTGTGTGGTAGGAAAATCGGATACGTAGATGGAGTACAAAAGGGGTGACAAAACTGCTCCTTGGGGAACTCCTGCATTTATTGGACGACACGAAGATACAGCAGAACCTTGTTTTACAGAAAAGAAGCGATGTGAAAGAAACGACTTGATTACAAGATAGTACGTAGACGGTAAAATAGATTTCAATTTAAATAAAAGACCGTTATGCCAGACCTTGTCAAAAGCCTGACTGACATCAAGAAAAATTCCAGCCGAATACAATTTCCGTTCTAATGATGACGCTAAAATATCGACAATACGGTGTAATTGGTGAATAGTAGAATGGTTTGACCGAAAGCCAAATTGATGATCAGGGATGGCATGTTGTGGAAGAATAGTTAAAAGCCGTTTGTGTAAAATCTTTTCAAATATTTTGGAGCACAGTGGAAGGAGACTAATTGGGCGGTACGATGAAGGAACAGAGGAAGGTTTATTAGGCTTTAAAATCATACGAATTTGCGAATGCTTCCACTGTATAGGGAAGGTTGCTGTACGAAAGATAGAATTAAATAAACATGTTAGAAATACAATACCCTTTCGAGGCAATTCTTTGAGTACTTCGGAGCATATAAGATCATATCCAGGGGCTTTTCCAGTTTTTAAACCGGCTATTTCGCGTTTGATCTCAGAAGGTTTAATCGGATCATGGGGAAGCGAAACCGGCAAAGGTGTGTCTAGGGATTGTAGGACATAACCATCATGTGTGACGTCTGCTAAGTCCTGATGTGGTTGGAATATCTGCTCTAAATGGTCAGCAAAGAGTTCTACTTGCTCTTCGTCTGTGATTCTCCACGGCTCCCCCTCGTTACGTATTGGAACACGCACTTGCGACTGTCGGAGCATAGCTCGTGTTTTCCTCCACAAGCTACCATCCCGACTGGAAAGTTGACTGATTTGTTCATCACGTTTATCATCTCGAAAAAGTTTTAGTTGAGTCTTAAGTAAATTAGTTAATTTAGTAAATATACGTTTGTCAGCAAGCAATCGAGTGTTTTGCCACCTTTTCCTGGCTCGCCGTTTGTCAGTGATAAGATTTTTAATGTATTGTGGGTAAATTGGGTACAATTTCGGAGGTTTACAGATTGAAGAGGTCCATACAGCCTGCTGTACAGTTTCGTTAAAGAATTCTATTGCCTTTTCTATTTCCTCTCCGGTTTTCAGTAAAATAGGTATATTTAACGAAGCGTTTAAAATTTCACGAAAGTTATTCCAATTCGTCTCTCCAGCGACTAAGGTTGGGTTGGTTTGGGAACTGGGTTCTGCCCACAGCGACAGATACACAGGAGAATGGTCAGATGATAAGTCCGGTGTAGACGAAATGTCATATGGAACGTTCGTTAGGCCTTTTTGGAAGAACAGGTCAAGAAGGTCCGGAATTTTTCTAGGGGAAGTTGGCCAATAAGTGGGAGAATTCGGAGAAATTGCACGTACATTATTCACAGTTATACTACTAAAAAGATTTCTTCCTCGAGAAGTGCTCAATCGAGAGCCCCAATGAACATGTTTGGCATTAAAGTCACCACCGACTAGGAAGCACGAACCAAGTTTAGTAAAGAAGTCAGAAAACATAGCTCGAGAGATAACAAATCGTGGAGGACAATAAACAGAACCGATTGTAATATTTTTATGAAGAGTTTTTACTACGATGCAGGAGAACTGAATGCAAGGGGTGGAAATGTTTTGACAGGGATAATGAGTTAAAGATGATTTAATAATTACTGCAACACCACCGTGAGCTGTGTTGTCTGGATGATCCGTTCTGTATGTTGTGTAATCTCGAATGAAGAATCTAGTTCGTGAAGTAAAGTGTGTTTCCGTAATTAAAGCTATGTCAATACGTTTGTCATGCAATGTAAAGTCTAGTTCGTTTCTGTGCTGGGCGAGACCATTTGCGTTCCATAGAAGAACTGACAGGGACCCACAAGTCAGTAAGTTATTTGGCATATGTGTGAGCGAGCGACTGTGTAAGATTAGTTAATTGTGAAAGAAGACTGAAAAGGGGTTGGATGAGTTTATTTAAATTTGTGATTAAACTTACTAAATCAGTTGATGTCTGTGAATGCGACTCGACAGGAGGCCACTGGGACGACTGGTTGGTGTTGATGTCTTCAGTGTTGCTGTATATTCTTTGTCGTGCTGTAGCTGGTTGTGAAGATTTTTGCCAAGCTGTGTTGTTGATTGTTGTGTTGTTTGGTAGCGGAGGGAAGTCTGTCTGGTTGAATGATGTGGTTGCTGCTGGTTGTGCTGGAGCAGAAGACGCTGTCCTTTGCTGTCGTTGATTGCGCAATGTTTGGTACACCTGACAACCTTTATAGTTGGCAGGGTGCGTGCCCCGGCAATTAGCGCATCTTGCAGGTGTCGTGCGTGTTTTTGTGCAGATTTTTGAATCATGCGCTTCACCACAACGTACACATCGAAATGGGTGGCGACAGTAGGTTTTGGTGTGAGCGAACGACTGGCATCTTGTACACTGTGGTATACTGCGTTTCTTTCGTGGTTCTTCAATAACAATTCTGTAGCTAAGAAGAGATTTCAGATCAAAAACCTTCTCGTCGTATGTGTCGCTGCTTATTTCTACAAAAAAGAGTGGTAAAGGTGTTCGGATGATTTCTTCTTCTTGTTTGTCATTCACAATTACTTTTCGGCGAGATAGTACATTTGTCACTGTAACAGCAGTGTATCCTAACTGACGAAAAGCTTCTTGGATATCTTCTGTTCTTGCAGAAGGATGTAATCCGCGTATAACAACCTTTGGAAGTTTCTCCGAAGGCAGTTGATATGTATGAAAATTTGCGTTGTGTTGTTCAAGACACCGCACAAATATCCTGTAAGTTGCAGGCGAATTCGGGTAAACGATAACGTTAGAGATGCTGCTTTTTAAAGTAAATGAGTCCTGTCCTCCAACGTCTCTCAGGATTTTTATAAGACAGTTGGCATCTGCTACTCCCTTTAAATATATTGGAGGAACTTTGTCCTCTCGTAGTTCTGTTTCATCCATAGTGTTTGACAGAGGTGAAAATGAGTTAGAAAGACGCACTGTATTGTCAATTTCTTGTCTCTTCTTTAGGCGTGAATCTTGATCACTATTTGAGAGTGGTCTTTTTTTTCCGACCACGGTTTCCCATATTGAATCGCTGCCATTTGGTTCAACATCTAGGTTAGTGTTCTCCGTTGCCATGGCAACCGACGTTGATTGTTGTGGTAATTTAAATGAAATAAAAATGTCTTATTTAAAATAAATATCACACATAATGTCACATATCAAACGAAACTATATTAAATAATGAATGTCACAAACAAAAATTACCACCGGTATCTATAAAGAATAAACTATAAATTAAATAACAAATCGGAACGTAAGTTCGCGCACTGTTAGTCGATTAACTGGCCACATTATTAAAAAAATTATTTCATTGTGAAAATTTTTACATCAAAAAAATTAAATGTAGGCTATTAGGTAAATAAAATAATTGAATTAATTTTAATAAAGAAAAACTATTCAATACTTATTGTATTTTATACTTTCCAAAAACTCGTTAAAAATGTAGACATGAAAATGTTGTTGTTTAAGTCATCAGCCGAAACGCTGGTTTGAACCTGTAGAGGTTTCACTAAGTAAAACGAGGAGTGAGGTGGTTTACCATTGCCTTCCTCAATGAACGGAAAAGTACGCTTATTAGCATGCAGGGCCCTCTGAAAAGCACATACTCGTATTTTCCACTCTGCAAATGGCACCTTTCCTTCATTCACCACTGAGTATGGCTGTGTAATGAAATTCATTACTTTCAGAGGAGAAAACTCTGATTAGGGTCTTTTACACCTCTACCTCTTCTGTTCTTTAATGATTCAGTCATTTAATTGGCCATGTGATAAGAAACAGGACTATTTATTTTAGCCCTGCAACGAACAGATTGAGTGTACATAATTTGACACTCCAACTGTCTGTTTTGGGCAGACATGAAAATAAGTTACTACTAATTATTACTAATAAATTACTAATTTAACAACGACTGTGGAACTTTGTTTAATAACAAGTAGTTGTAAGTCACATCCGGTGTAAGGCTTCACAGCAAAAGTATCTGTTCAGTTTGTTTTCTTCGGGGATTTTCGTATGTACGGTAAACAGACCATTTACGTACAACTTATACATTTCAGTTTATAGCTCAGTCAAGATCAGATGTGTATGTGATTGAGACAGTTTATTAAGTAAAAATGAGTTCTGTAAAGCGTTTGCGTTCATTTACTGCTGGTGAAAAATTAAAAGTTCGACTTGAAGAAGAAGAAATTGGTAAACATGCTGTTAAGTCCACCAAGCCGTTGGACTTGATATAATTAGTATAATTATTCAACAATTTATTTATTGCGGTAATTTCCGGAGAACCAGAGTACAATTTATAGGAGTCAGCACTCACGACCAAGCGATTAGGGATTGTAATTAAAACACGAGTTAGAAATTGATTAAATGAAAGGAAAAACACACATAGGAAAATTTGACCACCTGAACAACCAAATATTATCACGAACATAAATGCCACTTACTTGGTTCAAAATATGATAACGTTGAAGTCCAATGACTGAAGCACGTGGTGAAGTCCGGACTGGAGACCGCCGAAATAAACTTTAATACATTAGCACCCAATTTATAAGCAAACAAACACGACAAAATACAAATGACCAAGTACATATACACACATTAGCACAATACAAGCTTCAACACGAACATGAGCCGATGCCAGCACCAAAGCATGGCGCTAAGCCGAAAGTTAAGCCTCGAAACGAAGAGCACATCTGCTCATGACAAGTCTAGTCGAACAAGTGGTCCAGAAACGGGAAAAGAAATAGAGCGTAGGTGAAGGGGGAAGGAACATAGAATGATACAGCATAATTGGGATTAATAGATGAAATTAAGAGCACCAAGGCACGAGCATTTGAAACACCGCACTCGGCGACGAAGCATTACTTAACCCGGGTGAACATGACTTAACAATGCAGTCGGCCGTAAGTACGATATTCTGGAATCCTTTATAAAAGATTGGAGAAAGAAAATAGAAAAGCTTCAAGATTCCAATAAAAACAGAAGAGAATTTCGCGTAGGTAAACGAAAATTTCCATAACTAGAAGAACAACTATTGTCCTACATCGAAGACCGACGTCAAGAAGGGTTGGCAATATCAACGGAAATGGCAAATTTAAAGACGAAAAAATTATATTCATAATTCAGTAATTAAATTTGGTTTAGTAATTGAGTGGTAATTTTAATATGAGCTTTAATTACCTAGATTTTATTATTTCTTAAAAACTTACTCCCGTTTTTGGAGCGCGCGTCTTACGCGAGGGCGCGTCGTACACGAGTAAATACGATTCTTAAAACAAATGAAGTAACTATATTTTTACCTTCTAAAATGAAGTTTATAATAAAGGATGTACAATATATAGAGTTACTTTTATTATTAAATGTCTCCCCGCGTGATACTGATGATATAATCCGTTTTAAAACGTGTTGTGTCAAGAATTTCTTATAAATATTCATCTCAATAATAATAATTTATATAGTTTGTAACATACGTATGTTAATTTCACATAAGTTAGCATAAATTAATGTATTTCAGCATGTATTTATTTTAAATCCTGAATTAAAAGGAGTAAATTAACTTTATTATAATGCTTCCTTCCGTTCATTAAAGTTATAATACTGTACCTTTATGAAGTTAATAAAGTACCTTTTATTAATATTAAGAACATCTACTAAATCCTTTTTTTTTAATTCTGGGCAATTTAAATGGCATTATTCTTTCGTATTCTTCTTGTTGAAGGGAAAATATGCTTGTATTTAAAGCAGGCTTATTTTTAATGATGTTTATATATTATAATGCACTAAGAGTAACTGAAAAAAAAAATCTGGTGTGAAACACTCACACAACTTTCTCTTGCCAATGCAAATAATGATCAATATAACCTAACATTAGTAATAAAACATTAAAAGTAAACAAAAAACTAACCTCAAAAAACATAACCTTATTTTAATCATGAGTGAAAGACGCAAAATGAAAATCAACCTCAGTTTGGCTTAAAAATACAGAAAAACCACTCTTTCACGCTAAACTAGGCTCTGTAGAGAAAAATGCTCTAAATAAAAGAAGTAGATCTTTTAATTTCCTATAAATTTGATTATACACTTTTGTTGTAAAATGCATACTAAGGCCGAAATCTTTAAAAAATAGATTTTTCACACGTTTTCGTGAGAAAGCGGCACGTGTCCTGAAGGAGCTGACAGAAGATGACTTTCCGCACTGTTTCCAACAATGGAAAATTTGCATGGAGCGTTGTAGGGATAGAGAAAGTTTGAGGGTCAGAGAAAGTCTTTGGATGGCGTTTTTGTAACTGTACGCAAAGGAATCAAATGCTTATTTCATGTACTGTAGTTTTAGATCGTTTCGGAAAGTTATGAAAGTTTCGGTACTTCAGTTCAGATGTGTTTCGTTTCTATTCGGAAGTTGCATTTTAATCCATTATTAATGTTTTTGTTTATAATGTGTAAGATTACTTTATAAGTAAACTAATAGAATCGATTTAAATAAGAAGAAAGAAAATTCAGTTAGATAATGGAAGATCTTTTAATCTTATACTCATTGATATTGAATATTCATATCATCCTGATTCAAACTCATCCGTCTTTCTTAATGCCAACGAATTCATACGGATTATTTTGGATTTACTCGTTCAAACATAAACTAAAATAAGAAAAACGAGATGAAATTTCTATAGGAATTTAAAATTTTAAAGATTTAATGCTTTATCTACAACCGGGTATAAATTATCATGACAAACTGTATACTATTTTTCTTAGAACGGCTGAGTTATTCATACCTATGTGTTAGTGTATATGTGCAAGTGTGTTTTAGAGATAGATATTGAAAAAGAATAAATTTAAGATAGATTTAAGAGAAATCAACGAAAGAGTAGTTTCAATATTGTTATCTAATAAAATTTTAGTTATAAATCAATTCAATAAATTCACAATTCATTCTACTGGAATAAATTATATTTTATTTGCTCTCTTCTTTTGACATTTCCAATTTCATGTAGTAAATTTAAATGCTATTATAATTTTCAAGGATCGTGATTACAAATTTATACTACTCGTTCGTCCATTACAGTTTAACTTTAGAATCTTAAAGGAATTTACAATAAATCTTTTGTCCTTTAACAAAATAAATTTTATTCCGGATCATTTCTAAATCACAATAAAATATAGGCTATTTGAAGTCACGCGTAATTCTTAATGTAATCCACTTACAGGAATATACGGATTTAAAATACCTATATTTAATTTTTATTTTTTCAAAACATTGAGCGATAAATTTTATAAATTTAAAATTCATCTATTAGTAAAAAAAGTTTGGTTGAAATTCTATTGTCATCCTACAATAAATATCTTGAAACAATTTAAAACTCAACATATCCGTGCTTCTCTTAAGTGATCCGTGCTTCCCTAAAGAGATATTATTTAGGAATCATAAATTTTACAAAATGACGTTAAAAGCAAAATGATTAGAAAAAAATCAATTAGTACTGTTGCCAGAAATCTTGTTGACATTAGTATAAATCAGCAGTGGAAGGGGAGAAATACGACTTGTGAATAACTGAATATGTTCTATTTTTTTTTTTTACTTTTGAGACCTCATAGGATCACTCTAGTTCAAGTTTAGGTTTGTTCCAGAGTTGGATTTCTTTGAAAAGCGGGCTCTCCTAAGCGTGGCTTCCTTTCGTTTGGCCCACATTTTCTTAAAACGTTCCGATCTCTGTTTCCGGTCTTCGTCGGTAAACACCCTGTTGTACATTCTTCTGGTTTTTGGTTCGAATGTCAACATATTATTCTTGACTAGTTGGTTGTACTTAGCTGATTTTGTTAGCAGGTCTTATTTAGTGATTCCAAGTTCCTCCACATTCCGCTGTACGTCCTTCATCCACCTAGCTCTCGATACCTCATTCCAAAAATGGTTGATCAGCCGGTTCACAAGGCTAGACTTTTTTGGCTCTGAGTATGTGTCCTAGGAATGATATTCTTTTATTTCTAAAGTTATGTGTTAGTGGGGGGATTAGTTTGTAGATTTCTTTGTTTGGGATTAACCGCCACTGTCCTTCCACCATGTGCCTTTTGTTCATGCACTTCTTATGTATTTTTCTTTCTATCTTCTCAATTCTATCGGTGTCTCCTAGGCGAAATGGCCCGAATAACGTTTCGCTGGAATAGTGGATTTCTGGGAGAACCACTGTTTGGTAGTGTCCTAGTTTAGATTTGGTTCTATTTATACAATAGTTTTTAGTTATGTTCTTTTTTATGTAATAAATTTATACAATAAATTTCACTAACCCTTTTTAAGCTGCCTTTTAACTTTTATTATTCACTTACACGTGTTTCGGTGGATTCACCATCATCAGAGTACATAATATCTTTGAAACTAAATTTTTTTTAAAAATCTATGGAAGGTATTACATTTTCAGTAGATTAAAAAAAAATTAGTTTCAAAGATATTAAATACTTTGATGATGGTGAATCCACCGAAACACGTGTAAGTGAATAATAAAAATTAGGCAGCTTAAAAAAGGTTAGTGAATTTTATTGAATCAATTTATTATATGAAATAGAATTAATTTCAAGCTGCAGGGTGAATTATAAGGATTTATTTTTAACTGAATATGTGCTCTAAGAAAAATGTAATACATTTTTCTTAGGGCATATTTTAGGACATACTATGTCCTAAAAAACTAAGATTTATTTGATTTTTAAAAGGTTTACATAATGTTCTATGCAGAAATCGGATGTGATATTAGTTTTGGATATCTACCTTGTAAATAATTTTTGAAAATGTTGAAAAAAGAAAGAGTAAATTGTGATGTCACTGTAGAACGGTACTGCACAATACCTGATACATGTACATGTACATGTACATGTACAGTACATTTTATACAATTGTTGGTAGGATAGAATAAAATTGACTTATAGATTAGATGGAAAAAAAGAACCTTTCCAAACAATCTTATGAAACAAATGAAATGAAAGATGATTTGATTTTACCAATCACAAAATGTTTCTTAAAAAATTACTTAATAATTATATTCCATATAGCCTGTTTTATTCAGGAAGCTTTAAGCTTCCAACAGTGAAAGAATGTTTTATATCGGTTGTGTAGTTTATGGTATAAACTACTGCGGAATTAACTACTGTAGTTTATAGTACAAAGAAACGTTACTTCTCTTTAATATTAGTTCTCTTTTAATATTACTAATTATTACTCGTTTTAAAAGTAGATAAGGAAAAATGTTGAAAATTTTAATTATTTACACGTTGTTATCAGGTGAAATATTACACTAATCACCCATGATCTGCCGGTTTCTGTGGTTAAAAAGTACAGAAGAGGTGGGGGCTGTAATTTATAATAATCAGAATTATTTTCTGAAAGTAATAAATTATACTAAACACCAGACTCAATGGCGAGATAAACTAAGATATCAATCGTAAAAAGGAAAAGAGAATGATTTTCACGACACTTGGTAGCTTAAACTGAAAAGCAGTAGCCTACTACTTTTCACCCCTTTGAGAAAGGCATTGGTAAACCACTTAATGGTTGCTTTATTTAGTAAAACCTGGAGAGGTTAAACCCAGAGTTTACTTAAAGTACTGACTTAACCAACAGTAACAAAATCCTTATATCTTAACTACAATAATATTAGCACAATTTATATCATAATTTAACGTATTATTATAATTTACATCACAATTATTAAAGGTTTCATCTAATCAAACAAAGTATTGTCAACGTCGTCAGTCGAAAGGCTGGTTTGAACTTCTAGAGACTTTACTAAGTAAAAATAGGAGTGAGGTGGTTTACAATATTGTCTACCTCACTGTGTGGAAAAATATCCTTATCAGCATGCCCGGCCCTCTGAAAAGCATCTACTTTCCACTCTGGAAATAACACCTTCGCTTTATTCACTATAGGGTTCTGGCTGTATAATGGAATTCATTACTCTCAGAGGAAATAACTCTCACTACTTCTTATATCTCTACCTCTTCTTCTTAAATGTTTAAGTCATATAATTGGCTGAAGTTATTATAAGAAAAGAACTATTTTTTGTAGACCTTGAACTAGTTATCAAGTTCAAACAATTACGCACTTCACCTGCCTGTTACAGGCATAAAGAAAGTATAATAAAACGTTCAAAAGGTTTAGGCAGTCTTTTTTAATGATATAATTTTTCACAATTTTATAAACATGTTTCATAAACTTATTTTTAGCCGTTTCCGTTTTCCACAACTGGATCAATCTTTTCGTAAAATGCATTGGCTTTTGAGTAATGAATACCACCTTTTAAAATCAAACAAAATAAATCTGTATAAATGAATTTTATAGTCCATTTTAAGATAAGAAATACAATTTTGGAATATTTCTGCAAATTCCAGCAAAAAGTTTTACAATGATTCCAATCAAAAACTATCAGAAATATGTTGGTATAAAATAGTACTTTTCCCATAACGGGCAGATGGAGTGTTAAATTAATTGCACTCGATCTGTTGGTTCAAGGGCTACAAAAAGTAGTTCTGTTCCTTATAACATAGTTAACCAATTATATGACTGAACTATTTAAGAACAAAAGAGGCAGAGGTGTAAAAGACACTAGTCAGAGTTAACTCCTCTGAGAGTAATGAATTTCACTATACAGCCAGACACTGGTGAATGAAGTGAAGGAGTCATTTGCAGGGTGGAAAGTGGGTGTTTTTCGGAGGGCCTGGCATGCTGATAAACATACTTTTTCAACTCAGTGAGGAAGGCAATAGTAAACCACTTCATTTCTCGGTTTTACTTAGTAAAATCTCTGGAGGTTCAAACCAGCCTTTCAGCTGTTGACCTAAACACAACAAAAATGGTACATCAGCAAAAACTTCATTGTTGGAGATCTTATCTTAGAGACAGTAAAACGAGGAATTCCAGATTTTATTGTGAAATATTTGGATGTACTGCCTAACCATAGGTATGAACTAAAAAATTACTAGAAATATTATTAGACAGCAGTTTAACTCAAAATTCAAGGTTGAAACGATTTAATTTTTTTACCCACATTGTAGTTATTGTAATAAAAATTTAGCGTAGCATTCATTGCACTTTACTCATTTTTTTCTAAATATCACAGAGGTCAAAGGTGGATAGATATTATCTGACTTGTTTAAGTTTTCCTCCCTCTTCGCTATACCGGTCCCTAATTGCTAAAATACGACGAACAGTTTGTAATGAAACAGTAAGCAAAAAAATCCGTTTTCCTTTATCGATAGAACTACTTTGAAAAAAAAAACAGGTTGATGTTGCAGCAATACGATTTGTTATTAAAAAATAACAAAATATCGAACTTTGAACAACAACAGACCTGATTCAACTTTACAGTAAAAGTTTTTGAACGTTACTTATAGATTGAGTACTGCAGTTCATTTATGGGTTGCTAAGCTAACCGTCTAGAATCTTTCAGAAGATTTCAAACAGTTAATGTAATGTAAACAGCAACATAAAATTAACCCGTGTGAGTGCGGTTGTATATAAAAAGAATATGGCCTACATGTTAACCAGACTTTGTAACGGAATCGAAGTCGGGACCTCCAATTTAGCACTAAGTATTCATACCAACTCCACTAAAAATATATTTAAATATACATTTTATTTACTAATTTTCATTGGGGTATTATTAATATGACATTTTTTTATCTAAATAAATTTCAATGCTTGGAGGAAAATAAATCTAACTACTGTATAATTTATGTAGTTTAATTTACATATTAATTATTAATATATTGTTGATGTAATCTAGTTGGATAGATCAACTAAAAACTATTAACAAGTCGGTTTTATTCAATTTATTAAAAATATTTATTTTGAATATAAATTTTCTTTATGGTAGGAATGAATGGGTAACAACCAACCCTTTATTATACTATGAAATGGCCTTTAAAACTACGTTATTGTCCATAAAATTAAATGGTCTGATAACCATGTTTACGTACGAAATGGTCGCTGTAATTTATATTTAATTGTCTAAAAATATACCATATCTAGTTATGAAAATGTTTGTTTATGATATTCTATATTTTTAAAATAATTAAATAAAGGAAAATTATTTTATTTATGAATAAATCATGTAATGCCCGTACATAATAAATTAATAAATATATTCATTAGAAAAAAATAACCTTTTAATTTGTATCTTTAATAAATTGTATAAAATACTGTCGTTTACGTCATTAGTAAAGATTATACTTTTTATTCATAGAGGCTTTACAACGATTAAAAGAGAAATATTCTTACCATTGTTTCCCTCACTACTTGTAAAAGTTGACTTTTTGTTAGTATGATAAAAATTGTGAAGATTACTTCGTATAGCAACCACAGCGTTATTTAATTCGCTTTAAGTCTGGCTACGGAAAATTAAATAAGCTAGGCTGCAAAGTAGAAGTTCCCGGGTTTGATTCTGGAGTATGGACTGGAGATAATTAACACACGTTCAAACCACCTGTTTCATAACCCGCAGTAGTCATTTAAGACCAAACTGATTATGCAACGTAAATAAAGAATATACTTCAGATTCAGCCAGAGATAAATGGTTGTATTTAGTTGTTTTGGTCATCAGCTGAAAAGCTGGTTTGAACCTCTAGAGGCTTTGCTAAGTAAAACGAGGAGCGAAAACTTTACAATTACCTTCCTCACTGAGTTGAAAGAGTATGCTTATCAGCATGCCATGCCCTCCGAAAAGCTCTCACTTTCCACCCTGCAAATGACACCTTTACTTCATTAACCACAGGTTCTGGCTGTTTAGTGTAATCCATTACTCTCAGAGGAGATAACTCTGACTAGTGTCTTTTACACCTCCACCTCTTCTGTTCTTAAATAGTTCAGTCGTATAATTGGCCGACTATTTGATAAGAAACAGAACTTTTTTTTGTAGCTCTGGAACCAACAGATTGAGTGGAATTAACTTAACACTCCACTTGCCCGTTATGGGCAAAGAAGAGATAGAGGTGTAGAATACACTAGTCAGAGTTATCTCCTTTGAGAATAATGAATTTCATTATACAGCCAGACCCTGTGGTGAATAAAGTAAAGGTGTCATTTACAGGTGGAAAATATGTGTTTTTCAGAGGCCCTGGCATGCTGATGAGCATACTTTTTAACTCGGTGTGGAAGGTAATTGTAAACCACCTCACTCGTCGTTTTAACTTAGTAAAACCTTTAGAGGTTCAAACCAGCCTTTCGGCTGATGACCTTAACAAAAACATACTTGCAATATGTAGCCTATTTTTATTATTGTGGCTATTGGTTTAGACCTACTCTGCGTTTCTGTTCATAAAAAAATCTGGTGTGAAACACTCACACGACTTTCTCTTGCTAATGAAAACATAACATTAGTAATAAAGCATTAGAAATAAACAAAAAAAAACTAACCTTAAAAAACATAACCTTATTATAATCATGAGAGAATGATGTAAAATGAAAATTTACCTTTGTCGACTTAATAATACGGAAAATCAATCTTTGACGTTAAACTGGGCTCTGTAGAGAAAAATGCTCTAAAGTAAAAGTTATAAATCTTTTAATTTTCTTTAAATTTGATTGCATACACTTTTGTAAAATGCATACTCAGGCCGAAATCTTAAAAAAAATCATTCTTTTTACAGATTTTAATGAAAAAAAAAACAGAAAATCACTAATTACCGCTAAACTAATTGTTATACAAAACAAATGTTTGAAATAAAAGTTGTAGATTTTTAAATTGTCTACGAGTTTTATTATATACTTTTTTGCGCTAAGTGCATATTAAGACTGCAATCTTAAAAAAACCATTTTTTTCTACGAGAGAACATCGTCCCCAAGAATTTCAGCAGACCTACCTTACCTCGTAGAGCATAAAATTGTAGTAAATGAGGCGATTTTAAAAAAAAGGTAGGAGTCGTTTATGTAAAATCGAAAAAAGTGAAAAATGGCACAAATAAACTACTACTTATGGTTGACCAATCTTGATGAAAATATTCGTAGGGCCTATTGGGTCCGGTAGTAACATCTAACTTAAGTTTTAAGTTTCAACTTCGTACGATGTTCCGTTCTTGAGATATTTTGTTCAAACACACACACACACACACACGCGCGCACACACACCAATCGCTGAAAACATGTTTTTTGGGTTCAGGAGGTCTGAAAACGTAGTCTATATCCGGTGAAAACTCGATTTTGAAAAAAAATTGACATGAAAACAATACTTTTCTTCCTATTTATTCATATAAGCAAGAGAAAGTAAAAAATGAGAAGCAAATAAGTTCACGAATTTTAATTTCATTCACAATATCCTGATGAAAAAAATAAAATATTAAAAAGTAATTTTTAAAACTGTTGACTAAGAAGAAAGAAAAAGGGGTAAATTTCATGATATGGTTTATTTATTATCTTTTCTTTACTTTTTGTTCTAAGTAGCTTTTCTTTCTTCGTACTCATATTGAACTAGTATTAAGCAGGTTGTTTAGAGACACTAATAACGTCATCGATATTCTGTAAGCAAATATTACTACGGTCGTTATTATAGGTTGCAATATAGTTTTTCGACGAAGGGTTTGTATTTCTATCACATAAAACTCGTAAAACTTTATTAGTTTTTTTATTTTTTTTTGTTTTAAATCCTTTATGACGTAATAACACCTGTGGCTTTCTTGCTTCTTAACCTGGTTTTATTACTACAGATTCGATCGTTATGTTTTAAAGGAAAATATGTGCAGTTAATAAATCTTGTTGGGTCGTAAAATATATTTTGAAAATTAGTTATTTTCTTTGTGAAGTAAAGTTATTATTTTTAGTGTAGAATTTATTAATGAGTCGTCATGGTTGTAAATGTAAGTATGTATATGTTGTATATGTAAGTCTTTAGTTATTTAAATAAATTTTCGGAAATATTCGAGTTTTTACATCTGTTATTTTTGTTGGAATTTTCTCTCCCAGGTGATGTTTGAATTATTTCCCTTCATATTCTCGAGTCACAACCTATTCTTTCTTTTTATTTCAATAGTAATCTGTGTGTGGTTCAATCTAATTTTTCAAAGTATATTAAGGTACGTTTCGAATAAAAATGCTTATAATTACATAAAATTAAATTTTTCGTAAATTTTACTTATTAATTTTCTTTGAAATAATTGAAAGACACATATATTAGGAAAATAATGTTGTTGTTTAGGTCAACAGCCGAACGGCTGGTTTGAACCCGTAAAGGTTTTACTAAGTAAAAACGAGGAGTGAGGTGGTTAACAATTGCCTCCTTCACTGAGTTGAAAGAGTATGCTTATCAGCATATCAGACCCTCCGAAAAGCATGTACTTACCACCCTGAAAATGATACCTTTACTTCATTCACCACAGGGTCTATTTAGTGAAATTTATTACTCTCTGAGGAAATAATTCAGGCTAGTATCTTTTAAACCTTTACCTCTTCTGCTCTTAAATAGTTTAGTCATATAATTTAATGACTGTGTGATAATAAACAGGATTATTTTTTGTAGCCTTTGAACCAACAGATCGAGTGCAATTAACACTCCACCTGCCCGTAATGGGCATGGAAAAATAATAATTAAGAAAAATCCCTCTCATGAGACGACGCGTCTCATGGCTTTTGGAAACTTTTAAAAATGCTTACCCTTGACATAGCAAAAACCATTAGTGGTTTATGTATAACTCCTCTTTAAGAGGAATAAAATGACACTACTTTATTTCCAAATTTGATTTCTTGACTTACGATTTTGGGCCACTTCCTGTCAAAACCGGAACTTCAAACCCAATGATTACTGTATCTACTCTTTTAAAGGAATCGAAAAGCAATAATTTCGTTCCCAAATTCCGACTTTGATTTCTTAACTTCCGGTTCTTGGCCACTTCCGTTCGAAACTGAAACTTCAAACCCAATCCAGAACCACTAACTTTTTGGTATAGATTGCGAAGCCGAAAACTGTTTATTGCTATCTCTACTTCTGTTCCTAAATGCTTCAGTCATATAGTTGGCTTAACATGTGATAAAAAACAGAACTATTTTTTGTAGCCCTGGGACTAGCAGATCGAGTGCAAATAATTTAACACTCAACCTGCCTGTTTAATAACAGTAATATCTTAATAATATGTCCGTGTAAAGTGTTGTGTTTGATAAGAAGGAAGGAGTTTTCGTCATACGTTGGAGAGTATTTGACTAAGTTATTTAAATTCGGGATATGACTAACGGTTTTGCCTAGCCATTAATATAGCTATCTATATGGGTTCAAGAAGAATTTTATACATGAAAATTTGAGAAGAGTGTCATTTTAGAAAGTTTTGAAATGAACGTTATTGTTACCTATAAGTATTAAAAATAAATTTCTTAGAATAGTCTGGGCAGGGTGTTCAATTATTAGTTATTATTCGATTATTACTGCAATTTACGCGGCTTATAATTTATCAATAAAATAACTGATAAGACATTTTGAATCACAACTTAGAAAAACTGATAGTTTAATTTAGTCTTCAGATATTTAAAAAAATTTTAATATACGAGTTTTTCTGAAGGGAACTATGTAAAATTGTTTTCTTTGAGATAGATTTTACAGTGTAAATAGAATACAAATAAGCTATAATATAAAGTTGAGAATCTCTCGCTGCAATTCGATTTACAAGACACCATTACAATACAGCATTGCAGTCTGTTACTTCAACAGAACTTCGTTTTAATGTTCCCGACAAAATTTAATCTGGCATGCATTGTGAAAGCATAACATATTCAGACAAGGTTAAATATTTTAGGCCTTAACGTTAAATTATAATATGAAATTCAATTTATGTTATAAACTTTCAGTGAGTGTCTCTTAAAGTTGTAACGCAAAATAAGGCAGATGTTTTCTGTTCAAATGTTCTTAAGAGAATTACTAATATTATGTTTCACTCTTGTCGAATCTTTTGTGTGACGAAGAGTGATGATATTTAATTACTTAATTCCTTTTAAGAAGTTCTTAATTATTTAATCGCATAAACTTGTTCAATAACACTAATTATGATACTGTTATCATTGTATTAACGGAAATTATTTCAAGAGAGCTAATGTTGCAAGCAAGTCGTAAAATTTATCTAGAGTTCCAGTAATTATGTATATATACGTACATCAAACTTTCAGACATTTTATAGCATTTTCATTAAATATTTTAACAGTTGTTATATTCTGATATTTATTTAAAACAAAAATTATCTCATTTTGCATTATTTCATTGTAAAGTTTAAACGATGCAAAAGACATACGTTTCAACATATAATTATAGTAAACTATTAAAACTACGGTCTAACTTCATACAATGCAAAATTTCAAAGTTCACAAATTTATTGAGTAGTCACGTCTGTTCCAGCTTATATGCACACATATCCTGCAAGACATGTTCTATATTCTTAGAACGTATATTTTATTTTGCTTATTTTTCTTTCGTATTTAATATAATGTAGAGCAAGTTATTATGCTACAAGTCTGGAGAAGCTGTAAATAATTTCCATTCTTTTATACTGCAGTAATAACCTGGTTAGCACTATGGTTATGTTCCGCAAATATAGAGCGCTAAACGAGAAAGCGTTACAGGAGATTGACATTTTACTAAAATCGTTACTGAATTTTAAAAATCTATTACTTTCTCTTGCCTATATGAATATATAAGAAGGAAAGTATTGCTATCATGTCGATTTTTTGAAATCGAGTGTTCACCGAATCTACACGTTTTCAGATCCCCTAAACCCGAAAAACATGTTTTTAGCGATTGGTCTGTGTCCGTGTCCGTGTGTGTATACAGAATATCTCAAGAACGAAACATTGTACGAACTTGAAACTTAAAACTTAAGTTACATACCACTACCGGACCCGACACGAACATTTTCACCAAAATCGGTCGACCGGAAGTAGTAGTTTATTCGTGTAATTTTTCACGTTTTTGCGATTTTCTCAAAAAATGATCCTACGATTTTTTTTAAAAATCGCCTGGTTTACTAAATTTTTTATGCTCTACAAGACAGGGTAGGCGCCATGTTTGGTGAAATTCTTAGTAAGGCTTTTTCACGTAAAAAAATTGATTTTTTAAGATTACGGATTTAATATGCATTTTAGCACAAACATGAAATGTAGACAATTTAAATCCTACAACTTTTATTTCAAACATTTTCTTGTAAAACTCTTAGTTTAGCGGTAATTAGCGATTTTCTGTTTTTTTCTCACGAAAACGTGTCAAAAATCTATTTTGTTAAGATTTCGGCCTAAATATGCATTTTACGACAAAAGTGTATGTAATAAAATTTATAGGAAATTAAAAGATCTATAACTTTTAATTAAAATGTTTTTCTCCACAGAGCCTAGTTTAGCGTGAATTGGAGATTTTCCGTATTTTTAAGCCAAACTGAGGTCGATTTTCATTTTGCATCGTTCACTCATGATTTAAATTAGGTTATGTTTATTGAGGTTAGTTTTTTGTTTATTTCTAATGTTTTATTACTAATGTTAGGTTATACTGCATTGGTAATTATTTACATTGGCACGAGAAAGTTGTGTGAGTGTTTCACACCAGAGTTTTTTTAAATTTAAAAACGTTAAAACCTTTTGAGATCAATCTGGATTTATGGTGTCCAGCTCTCTCGAGTATTATCTTTTACACTCGCGTACGATTTCGTAGCAAAATATTGTTCAAGAATGAAACCCGTTGTTCTAGGGTAAAAGACATTCTGTTCGTAACACGACCGGAAACGGCACAAGATCAAACACAGCTCAAAGAGAATCAACTCACACTGCCGTATACCAGTTGAGTAGGGCTACCAACTTCGTGTCACGGAACAAAATTTCCCGTTCTTAGAAAAAATTACCAGACATTGACAATTGGGTAACAGGACTAAAAAATTACTCTGTAGTATAGTTGTAATACCATAGTATAGTTGTAATAGTTGTAATTACCAAGAGCTAAGAAGATCTAGTTAATCAAATTGAAAGACAGCGTGTATGTGCAATGAATAAACTTATTGGACTTTGTGATTACTTTATAACATCTAAAATGTTTGATTCACGATTAGTTTGAAAATTCCAATGACGTAATACATGAGCTAATTAACTCGTACAATAGTTCTACAAAAGTAATTTTCCACCGTTCTAAATATGTCAGAGGGTCTTTACTCAAGATTAAGTTTGCTATTTACAATAAAGTTCTTCACAATATTAATTTTTTCACAATTAATGAGGAAATCAGTAAAAAAACTGGTAGGCTATGATGTTGGGTATAAACATGTAGGTGCGATTGCCATCAAAGTACGTTTTGGAGAGATTTGAATGGTAAATATTGATTTGCTGAAGGAGGAATTAATTAGTTGAGAAGTACCTTAAATTTTTTAATTTTAACTTTGTACGAGAAATTGCCAATTTTAAGATTTTTTGTCTCCAGTCTCTCGACTGGTTTGATGTAGTTCTCCAAGCTGTTCTATCTTGCGCAAGTCGTTTCATATCCACATAGGCCTACCTGTAACACCCTACATCTTTTGTAATTTGCTTTATATATTCTAATCTTTGCCTCCCCCTACAATTTACTCCCTCAATATTACCCTCCATTATTGATAGCCGAATACCTGAATGTCTTAAGATATGCCCCACTAGCCTATACCTTCTTCTGGTAAGATGCTTCCATGTACTTCTTTTTTCATCAACTCACCTAAGAACCTCTAAATTACTTATTTTGTCTACCCACCTAATCTTTAACATTTTCCTTTAATACCACATTTCAAAAGCTTCTATCCTCTTCTTTTCTACAACCCCTATCACCCACGTTTCACTCCCGTATAATGATATTCTCCAAACATAATGTTTTAAGAAATGTTTCCTAATCTGTAAATCAATGTTCGCAGTCAGTAAGCTGTTTTTCATTTCAAAAGCTTTTCTAGCTTGAACAATTCTACTTTTGATATCACTTGTGCTTCTACCATTCTTTGTTATTTTACTCCCTAAATAGCAGAATTCCCCAACTTCCTGTATGTTTACACTGCCTACTTTTTAATTTCCCTTCTCTTCTAAACCACTCTTGCTTCTTTAGGGCCCTTAGGGTTATCATTTTTGAAAATTTTAAAATAAAATGTTGCTGTGAACATAAATACAAATATGCTGTCAAAATTTCATGAAAATCCGTTCAGTAGTTTTGGAAATTAGCCTGCACAAAAAACACGCTTTGTCTGTTTATATTAGTATAGTATAGACTTGTCACAAATAATAAAATGTAATAATAAATTTACTTCAGTAGTCCTTTAAAAATATTTTTTTAAAGAATTATTAATAATATATTAGCAATTAAGCGTGAATAAATATTTATAACTGAATTTAAAACAGCTAAACTCATAAATATTTAAAATGCAATAGAACCACTGAAAATCCTGTGGAACGAAAATTATTAAAACATTATAAAGCTTGAGGAAAATTCAGTTTCCTCCCGTTTACCGCGGAAGAGTTATCAGTTAAAGGGAATCTTTTAACACATACATCTACTATAGGTTTACTCCTCTATTTACATTCCCCGTCATGATGGGTTTCATTGAGCCCAGTGTGGGCCTAACTCTTTGAACCACAAAGAAACCACATGTACTCTTAGTGATAGGTAGTTAAGGGAACTAGACCACCAGAAGAGAAAATTTCAGACCTTCATGAATTACTTTAGAATAGATAGTCTCTGATTAGTGCAGACCCAGAGAATGATTCATGTATTTTAACAAGTAGATATTTAACACAAAAGCTCCCTTCACTTTACACACCTTCTCTACTCAGAGTACAACACAATAAAATTTACACTAGACACAAATAAATTAAAATAAATATTATCGATCCGTTTATGATAAAAAATTTATAAGTACAACAAACAAATTGGCGTATGTATTTAAATGTTAAATTTTGTTACCCTTTCGACACATCAACTTGAAACAATTTTTAGTTTAACTTGTACTTATCGCGCAGTGATAAATACTTTCCTCAACAAGAGAATGCCACATTTGTACTAACTGAAATATTAAAATATATAAAAACAAAATAAAAAAAATTTTTTAATTAAGACTTTAAAATATTTAATCGTTAGTCGTAGGTTCCAGAAAAAAAAACTTAATTTGAGAAGGATATTTGTTAATGAAAAGTAATATTGCATTAAAAATTCAATTTTATTTCAGATGAACATAAAATAATATTAACTCACAAATAATCTATCTATAATATATAAAGCCCCAGCCACTAATGACTCACTGATGGAAATTCTCGCCTATTAGGAGGTCTCTAAAAGCAAAATCTCTGAGGACCTGTTTTGTCGGGCGTCGGCTGAAACCCCCAGGAAAAATGCCAAATTTAAGGTACATCTTCCCGAAAGCTAAGGGGATGCGTCCGAATATTTCAAACTTTTTAACGAAGTTTCGTAGCGCAAAGGCCACTGCGACCATTTTTGTTCCCCCCCCCCCCGAAGTACGTTAAGACCATATATATAAAGTTGCCCTTAACCCGCCGGTTCGCTGGGAAAACTCAAAAAACAAAAATTCGGCTTTTTCGGGGTTGCAGTTTTTAGGTTTTTCTTAGTAACACCACGAAGACGGGTTTCATCGACAAATTTTTATTAGGACCGCATTACACTAACTCCCGGAATCACGGGTGACTTTTCAAATTTTAGATCGGGGTCCTACGGGGTTTGGTACCCTTATTTAAAAATTATGCAATTTTTAAATTTTTAGAATACAAAAAATTTGATAACGGCATATCGTTTGGCGTTAAAAACTACATAAAAATGTTATAAACCGAAAATTTTAAAGTTGCACCCTCTTTTTTGCAGTAGGGTTTGTATGTTTTTATCTCATTAACGGTGCATCATAAAAATAAATTGTACAGAATATTTTTTGTACCCCTTTTAATGTACTTCAAAATCATATAGCTATCGTTGTCCTCAACTTGCCGGTTCGGTAAAAAAACTAAAAAAACAAAATTTCGGCTTTTTTGGGGTTGCATTTTTCAAGTTTTCTTTTGTAACACCATCAAAACAGGTTTCTTTGGCAAACTTTTGCTAGGACCACATTACACGTACCCTCCGCATTATGGGAAATTTTTCAAATTTTAAATCAAGGTCCTACGGGGTTTGCTACCCTTATCTAAAAATAATGAAAATTGTAAATTTTTAGAACATAAAAAACTGTGACCGGCATGTTGTTTGGCGTTAAAAATTACACAAAAATTTGATAACCCGAAAATTCTCAATTAGCACCCTCTAGCCTGTGGTAGGGGTTGTATTTTTTTATCTCCTAAACGGTGCATCGTAGAGAAAAATTGTATAGAATATTTTTTGTACCCCTTGCAAAGTACTTTAAAACCATATAGCTATTGTTGCCCTTAACTTGCCGGTTTGGTGAGAAAACTCAAAAAACGAAATTTCGGCTTTTTGGTTTTTGCCGTTTTCATATTGTTCTTTCTTTACACCTTCAAAATGGGTTATTTCGTCAAATTTATATACGAGTATATAAACAGTTACACGTACCTGTAGGATCACGGGTAATGTTCCAAATTTTAAATCGGGGTCTTACGGGGGTCGCTACCCTTATCCAAAAGATATGAAATGTTTCATTTTTAGAATACAAAAAGTCTTTTGACGGCATGTTGTTTAGCGTTTAAAATTACACAAAAATTTGATAACCCGAAATTTTTCAATTAGAACCCTCTAGCCTGCGGTAGGGGTTGTATTTCTTTATCTCCTTAACAGTGAATAATAGGGATAAAATGCATGAACCTGTTTTGTACCGCACAAAAACGTACTTCAACATTATATAACCAAAGTTTCCCTTAACCCACCGGTCCGCTGAGTAAACTATAAAAACCAAATTTCGGTTTTTTGGGGTTTGCCGTTTTCAGGTTTTCCTATCTTTACACCTTCAAAACGGTTTTTAGGCAAATTTTTATTAACAAAACGTTACAGGTACGTAACGTTCATTCATTCATTCACCTTGTGGCAAATGGTTCTGATCCACATATGAATTCTGATCCACCTACCCCTCTGAGGTCGAGACACGTAAGCGGCGCGAAGCGCTGCTGGAGTGGCGAGTATAAAACTATATTAATTGATTTGGTTAAATTAAAATTATTCTAAATGAAATTTATAAACGGTATCGTTTAACAACATAATCAATAATTATTACCTTTATCATGACTTTCATTTATCCAGATAATGTCCTTTGGTATACGTTGTCATCCACCGATAGTCCGTTGATGTATATATGAAATTTCTTGTCTTTAAAGTAATATGTGTTGTTGTTCCATTATTTGATGAATTTACGTTATTATTTACTGAAAATTCTGTATATTTATTAATTAACACTTTTAACATTACTTGACAATACACTTGTACATTTGAGCGGTTTAACTAAATTTTACCACCGTTCCTTCTGCCGGTTGACCAAAGAGTGACTCCGCTTCTAGAAAACCCTAGCGTCTCCCTAGTAACCTTATTATTCCCAGTAAATAAAAAAAAATTAATGATATTAGCCAAATGTATTAATGAAACAAAAACTCGACATCTTGTAAAAAAAACCAGTATTTCAAGTTTTTTAAAAAGTTTTAAACTGTTTTCACACATGAGGTTACATTTAAAGGCAAGTTTTTTTTAGCTTTTATTTGTTATCGGGAACTGTACATTGTTAACAACTACCCAATTTGATCGCTGCTTTTTGCTGTATTTTTTTTGACGTGGATAAGACATGAGTTTTGAACAGGGGCCCCCAGTAGAGTTTGTTCATGGATGGCTATCAGCTGGTCACCATACAAAGTCGCTTGCCCAACCGGTGTTACTTAACAAATAATAGCGACTTTCTACCAGCTGACTGACTGGGCTGGCCCGAAGGCCAAAGGCAAGTTATTAAAAAAACTTTAATGAACGAAAGAAGAAAAATCTACGGTATGCTTTAATATTTGGTTTTAGTAAAACAACCTGATTTTTCAACCTTTGTCGTTTTGGTTACACTGTAAAATTACTCAGAAAATTCCCTCCTCTAATAAAAACATTCTAAGTACTGAGTACACGTAGATTTATCTTAAGGGGAGGATGTCTAATTGTCTAAAAATTCCAATGCTCTGCTCGGTTTTTGGCCCACAAACCATTATTCTTATAACTTTCTTCTGTGCTATTGTTGAAGATTTAATGTTAGAAAAATATACCTCTTCAACATGTAATACCTTTTTGGAGTTTACCTTGAACAATCGAGAAATATAATAACCTCAATACATTAACATAACACAAATTCTTTAAATATTGGATAGTCAAATCAGATCACAAAAGGAAAATATTCTTTTTATAAACCTAGGAAATTTCTTGGAAGCACTCTGATTCTCTTTTAAAAAATATTATTTTATAAGTTAGAATAAAATTACAACAAAAGTAAAATAAAATAACGAGTTTTATACCCTATATATTTTTCACATTAATCAATTTAGTTTTCATTGTATTTATTTAATAGATAAAAAATCGGATAAGCAATCATTATAAAGAGCAAGATTTTAAAGTGGAGATTGTAAACTAGCAAGTTTTTCAAATCATCTCTGTATTTTCAACAATGATTGCTTTCGAAACATTTCCATTTCCTTTCTGTCCAATAAGTCAAACGGTGTAATAGTTTTTCTTTCGTTACAATCATTCAATAACGAAATAACGCACCTGGGTTTCTTCAATCGATTCCAATTACTGTATTAAACGATTGTCATGTTTCACTAGAAATAATGTATTGATACTAAAGTAATTTACGTCCAAATAGGTATAGAATTTGTAGTTTTCCATAAAACGTTTCATTATTTTTTTAATTTCATCTTGAAGGAGTGCAATTTTCTTTTATTATTAGTTTATTATCGTCACATCAACATTTCAAGTTTTTAACGATTCCTATAATAATAATTAAACAAAATTTGGTGTGAAACACTCACACAACTTTCTCTAGCCAATGCAAATAATTAACAATATAACCTAACATTAGTAATAAAATATTAGAAATAAACAAAAAACTAATCTAAAAAAATATAACCTTATTTCAATCATGAGTGAATGATGTAAAATAAAAATCAACCTTAGTTTGGTTTAATAACACAAAAAAACACTCTTTCACGGTAAACTAGGCTCTATGGAGAAAAATTCGCTAACTAAAAGTTGTAATCTTTTAATTTCCTATAAATTTGGTTATATACACTTTTGTCGTAAAATGGATACTAAAGCTGAAATCTTAAAAAAAATTATCGACTTTTTTTACACATTTTCGTGAAAAAGCCCAGAAAATCGCTAATTATCGCTAAACTAAGACATTATTTTATCATTATGTCGTCATATAAAAGGTTTGTCTCCTTGACATCGCTTGGACTAAGTATAGCGGTTCTTAGAACTTCAGCACTCCAGGAAGGTATAGAACTAATGTGCATTGCTTTAAGGTAACTTTTTTCAGTCTTTAGGCTTAAGTGATCGAAATACGTATACTTTAATTGTTATCTAAAAACTAATTTTTTGAAAAAAAAAAATAGTTTTTTGAAGACAAACATGAGTATTCGAATCAAAGATTTTTTGATGATGGTTTTTAATAAGAATTGTTTTTCGAATTTTTAAATCGTATATATTTGTTGGATGATGTCCAATTTGGATGTAGAAGGAGAATAGAAACTCGACATGTAATATTGTCTCTGAGATTGAATATTAAGAAAAGGATAAAGAAAAATAAAACTCTTATATGGCATTTGTAGATTCAGAGAAAGCATTTGACAATTTAGACTGCAGTAAAATGTTTAAAACTTTGAAAAGGCTAGGAATTAAATAAAAATAAAGGAACGTTATCTAAGGTCTGTATAGGAATCAAACGGCTGTTTTGAGAATTGAGGGGTACAAAAAAGGAGGCTGTATGAAAGGTGTAAGAAAAGGTGTACAACAAGAATGTTCACTGTCACCACTACTTTTTAACTTGTATATAGAAGAGGCCATAAATGAAGTGAAGGAAAAATTTGACGCAGGAATAAAAATTCAAGGAGAAACAATAACAATGCTGAGATTCGCCGATGATTTAGTAGTATTAGCTGAGACAAAGAAAGAACTAGAGGATATCTTAAATGGAATGGATGAGATCATGAGAAAGGTATACTTCATGAAAATTAATAAGAACAAAACAAAAGTGTTATGCAGCAGAAAGAGTAGTTTAGAAGAGATGGGAAATTTAAAAGTAGGCAGCGTAAACATACAGGAAGTTGGGGAATTCTGCTATTTAGGGAGTAAAATAACAAAGGATGGTAGAAGCACAAGTGATATCAAAAGTAAAATTGCTCAAGCTAGAAAAGTCTTTGAAATGAAAAACAGCTTGACTGCAAACATTGATTTACAGGTTAGGAAAAATTTCTTAAAACATTATGTTTGGAGAGTATCATTATACGGGAGTGAAACGTGAGTGATACAGGCTGTAGAAAAGAAGAGTATAGAAGCTTTTGAAATGTGGTGTTGTAGGAAAATGTTAAAGATTAGGTGGGTGGACAAGACAAGTAATTTAGAGATTCTTAGGCGAGTGGATGGAAAAAGAAGTATATGGGCATCTTACCAGAAGAAGGTATAGTCTAGTGGGGCATATCTTGAGACGTCCAGGTATTGGTCTGCCAATAATGGAGAGTGATATTGAGGGAATGAATTGTAGGGGGGGGGCAAAGGTTAGAATATATAAAGCAAATTACAAAATATGTAGGGTGTTATAGGCATGTAGATATGAAAATACTTGCGCAAGATAGAACAGCTTAGAGAACTGCATCAAACCAGTCGAGAGACTGATGACAAAATAATTATAGAACTGATTATTTTTTTATAAAAAATACACACAATTTTTAATTAAATGTTTTTTTCTGATATACAGAAAATATAAACGTATTTCGATTAGGATCAATTTGTCTGTTACAAGAAAATAGTAAGCTTTTACTTTTCGCTGAATGAATTTTATTCGAGAAATTTAATTATCCTTACTCATTTCATGTGAATATTTACTGTCTAATTCCATATTCCACTCACGGTACAATGCTGAAAACTATATCAGTACAGTACGTCTAGTGTAGTCATTAGTGTAATAAGATTTTAAATCGTAGAAAGTTAGCCCAGTATTAGTTAATCTCACTACATTAAGGTAAATTAATTCACTTGGTCCTTAAACAATTTTCCAGTGAAACTTTATCAAGTTATCCTTAAAATTTGGTCTGTAAACTGGCCCAAAGAGAAACCAGTAAAATTCTATATGCATGTTCTTTGAATACTTAATTAAAAAACGTAAAATAATTTAAATGTTTACTATTTTGGTAATTTTCTAATACTAAATTTTGATACATTGGAGCGATTCTACAACAGGTTCAGGAATACATGACTGAGTGAAAAATAAGTTTTGGAAGATCTATAGAGCTGGGAAAAAGGTTGTAATTACAGCTTTCTAATGAAAAATAAATATTTTGATGTCGGAACAGGATAGACGACCTTGGCCTTGTAAAGAAAATTAAGAGGAAAAAGAACTTGCCAAATAGGCTATCTTTAAAGTTTAATTTATATTTATAAGGTTAATACTATTCTTTATGAAATTGAGGAACATACGGCGTTAAATCTGTGATAAAAGTTCCCGTTTATAATGGAAAATTCGATATGAGATATTTGACTTTATAAAAATAAAAAGCATCCTACTTCATCACTAACGTGAAAATGTTTTACCAAAATTAGTCGATTTTGTGTAGCGTAAAGCAAAAACACAGATTTCTACGAATCACAACTTTAGCCTAATAACAAAGTATAATTTTTTATGCGGGCTCCCAAACTCCCCTACACCTCGCCACCTGCACCCACTACTATGGCTGTTTAGGATGGAAGTGGTACAGTAGAATAGCAATAGAATATTTCCTTGGTGTACTGCACCATTATATTCTTATCATTGTATTTTTTTCACCAGAAAAACAGTCAGCCGTTGAGCCCAACACATACCACACAGATACGAAGAACATAAACACATAAAATAACATAAACATCACGCAATATTCACAGCCTTCTTTCACAGTATCTTGTATAATTTTTCTTTAATTTTGTTATCTCTGTTAATCAAATCTACCTCTCAATTTATATAATTTACTGTTGCTATACACCCATTAATTGGAGCTATTCTACTTCTTGTGACTCCAGAAAATAATCTGTACAGTTCAGCCGTTCTTAGTTTGCTCCTACTGTCAACAAACAAAAGCCACCTACTACAGGGTGCACGCTAGAGTCTGCGACGTTACGGATGTTGTATTCCTATTAAGTTAACTATTTTTTTAATTATAAGTACTTAAAGTACTAAAAACATCAGTCGTGATATGATGTAGGCCTAACAATTTCATTTAAAAAAATTCTTTTAAAAGTATTTTGTATTTAAATACTTCTGAAAGTATTTTGTTGTTACTTTTTAATAAGCGTGTACACATTTTTATATAATGCGCATGCTCAGTGACGTCATTATTTGTTTACATTAGGAGCAAACTAAGAGAGGCTTGACTATACCTTCTTACAGTTGTGCACCCTCAGAAATATCTTCGAAATAGCTGAAACATTAACCCGTGAATGTAGAATGTAGATGTTGTAAATGTACAGAGCTTTCACACATTATTATAATTTATAAGTATCAACAGAAACGTCTTTGAAAATCAAGTTAATGTAAACTGGAGAAAATTACTAATTGACTAAAATATTTTGTTGAAGTTGTCATACGCGATTATCTTCTAGATAATTTAGTGATTAAAAAAGGGGTTTACTGAGATGTTAAAGCTTTTAGTGAAAGTTTTTTTATACGGTGATTTTAGAAATAAAATCTTCTCCCAGTTCCGTTCAGCAAAGAGTGAAGTTTAAGAACGTAGATTAGATGTAAGAGTAAAAGACTAAATACGAAAACATATATATTTATTAAATAATTAATAAAATTGCCATTGGTTATGAAATTTAATTAGTAAATATTAACTCCAGAAAATGAACAAGTAGGGTTATTATGATGCAATACGTCTATAATGACAGTATGTTAAGTATAATGGCAGTATGTTTATAATGAAAACGCCTCTAACGGCAAGATTTTCTATAACGTACAGGATTTCCTATACCGAATCAGTTTTTATAATTTACATAATTTCCTTTCTTTTGTTACAGAGAGTCTGTGTATTAGTAGCTGACTCCTATATTAAGCCATTCAACCAAAGATATTTCCATAAAGACAAATCACAATATTTTTGGACGTACGATTCCATTAGACTAATTAAACTGAAAAATAAATTACTCTTTGAAAATTTCAGTTCTAAACACCACAGTTTGTTTCTGGCTTGTGGGAAGTTTTATGGTCATGCTATTTTCAAGAGTATTTTTCGGATAAATGAACTAAAACATACAGGTTTGTCAATTCAAAATCAAATAAATATAAACGAACTGATCAATAATTTTTTAAATTTTAAATCAAAGTGACATCGGCTGAATTGGAATATGGAATACCTAATTTTTTTTTAGAAAAGGAACCTCCCGCTGTAATAACGAATAAAACAATTTTAATTCAATTACCCAGATGACTAGATTGAGATTTTTTTCAATAATTTTGGTGTTTTTAGAATAAAGTATTTTTGTAAATTCTACTACAGAAATTTACTATAAAAAATTTCAGTTTTTTTTAGCGAGACGTCAATTCCAAACGGCCAATACATTTATTTTACTTTTTAAAGGTTTTTTCATTAAATTTTTATTTCATACTTTTTAAAAGTACTAGTAGACATTTGTTTACAGATTTTTATAAAAAAGAAAACAGAAAACCAGTAATTGCCGCTAAACTAAGCGTTTTATAAAAAATGTTTGGCATAAAAATTGTAAGTTTTTTAATGTTGTACAACTTTGAGTGTATAAACTTTTACCCTAAAATGCACATATTATTCTTCATTATTATTCATATTAAGGCTGCAATCTTAAAAAAAAATTAACTAGAGCACAGGCCGCCAAGAATTTCAGCAGACCTGGCGTATACCCTATAGTGAAGAGCATAAAAAATTTAGTAATGAGCCTATTTTTACTTTCTATTGCCTATGTGAATGCATAGGAAGGAAAGTATTGTTTTCATGTCGATTTTTCGAAATCGAGTTTTCACCGGATCTACACGTTTTCAGACCCCTTGAACACAAAAAACATGTTTTTAGCGATTCGTCTCTCTCTCTCTCTCTGTCTGCGTGTGCGCGTGTCACTGTCACGCTGCAGTGGGGATCCAACTGCCGCTGAGGGAAGGCTAGGCCTGAACCCGGTAGACGAGCCGTCACTTTTCGGGCACTGCTTCCACCACGCCGGCTCGCCGCTTCCGACCACTAATAACGGCCCTTTCCTGGGCCACCTTGAAAACCCAAACGGTCCTTTTCAGGACCCCAAAACCATTAAAACGGCCGTATCTAGGGCCACCAAATTACGCAAACAAGGTTTCGCCACATGTCGTCGGCTCCGGTCGGTGACAAGCATAAATAATAAAAATGTTACTGGTTACTTATGGATTTTTAGTCTTTCTAAAGTAAAATTAATCTTGAAATAATTTAAAATAAAATAAAATTTTGATAAAGTAGTGTTAAGGATTTTGGAATATGTTTTGGTTTACTGGGAGTTACTCAAAACTGCCAACTGAATAAAAATTGACGCAATAAAAGGTAATTTTCAAGCTTGTGTGGACGTACGGGATGCAACTGTGCGGGAAAACAAAAATACCAATATTGATATAGGTAATACTTTTTTTTCAGATAAAATTTTCACAAACAGCTTTTAGGGTACCGTGATACATATGAAATAATTATTTAATAACGACAAATGGCGTAAAACAGTAATAGAGGAACTTACACATTGAAGATGAGCATACGAACCGAGGCTGAACGAACATCCGAGTAACTTAACGATGAACTTATTGCACAATAGTGACTAAACTTGTCAAGACTTAACAAACACAATATGTTAAGACTTAATACCAGATTTGGCCATGATAAATCCATGGGATCATTGACTAATAAACTATTAAACAATTTTACGTGTTCTGAGATAGTAGACTAAGAGTACAATGTAAAAAATCTGGTGTGAAACACTCACACAACTTTCTCTTGCCAATGTAAATATTTAACAATATAAACTAACATTAGTAATAAAAAACATTAGAAATAAACTAAAAATCTAACCTCAATAAACATAACATTATTTTAATCATGAGTGAAAGACGCAAAATGAAAATCAACCTTAGTTTGGCTTAATAATACGGAAAATCTCTCTTTCACGCTAAACTAGACTCTGTAAAGAAAAGTGTTCTAAATAAAAGTTGTAGAACTTTTAATTTCCTATAAATTTGATTATATACACTTCTGTCGTAAAACTCAGGCTGAAATTTAAAAAAAAATCGATTTTTACACGTTTTCGTGAGAAAAAATAAAAAAATTGCTAATTACCGCTAAACTAAGCGTTATACAAAAAAATGTAGCATTTTTAATTCTCTACAACTTTTGTTATCTACATTTTTGCGTTAAAATGCATATTAAGGCCGCAATCTTAAAAAAATATTATTTTTACGTGAAAACAAAACTTTTCAAACAAAGATTGTTAAAGCTCGGAGGACTGGCACCTAAAAATGCTGAATAAAAATGCTGAAATTTAGTAAATGAGGCGATTTAAAAAAAATAATTGTAGGAGCCGTTTTAGAGAAAATCGCGAAAAAGTGAAAAATTACACGAATAAACTACTACTTCCAGTTGACCGATTTTGATGAAAACGTTCTTGTCGGGTCTGGTAGTGGTATCTAATATATGTTTCAAATTTCAAATTCGTACGATGTTCCGTTCTTGGGATATTTTTTCCCACACCACAGACGCACACAGATGCACACACAGACCAATCGCTAAAAACATGCTTTTTGGGTTCAGGGGGTCTGAAAACGAGTAGATCCGGTGAAAACTCGATTTAGAAAAATCGACATGAAAACGATACTTTTCTGCCTATATATTCATATAGGCAAGAGAAAGTAAACATTTTACGTGTTCTAAAGTAGTAGGCTAAGAGTACAATGCGAAAAAATTACCAACTGATCAATATTGGCTTCAAAATTCCGAAAGTATCTTAAGCACGTTTTTTTAATTAAGCTGTAATAATATTTATGTATCAGAATATTTTTATCTTTTTCATAAGAAAAGTAATGAGTACATTCCATGCGAATTTTTTACTTTCTTTTGCCTATATGAGTAGGAAGGAAAGTACTCGTATTGTTTTCATGTCGATTTTTCGAAATCGAGTTTTCATCGGATCTACACGTTTTCAGACCCCCTTAACCCAAAAATCATGTTTTAAAATCACCTCGTCTTCAGATTTTTTTATGCTTTACAAGATAGAGTAGGCGTCATGTATGCTGAAATTCTTGGAGAGGCTGTTTTCTCGTAAAAAAATTGTTTTTTTAAGATTGCGGCTTTAATATGCATTTGACGCCAAAATGTATAAAATAACAGTTGTAGAAAATTTAAAATCCTACAACTTTTATTTCAAACATTTTTTTTACAACACGTAGTTTTGCGGTAATTAGCGATTATCTGTTTTTCCCCCACAAAAACGTGTAAAAATTTGATTTTTTCGATTTTAGCCTTAGCATTTTACGATAAAAGTGTATATAATAAAATTTATAGGAAATTAAAAGATCTACAACTTTTATTTAGAGCATTTTTCTATACAGAGCCTAGTTTAGTGTGAAAGAGCGATTTTCCGTATTTTTAAGCCAATCTGAGATTGATTTTTATTTTGCGTCTTTCACTCATGTTTAAAATAAGGTTATGTTTATTGAGGAAAGTTTTGTTGTTTGTTTCTAATGTTTTATTGCTACTGATGGGTTGTATTGTTCATTATTTGCATTGGGAAGAGAAAGTTGTGTAAGTGTTTTACACCAGATTTTATTAACAGAATTCATCTACAATCTGTTGTGTAAAGAACAATAAATTGATTTGTCAAAAATTGAGATGGAATAGTAACTCCCTGTAGAGATACATTGACGAAATAAAAACATTTTAAGTTCACGTAATACAATGAAGCTAAACTTTTTTTAAAAAAGGTTGGAATTCAATTAACTAAACAAAAAGTCTATCGGATGCCTTCGTATCATACCATCATTGTCCAGTAACTAAAACATTGTCAAATAACTATCGTGGGATTAAAGCCGTTTTACAAACGCTAAAATAAATTTGAAATTTCTTTTTCAACTGTTGAAATAAATTGATCGTTTTGACTGTGGTTATTTGTCATATACCAGGGAGTAATTGTTAAAGCTCGGAGGACTGGCAACTAAAAATGCTGAATAATTGGTATAGTTGAATTACTGGATGCACCACATAACTGAATATTGTAAATATAGACCGGTTTGAGTATGGTTTTGTAAATTAAGCTACGATTAAATATACCGGAAGTCCCACGGACTTGGAACCATAGGGAAATAGCATTGATTTTCATTAGCTTGTTAATATTTTCTTCCCACGAGTAAATGAAGACTTGTTATAACCAGGAATCATTAGAAAATGTTTAGATCTTTTAAAAAATATCAGTTTTGATACATTTTAAGCTGTATTTTAGCTTAAATGCAGAAATACAGAAATTTGTAACCATTTTTCATTAAAGTATTGTAAATGTTATTGAAAGTGTTCAAAAAAATTTCTTGAGGTACTTGGTGTACAGAAAGTTTTCTGACATAGACACTTATGAGGGTTTATGTAAAACATGGAAATTGCCCCCTCTGAGTAAGCGTCGTGGATTGGCGGCGGCGTTGTACCTCTACAAGGTCTTGCATGGATATGTTGATGGCGATATTTCTAGATTGGGTCTAAAGGTTCCCCATGCAGGAGTGAGGAGATATAGATTGTTTGTGGCATCTAACGAGCTTAAAGATGCCTCACCTCTGGCCCGCTGTGCTAGTATTGCAAATTATTTTGGAAATGGAGTGGACTTTTTTAACTCGAAAATTGAAATTTTTAAGGCGGAATTACTGAAGAATGTGATTTGACGTAACTGACTGTGATAGTATAGTATGTTGATATAATTTATGTTTTTATGTTCAAGCCCTTTGTACCTGCGTGTTATGTGTGTCTATGTTCATGTCTTCGTGTCTGCAGACGTTCTTCGTGTATACTTATGTTGTTATATGATTTGGAAAATTTGGAAATGATAATAATAAATAGGAGTGGTGAAATATGATATAATGAATCATTATAGCAAGTATATTAAGGCTGTTTGCCGTTCTACTTGCTGACGGACTTCCGTACCTGGCTGCACACTGTTCTGTGGGAGGAGACGGCAGGGTGTAGGGGAATGTGGGAGCGCTGAAAAAAAATAAAAAAAATGTTATCAAGATTTTCCCATTGTTATGTTTGGAATAAGGGTAACATTTTGGTCCGGAGATCTAAAGATAGGTGAGCCGAATCCATCCGTGGTAAAATTTTTTTATTGTTCAAAAAATGTTGAAAATATTAAAAAAAATTAGTTATTTATTTATTTTTAATTTTGACAATTGGTTTTATCATCTAAAATTATTGCTACAACCAAATTGTTGTTGAAGGGAATATTTAGGTATTTAAAATAATACTGAATTTGCTTCCAAAAAAAATTAAGTACATAATTTACTTAGTAATTCAAAGAACCAGAACGTTACCACAATTATAAACATAGCAATATGAAAAGTTGATAAAATTTAAAATACTTAAATGGAAAACGGTTACAAATTTGTGTATTTAAGCTAAAATACAGCTTAAAATGTATCAAAATTGATATTTTTTGAAAGGTCTAAACATTTTCTAATGATTCCTGATTATAACATGTCTCCATTTATTTGTGGGAAGAAAATACTAACAAACTAATGAATATCGATGCTATTTCCCTATGGTTCAAATTTCGTGGGACATCCGGTATGTATAATTAAGTAATTTTGTTTCTTTGTTTATGTTTTAAAATATATATTAAAACATTAACCAATCCAAACAAAAAATCTTACCGGTATCATATTTATATTTAATGCTGTACGGAAAACAAAAATATTATTACAAAATCGGTTTCTTTACTTTTTCGATAAGTTAGGTTGTAGAGAAAGCCTCTTTTATCCTAACTTATCAAAAAAGTCAAAAAGGTCATTTCATTTTTCGTAGTAGACCAAACCCATCTTATTGAAGATTATCTTAAACCATTCTTTTAAGTTTTTGATATTTAAAAACTTCTGTCTATAAGCTTTCAATCTTTATCGTAAAAAGATACTTTCTCAACGGTGTGTAGGAAGAATAAAACTGTATTTGATGACTGTAATAAAAATAACTCATAAAAAATATCTTACGTTTGAAGTTGGAAAACTTCAAAATGAGGAAATAAACTTTTAAAAAGACATTTCGTTTTTTATACAAGAGTGATTTGTTATTATTCAGTTACATGGAATTTATAATGAAGTATATTTCTAAGTAAAGACAATTTTAAAGCACGAGTAATCGTAAGATGATATTGTTTTATAACAAGGTGACGTAAAAGATGACACAAATTAAGTAAATACAAGTATTTCTCCTGAATTATACATAAAAAGTTAAAATGAATAATATAGAAGAGGCAATCAAAGTACTTGAGCGTAGATTATAGATAACGTTTCTTGATGGGTTGGAGCAAATGCTGATTTTCTCTCCTAATTGATATCTAAATGCATTTAGAGTAGGCCTACATAGGTAAGTACTTGAACTTTGATCATAATTTCAGGCTATGTAATCCTGAAGTAACTTCAATTTACAACAACGGTTCATGATTTAAATTCAAATGCGAATTGCTTAGAAACATTTATTACATTAGAACTCATAACTGTAAATTTAAGGAGACTTCTTACTGTATGTGCGATGCGGTAATCAAATTTTTGTATGATTCCTACATTCTGCTTAAATTCGTTAAGGCGGTTGGATCTAATACAACCAGAAAACAAAAGACGCGATGTGGCTTCGACGCGCACATTAGGCGTAATGCTTAGCTCGTTAATGAATAGGTTATTTTGGATATTGGATAGGAACATACACATGGGATAAAACTGCAATTAGTGATAATTTTAGCAGTACTTACTCGATTTTGAGTGCGTAGGTTTCCCAGGATGCTTCAGCTCGGTAACGACGTTGTACGAAGACACTAAAACGTTTGATAAGATCTGTACAGATTTCACACAATAAACAAGTCACAAAAGGCACGTTAACAATAGAAATAAAGCACTGCTAACACTTGAGTAATTGCAGTTAGGATAACGGTTTACAGGTTCACAACACGGAGTAACACAAATTTCACAAGGTCCGGTAATCACTTGAATGAAATCCAACATGAATAGTTCGTTGATTAATTGCACGCACGTTTTACACTGCATAGCTCATTATTTGGGGCCGTAATTAAAGTATTAACGGCAACATGGTATTGGAATGTCCAATGCGTTACATGAAAATGACGCCAGCACAAGCGGGCTGATAGCGTCCGTTGAGACCGTGGTGCGCTACACGACCGACCCGTTCGGAAGGTTGACTTTCAGTGAGAGAATCAGGAAGGAAGGAACAATGGCGAAGTGAGAGCCAGAAATTAGTTGAATTTTGCTATTGGCGGAGAGCGAGCCACGTGAGTGAGGATCACACATGCGTAGAACTAATTAGTGAGGTAATCAATGCAGAATCAATATTAGGGATTTAAACGAGCGGGAAGATCCTATTCTAGAATGATCGACGGCGCGGGGTATTTGAACTTATTGCAATACTGAACACTGTAGATTTAGAGAGTTACCAGACTGCAATATGGTATGTCCTGTGGTAAACTCCCGGCTAGAGTTCTGAAAACTATCACACCACCCGAACCTAATGATTTTAATTCATACCTTATGTTTTCTAATAACCTAACAGTCTGGCTAATGAAAGAAAATTACGCACTTTGGATAAAGTTATTACAACTCCTCTGTTTTTATGACTGTTATTTGAATGATTTTTACTTTCTCTTGTCTATAAGAATATATAGGTAGGAACGTATTGTTTTTATATCGATTTTTTTAAATCAAGTTTTCACCGGATCTACGCGTTTTCAGACCCCTGAAACAAAAAAAACCATGTTTTTAGCGATTGATGTGTGTGTGTGTGATGAATGTGTGTGTGAACGGAACGTAGTACGAAGTTGAAACTTGAAACTTAGGCTATGTTAAATACTACTAGAGAGAACAGTTTCATCAAAATCGGTCAACCGGAAGTAGTAGTTTATTCGTGTAATTTTTCACTTTTTGCGATTTACTCAGAAACGGCTTTTACAATTTTTTAAAAAGAATTGCCTCATTTACTACATTTTTTTATGATCTACAAGATAGAGTAGGCGCCATATCTGCTGAAATCATTGGGGAGGCTGTGCTCTCGTAGAATGAAATGTTTTTTTTTACGATTGTGCCTTAATATGCATTTTAGAGCAGAAGTGTGTACAATAAATGTCGTAGACAATTTAAAAATTTACAACTTTTATTACAAATATTTATTTGTATTTCTTTGCGTTTTTTAATGAAAATCTGTTAAAAATGTTTTTTTTTAAGATTTCGGATTGTTTAATTATGCATCTTACGACAAAAATGCACATAATAAAATTTACAAAAAATTAACAGATCTACAACTTCTGTTTTAAGCATTTTTCTCTACAGAGCTTAGTTTAGCGTCAGAATGATTTTCCGTATTATAAAGCCAAACTAAGGTTGGGTTTCATTTTGCGTCATTCACTCGTGATTAAAATTAGATTATGTTTTTTGAGGTTGGTTTTTTTTTGTTTTTTTGTTTATTTCTAATGTTTTATTACCAACGTTCGGTTATATTTTTCAATATTGGTATTATTACTTTTTTTATTTTTTTATTTATTTTATTTATTATTTTTTTTGTTTAACGTCCGACTGTTCTGCAATACTGCTAATGCAGACGTTGAAGGATGAAATGATTTTTTGTAACGTATGAAAATATGCCGTGCCTGAATGGGATTCGAACCCAAGACCGCATGATGAGAGGCGAGCACGTTACCAACTGCGCCAATATTGGTATTAGCAAAAGAAAGTCGTGTGAGTGTTTCACACCAGATTTTAGGATTTATGACACTTTATTAATTAAAATTTTTAGTTTGTAATAAATCCTTTTAATTTTAAACTACAGTGTGTTAATTATGTATTTTATCCAGATCCCGAAACGGACCTTAGTGATGTGACAATATTTTTCGCGAATAATAATCTACTTTAACGCTGTAGTGAAGTCTAAATACATTAAAGTAATCGAGGTAAGATTGAGTAGTTAATCATGTAATAAATGCAGAGTATAAATAAATTCAGTATATTAAAATAGAAATCATTGTGATAAAATTGTAGAGATCATTCGAAAAATTAGTTAAAAACGTGATAACATAAGTCTAGTGTGTGAAAAGAATAAGAGTGTAATTTTTACTTAAGACAAATGTTTTTCTTTCTTTATTAAAGTACCCGTAATACAAGAATCGATTTATCTTAACGCTTATATATAGTATCTTGTATTACTTTTTAGTAAATCCCCTAAGGGACTACTGAGGTTAAGTAAATTTTAGAGATCCCACATGTTACAATTTAACCATATAGCGACTTGGATGCTCCGTTAGTCCCACGTTCTTCGACAATATAGAGCCTTGCACACCGGGTTACTAACTAGGCCTAATTGGATGACCCCCCTTAATCAATCCCGCTACACAACTTCCTCTTAGCATCACACAGTTTCTCCTCTGTTAACCTTCCTTTCACGGTGACGTCAAGGCGCCTTCCTTCTAGTATATCTTATTTACCTTTTAGTAGAAAGTAATTTATAAACAATGCTTGTACTAATTATCAAAGCTGTAAACACATCTGAGACAAAATTTCTTAGTCAGTCACATCAGTAGTAGAATACATTAACGAAAATAAAGCAAAGATTTTAATACAAATAAAAAAGTAGTAGGTTTATTTATTTATTATTTGCCTTTTATGACCACAATGGATCGCTTTAGTCAAATTTAGAAAGCTTCTTCCTTTTCATATTCTTTAGCTTGATGTTCAACCAGTATGCCCTCATTTGGGCTGATCTTGCTTGCCGAACTTCCTCTGAAACGACCGGTTTCTACCTGCTTGCGTTTTTTCTTTCATTTGATTTTAATTATCTTATTTTAATCTTATCTGATTATTTGAAAATAAGTCTCAAGAATAAAGACACGTTCGTCTTTGGAAAACAGCATCGTTGGAACAGTAAAGACGAATGGATACTAGAATAGCATTGGTGCACAAGAACGATATTTCAATTTTAACAAACTGTTAACCTTGAATACAGTGTTGCTAATTAAGATGTAAGGTGACATGACATTTACATATGTGTTTCTTCTACTTTTTTAATGATATGGTTGCGTTCGTTTTAAAACACCTGTTACAACATACTTTTGTTGATTTTCCTATTGTCCCTCGTAAAAAATTATATATATTATTGGTAAATTTTCGGAATTACTATGATACTTCTATTCCTTATTCCTTTACAAAGTAACTAATTTTCTTCTTACTAGGAATATTTTTAAAATACCGTCTTTATTTTCTGAGTGGTTGATCTGGCCCGTACGCAAAACATCCTAGCAAGACTAACTTTAAATTTATAACATCACTTTAACCGATCTATAAAAAAAGAAACAAAAAAAGAATTATAGTACGTTAATAAATTTTAAGTTTATAAATTTGTGGCAAAAGTAGTCTCTAAGTTACTTGGAAAAAATAACGGAAAATATAAATGTATTAGTGTGTTTGTATATTGTGTAACTTAGCTCATATACAGAATTATTTCGGGTTACAACTTAGCAAGTTCCACAAATTTCCAAAGTTTGCACGGGATGTCGGCCTTGAAAACATTTTAGTCAACTTTCTACGTTTCCTTCTGTATTGAAATAAAAGTTGACAATTTTGAAAAATATTCAAACTTTTTATTCGGTTTTCCTTTACCGGTTTCTCTTTAAATTAATTTATACATTTTATTTGCATAATTTAAACTTTCCTTTGTATTTTTCCTTCCATGATTTAAATTTATTGATCGAGTTTTTATCTTTCTTAAAAATGATCGGTTGATTTTGAAGGTTCAATTTTGTTTATTTGGCTCAAATGGTAGAATAAAATTTTATTCTTCTTTAAATTAAAGCTTAGAGTTATTTTACCAATATTCTAAAATAAAAATCTGGTGTAAAACACTCACAAATTTCTCTTGTTAATGTTGATGAATATTGTCAGTGTAAAATGAAAAACATAACCTAATTTTAATCATGAGTGAATGAAGCAAAGTGAAAATCAACCTCTGTTTGACTTAAAAATACGGAACATCACTTATTGACGCTGAACTAGGCTCTTTTTAAAAAAAAGAGCTAGAAAAAAAATGCTTGAAAAAAGTTGTAGAATTTTTAATTTTCTATAACTTTAATTGTATACACTTTTGTCATAAAATTCATACTAAGGCCGGTTCTGAACTTGAATTTATTTTTTAACTTCAAACCCAACTTGAAGCGCTCTTCCTTTAAGACGCTTATCAACTGCTGTAAAAATATTTCTCTGAATCTGCCAGAATTACGAACCACTGGTAAGTAAATATTTCTAGGTTCGAATCCTGAATGATTTTTGGAAGTTTAAAAACAAATTTTGTACTATATTTCGTTGTAGAGGATGTAAAATTAAATATTGAACCACATGAAAAGAAAACACAAATACTGTGCGGATTTTACGTGAAAATAAAAAAAGTCTGGGAAATGTTTTTATACAGAAAATAAAAAATATTATTTACAATCCGATAGTAATATTTTGTGAATGCCGTTTCCATTGTTGTATGTAAGGATATATTGGGTCAAACGGAAAGCGAAAACAGTTAGTGTCATCTCCACGTTTGTAATAAGGTTGTTGAATCAAAACTTTCAGTGTAAATACATATTTGACTTTTTCTCTGACAGTTTTTACTTTCTCTTTCCTATATGAATATATAGGAAGGAAAGTATTGTTTTCATGTCGAATTTCTAAATTGAGTTTTCACCGGATCTACACGTTTTCTGACCCCCCTGAACAATAAAAAACATGTTTTTAGTGATTTGTGTGCGTGTATGTGTGTGTGTGTGTGCGCGTGCGCGCGCGCGCGTGTGAACAAAATATCTCAAGAGCGGAAAACCATACGAACTTGAAACTTAAGTTAGATACTACTGCCGGGCCCGACACGAACGTTTTCGTCAAAATCGGTTAACCGGAAGTATTAGTTCATTCGTGGAATTTTTCACTTTTTTACGATTTTCTCAAAAACGGTTTCAAATGAAACTTACCAGCAATTGTTTATTAGATTTTTGGCTCTCTGGAAAAACTCTTTCTTTAAATAATAATAATAATAATTATTATTATAATAATAATAACAAGGCAAAACCAAGCAAAAAGAAAACTTGGGTATCACCAAACAAGATGCCGGGTGAATTTCAAATTGATCATGTAGCGATATCTCAACAGGACAAAAAGGAAATAAAAAACACTAAGGTCAGGAAAATGTGCAAAGTGTCTTCGGACCACTACTTAACACAAATCAAAATCAACTTCATCCCAGTAAGAAAACACAAAGGATTCCACGAATAGACAGAGAAAAATTGGCTCAACTCAGACAACAATTTAACGAAGAAGTAAAACCACCAAGAACCTGGCAAGATGTTAACCAATTAATGGAAAAGGCAACTGAACTTGCAGCAACAACCGTCAGTAGGAAACACGCTTGGTGGAACTCGGAATGTGAAAAGGCTATAGAAACACGGGAAAAAGCTAAGAAAAGGTGGTTGGAACGCAAAACGGAGCAGAACTGGGCGGACTTTAGGAGTCAACGACAACGAGCCACAAAAATTCTACGGAATATAAGAAGACAGCACCTCAAAATGCAGATAGACAATATAGAATTGGCCTTTGATATGAAAAACACCAGGGTTTTTTACCAAGAAATTAAGAAAAGGATTACAGGATACCAAGCACCAAGTCTGAGTTTTGAGGATGAAAGTGGTAGGATTGCACATGATGACCAGGATAACTGTGAAATATTGGCCAAATTCTTTGAAAAGCTCCTTAACTGTGAGGAACCGAAGGAAAGATTAACCTTCCAATTTTCACAACAAACCATGGAAAAAGAACCGCCAAACGAGGAGGAGGTAGAAAAAGCAATTAAAACTTTGAAGAATAACAAGACCTCAGGGAAAAGCGGAATTATCGCGGAAATTTGGAAAGTTGTAGATAAGCGATACATCAAAGAAACAACAAAGTTGTTTCAAGAAGTCTGGGAAAAGGTAGAGATACCGGAAGATTGGTTGACAGCTCTTATACACCCATTGCATAAAAAAAACTCAAAAACAGATGTTAATAACTACAGAGGAATATCACTCCTGGAAGTCACTTACAAAATATTTTCTAAATTGTTACTAAATAGGCTGGAACCACAAGTGGATTATCTTATAGGCGAGTACCAGGGAGGCTTTAGAAAAGGACGATCATGCCCGGAACAAATATTAAGTCTCAAACTGCTAATGCAATATTATAAAATCAGGAACAAAGGGCTCTACATCACTTTTGTGGACTTTAAAAAAGCCTACGACTCGGTAGATCGGGAAACAATAATCAAAACGCTGCAAGAAATCGGAGTTGACCAGAAAACTGTAAAGTTGATCCAACTTACCCTCACAAATACAGTGTCACAAATTAAATTCAGAGGTAAACTAAGCCGCCCTTTCCAAATTAAAACGGGCTTAAGACAAGGGGATGGACTCTCGCCAATTCTCTTTAACTGTGTTCTGGATAAAATAATGAAAACTTTTAGGGAACGAAACAATTCACACGCAAAATGGGGAGTAAAGAAAGATAACCTAATTTTCCCATGTTTCGCTTTTGCAGATGATATAGCTCTGTTAGCGGAAACTAAAGAACAGGCTGTGAAACAAGTGGAAGATCTAAAAGAAATTGCTGAACAATCAGGACTGCAGATATCTTTCGAAAAAATAGAAATGATGGCAAACAGTGTAACAAAGGATAAATCGAAAAAGATCAATACCAAGTACGGAGAAATTAAAATGGTAAAAAAGTTCAAATATTTGGGTGAAGTTATAACACATAATGCCATTGATAAAATTCCACTTAAGGAGAGAGCGGAGAAGCTGGAAAGAGCTTTCAACACAGTTAGACACATATACAATAAAAGGAACCTATCAATCACCGCAAAGATAAGACATTATATAACGGTAATCAGACCTTTGGTTCTTTATGGTTCCGAAACCTTGGCTATGAACAAGGAAAACAAAAACTTGGCCCGAATTGAGAAAAGAATCCTAAGAATGATATGCGGACCACTCAAAACAGAAGACGGGTACAGAAGGAGACCAACATCAGAGATATACAGAGTCTTGGAATCCATAGACTCAGCTATAATCAGGCGTAAACTGAAATTCCATGCACACATTATGAGAATGAATAACCAAAGATGGGTGAAACAGATTTACAATAAAACCCTTAACATGAAGAATAGTACTCATATATTCAGTAAAACAGTTAAACAATTCCTAGAGAGATATAAAATTACAGAAGAACTTTGCCAAAACAGAGAAAAGTTTAGACAACACATTGAAAAAGTGGAAGTCTTGAATGCGAAAAACCTAAAAGTAAACCGGGGACCAAATGGACCCAAGAAAGAAAAGAACAATTTGCTAGCCAAATGAAAGCCTACTGGCAGCAACGGAAAATGAAGAATATAAAAATAAACCTTCCTAATTAGTATTTGCGTAGTCCTTAGAAGGCTAGACCGCAAAAAAAAAAATATAATAATAATAATCATCTTGCTTAAGTGACATTAAAAATTATTATCTGAGTTAGTTTTCAACTTCGTTTTTCTGGGTCGTTGCACAATCCAGAATAGTTTCTTCTAAAGGACGGCTAGTAACTAAAGAAGATAGAACACGGGTTTCCCTAATAATTTGAAATTTACGGTATTTTAGCCACAGAATAGGCACCATATTGCTGTGGTTACAGAAGGAACTATTTTGTAGTAAACAAGAAATGTTTTACGCATATTCCATTTATCTACACATTAATTACTTTGAATTTGCATCACCGACCGTTTAGGGCTATTTAATATTGTTTTCTGTTATGAAGAAAAAGTTAATTTATCTTCTATTTTAAATTAGACCTAAATGATACTAGTTATTGCAATTGAAGATAAAAATTTTATATTAGTAATTTTTCATTATTATAGTGGGATTCACGAAGAAAACACCTGTCTTTTAACAGCAATATATTTTGAACCGTTGTATGTAAAAATAATTACGATACATCAAATTAAAGCTTCTTTTATTGTTGGTTCCAGGATATACATTAACATTTTTGAAAATTAATAGTGTATTAAATATTACGAATTACGCATAAAAAGAGTCCTGTTTTTAACCACTTTTCTAGTATACCCAACTTCAAGGTACTATTACTTTAATCACGCCTACTTTAAAATGTAATAAGGCTACAAAGTATTATGAAATAAAGGTTTCTTTGTGTAATGCATATTTTTGTTTTATTTTTTGGGCGACAGGTTTTAAAATGATGTCCGTTTTTAAAAAAATTGTTATTTCGGCTACCAGTAATGATACGGAAATAATTTTTGTACTAACGGTTACATATTAACGATTGGAAAACGTGACATAATTTTTCATTAATAATGTGTTATATGCGGTGATGAAGTTGCTAAAAACCAATAATAAAACAAGCTTTAATTTGATGTATCCTAATTGTTTTTATATATAACGGTTCAAAAGATATTGTGCTGTTAAATGACAGGTGTTTTCTTTCGTGAATCGGACTATAGTTTGTGTTTTTTCCGCTCTAAGCATAATGCGAAAGAGTTCATAACAATTATCTCGTAATACCCACGCATTTTCGTAAGTTACAAGTATTGCTTGAGTTCCAGCTCCATGTAGTTGGAAGGAATGCAGTGCATTGTTATAGTAGTGGGAGAACGAATGAGTTAGTAGTGTTTCACAGCTGATGCATTTGTAGTGGTAGCCTGTACTAACTAGACTAAAAAATATTCTTATCATCCAGCGCATTAATTTAACAAATACCGACCGGGTTATTAACTTGGTCGGATTCATAATATTTAACTTACCAATTCGTATCAAAATATGTAAATAAATAAATGTAATAAATACAAACAAATATGTTAAATACGGAAAGTTTGAAAACGAATGTTTTGTGTCTGAGTACTACAACAATTGTTCTCCCAGCGTACGTCACACATTAATTATACCTCACCCGTACTCTTCACCCCGCAAATACACGAAGCTTGGAACCGCACAATAATCTATACATTAAAATAATTAGCACATTCTGTTCACATTTTACTTCAACTGAAATATCTCGAGAACTAATTAAGCTACGATAGCGTATATAAGCTTAAAATTCTTGGGACGTTACGTATTATTGAACGAATTGTGTGTTAATTAAATTGGTCCAGCTGCTCTAAAGTTACGGTGGTATATAGAAATAATGAATGTCCCACCATAACTTCAGTACAAATAAACTAAATTAGATAAATGAGAGAGTTCATCTGATATTGTACGATATCCAGAGTGTTTTAAGTATATATTCATTATTTTAACTCATATAGAACTGGAGATATCTATATATTAATTTCAGTTTAAGTTGTTGTTAAATCCTTCCGGCTGGCGGCCGGCTTGGTATAGCGCTTAGCGCGTGGCCACTCTCAGTATTGATTTGTGTGTAGATGACGAACACCAAAGAATCATTCCATACTCCTTCACATAGTAAACCTTCTGAAAATAATAAAGCGCTGCGTATTTTAATTTAAAAACACCGTTATCTTGCTTTTATTCTTTGTTGAAACGTTGAAAGTAGGTAAAAATAATGAATGATTAAAGAATATCAGACCTGACAGGTATCGAATTCGGTACACCAACACGCCGTCCACAGCATCAAGAAAATTGTTCGAAGAACGGGTATTTATTTATTTATAGGATCTACATGTTTTCAGAACCCAAAAATAACACCCATAAAACCCTGAACCCAAAAAATATGTTTTTATGTTTTCATGTGCTCGCCTCTCATCATGCGGTCTTGGGTTCGAATTCCATTCAGTTACGGCATATTTTCATACGTTACAAAAAATCATTTCACCCTTCACCGTCTGCATTAGCAGTAATTGCAGAACAGTCGGACGTTAAACAAAAAAAAAAAAAAATAAAAAAAAATATGACGAGAAGCGAATGTATCTTGTATTTTTACTGTCAGCGCTCAATTTATCTTGCCAGTATTCTAATACTAATTGGGTTTTATATGCCACTGTAAAATTTAAACTATTACAATCACTTAATACGGTTTTCTGTTTATGTATACATACCTTTCCTAAATTTAGTTTATTGATTATCTCTGTGCATCTTAATTAGCAATTCCGTAGTAAATGAATTTTAAAAATGAAATGATGGTAGAATAGAAATTTAAATAAACGGTTGAGGGAACTACTTAAAATTCAGATAGTGGATAAAATACTAATAACGTGAAAGGTCAGCCTAAGATATTGATGACAAAAGATTGCAGATGAATTTTCCTAATTTTGTATCGGTACATTAAAATTAAAAAAAAATAAACAGAGATGGAGGTATAGTTAATTTACTCTGACAACGTTTAACAATTTTATAAATATTTACTCTCGTTTTTAATGAGGACTGGGAATTAAATACCCTACCTAGTCGATAGAATCGCAAAAAACAAACCCAATTTCCCTCGGCCTCATCAATTTTCTGAACTTTTTTATTTACTCGTGTATTAAGCAACCACATTTCTTTTAAATATGCTTTTAATTAAATACGGTTTTACAAAATATTAAATAGTACACGACCTAGATTTAAATCCCTTGACAAATGAATTTTTCACGTTTAAATTAGATTTCTAGTTCACATAAATATTTTTAATATTATTACAGTTTTATATAAACAGTTTCGAAGGAGGTGGAGCGTTGTTTGCTGATGTTGGATCAAGTGGCCAGGTGGCGGGTGTTTGGTTGGTAAGGTGATTGCGGCCTCCTTGGGGCTGGACGAGGACGCCTCAATTGAGTCCAACACTACTTCCCCATCGTGAGGGAGTGAACATGAGTTTTTCTCGCCACCATGGATAAAAAAAAATTACAGTTATTTACTTTATTATCCGTGTGAATTACTAATAAGATTTCTGAAATTAAATTCGTTTTCTTAAGCGTATCAGTAGACAAAAAATCAATTCATGATCTGAAAAAGGTTTTTTTTAACATTTTGACCAAATTATAGTTAGATTGTCAACGTTTTGTTTAAAATCTCTTATTAACATGTGCGTTAGTTGAGAATGTAAAATCATTACCCTCTTCATGTTTTATCATCTTCTATTCTTAAAAAACTTGGACACTTCTCAAATTGTTAAGCAGCGCGCATACTGGACACTGGAATTATTTATTATACAAACAATAGTTTGTGTAACACTTGCAATATGGAAGACGAAGTAATAATTGAGTGCGTTCATAAATATAAATTTATTTATGATCCGAGTGAAAAAAGGGCACGCCGATATGCGATTGCTGAAGAATGCATAAACGTTGTTTTCCATTTTTCTCTTCCTCATCTGCAATACTCGCTACTTATTACAAAGAGTTCTCATCGGAAGAAAAGTCCATGGTGAAATCCAATAAAACAAAATAACGAAATAAACTTTGAAAACTACGACGAAACAACCACCACGACAGTTTCAAACGAAGAGAGATGACTCTTTGAGAGGGCTACACAAACCAAACTGAAAGAGATGCATTTGGTGTGAACCTTTACACCGTTCCGTCACATCACGTCTCCAACCGTCTCCGAGCTGTATAGAGACGTGACGTAACGGAACGTATTCTGTATAGTCACTGCTTAACACGGTTTAAGCAGTAGATTGACACGGTTTAAGCACTCGTAGATTGTCCAATGAAAGTCACAATAATTGATTAGTGTTAATTATAAAATACTTATTGCCTTTTTTATAGCTCATGAATATTTAAAGAGAAGATAAAGAGGAACTTCTGGTATGGACAGAACCGGCGTGGAAAATATTCCTTCAGTTCAATTGTAGGAATGTTATAATCCATATGATATATGTTGTTTGTTGTGAACCAAGGTGATGGTTTGATTGTTCTGAGTAATTTTGACTGATTCTCTGCAGGATTTCTTTGTTTGAGTGGTTTTCCTGCAACTAGATCTCATACGTTAAATCTCACAACTAGATCTCATACGTTAAAATTGGGTTGAGAATAGATTTGTATAATAATAATTTATTGTTTAATGATAAGTGTTGATTGTTTTCCCAGAATTCAATAAAATCGTTTAAATTTAGAGTTAAGTTGTTTCGTTTGTTTCTGTTCGTGTGTTTTTCAATTCTGTCGTTTATCTAGATGTATGCCAAGATTATTACCGGAATCTGCTTCTGGTATATGTATGTATGTATATGTGGTATGAGATATGTATGTGTGTGTTGTTTATGTAAATGGTGGGCATGTTTCTATTCTTAGTGTAAATGTTATGTCTGTGCTGATTGTGTCATTCGTTTTCTATCTTCACTTAATCTACTAGTAAAATATATTTTAAATGTAATTTTTACTTTCTCTTGCCTATATGAATATATATAGGAAGGAAAGTATTGTTTTCATGTCGATTTTTGAAATCGAGTTTTTACCGGATATACAAATTTTCAGACCCCCTGAACCCAAAAAATATTTTTTTAGAAGTTGGTCTGTGTGTGTAATTGTTTGTGAAAAAATATCTCAAGATCGGAACATCGTACGTAGTTGAAACTTAAAGCTTAAGTTAGGTACCACTAGAGAACCCGACAAAAACATTTTCATCAAAATCGTTCAACTAGAAGTAGTAGTTTATTTGTGTAACTTTCCACTTTTTGCAATTTCCTCCAAAACGGCTCCTACGATTTTTTTAAAAATCGCTTCTTTCCTACATTTTTTATGCTCTATAAGATAGGGTAGGCGCTATGTCTGCTGAAATTCTTGGGGAGGCTTGTGTTCTTGCAGAACTTTTTTTTTAAGATTGCGATCTTAAAATGCGTTTTAAGGCAAAATTGTATAATAAAAGTTGTTGACAATTTAAAAATCTACAACTTTTATTTCAAACATTTCTTTGTATAGGTAATGCTTAGTTTAGCGGTAATTAGTGATTTTCTGTTTTTTTTTCACAAAAATGTGTAAAAAGTGGATTTTTAAGATTTCAGCCGCAGTATGCATTTTACGATAAAAGTGTATAATCAAATTTATAGGAAATTAAAAGATTTACAACTTTTACTCAGAGTATTTTTCTTTACACAGCCTAGTTTAGCGTAAAAGAGTGATTTTCCGTATTTTTTAACCAAACTGAGGTTTTTATTTTGCGTAATTCACTCATGATTAAATATCAACAATAAGATGATTATAACATGATTAAATGTTTTTTGAGATTAGTTTTTTGTATATTTCTAATGTTTTATTACTAATGTTAGGTTATATTGGTTATTATTTTCATTGGTAAGAGAAAGTCGTGTGAGTGTTTCACAAAAATTTTTTATGTATTTGTTTGATTGTTATGTTCGTTGTAATAATTTTGTTAAAGTGCTACAAATTCTAACAAATGTCATAGATTACAAAGTAAGGAATGTTTGTGTAATGTTTATTTAAGTGGATAAGGTGAAATGTGTCACATAATTTTGGTTAACCTAACATCTTTTGCATACCTTAACGTTACATTGAATAAGTGACTAGTAGAGAGTTACTTCACCACCAACTTTGTCTTTTACTAAGCATAACCATATATAACACTGATAGAAAACTTAATGGTCCGTAAAGTTTACCATTGATATTACTACTTAATTGCAAAAATTATGTTCTTTATTAATTAAGTTTTTCACCTTAGTAGATCGTTAAATTTAAGTGTCAAATTATTCATAACAATTTTCTAAAAGTATGAGGATTTTCTGTCTAAATTAAAGTGAATGACCATATATTTTTTTATTAAATTATAAAATAGAATATTATTAGAAGAAAATAAATATTATTTTTTATTCCAAGTCGTATCGTAACATATTGTAACACCTAAACGCAGGTCGTTCGGGATATGGGTATGATAAATACTAAAGAGACTTATAGCAATTAATTATTTTACACAATTAATAAATTTACCCACAACGGGCAGGTGGAGTATTAAATTAATTGCACTCGATCTGTTTATTCTAGGGCTACAAAAAATAGTTATGTTTCTTACCAAATAGTCAGCTAATTATATGACTGAACTATTTAAGAACAGAAGAGGTAGAGGTGTAAAAGACACTAGTCTGAGTTATCTCCTCTGAGGGTAATGGATTTCACTATACAGCCAGACCCTGTGGTGAATGAAGTGAAGGTGTCATTTGCAGAGTGGAAAGTAGGTGCTTTTTGGAGGGCCTGGCATGCTGATAAGCATATTCTTTCAACTCAGTGAGGAAGACACTCCTCTTTTTTACTTAGTAAAACCTCTAGAGGTTCAAACTAGCCTTTCGGCTGTTAACCTAACAACAAATTAATAAATGCCATTTAACATTATTTACACAATTCATTATTTAACTTAGCCCACTAACAAGTACAGTTTGCTTACATAAAATAAATTACTAACAAAACTTAAGCTGAAATAAACTTGACTAAAAATAGAATAGCCTATTGTTCTTAAAAAACCAAACCACGGTAGAATTTACAGTAGAATACTACATAAATATTGCGGTGTATAGGTTCATACGGTTTTAACGAACATCCGGATATAACAAACATAAACGCCGGTCCCTTGAATTACGTTATAACCGAATTTTTCTGAATTAGATTTTATTTATGTCCATTTTTATTTATTTATGTCCATTAGTTTAAAATTATAATATAAGTACTTTTAGCGTGATATTTTGGTCTTATTCTAAAGTATTTAAGATTAATTATTTAATAACAGATAATTTATTTCAAGCATCTTAATAAAATTATATATGTTACTAATTGTGTAAATTTAAAAGAAACATTTATTTAAATCAATTGGGACTGATGCGTAAGAAAGCGGGGCGTTGAATATTGTAACGTAAAAACAGATGTAGAACTATTTAAAAAATAGAACGTTGAAGTATAATAATGTGATTGGCGGGTTAATCCACGCAGAAAGGGTGATGCTGTCTTGCAGAGGGCAGTGTCCAGCAGCAGTGGTACTGTCTGTCTACAACTTGATGCCCTCTGGCAGAAAGGAGCAATATGCGGATTGTAAAACCATTTCAGAAAACATATCGGGTACTCAGCGCAGACGTTTGAAGCGCCTCTGGCCAAGAGATCTTCTTTGCCAACTGTAGGACTGTGGTGATGACTGCACGCTCCTTCAAGTTTTGGAACATTAGCTTCACATTTAGAAATTGTTGTAGTAATTTAATAAAAGATACTAAATTTAAATTAAAAGTAACAAAAAAAGAAAACATATCTAAATATTTTTAAGTAACTGAAACTTGTCGGAAATGACTTATTTTTATAAAACAAAGTATTTAGCATCTTTTTCGTTCTATAAAATTATTTAGAAAAACCCTCGCTTAATAAGATAATGTATAAATTTAGTAAAAGTTTCGTTTTTTGAAGAAAAAAGCATATTTTTCAAATACATCGTCATTGTCTAATTATATTAAATAATTCTTTCACTATTATCTCATTTAAAATTTTCTCTTTATTTCATTTACCAAATGTGTTCTGTTATCTTTAAGACCGAAAAGTTTCTCGCATGATGACTTTTTTGTTGTGTTTTGCGATTTTGCAAAATTTATTTATGAAAATACCTCGTATCTTAAAAAGTAATGATTTTCTGGTAAATTTTATAGCATCATGATTTTCCATAATTATTACAGAACAAAAACTGCTGAATATTATGTTAGATTTTGACACAGTTGTTGAAAAATGACGATGTATTCGAAAAAATACGCTTTTTTCTTTAAAAACAACATTTTTACTAAATTATATATATTTTTTATTGAGCGTGTTTTTCGAAATATTTTTTTAGAAAAAACATGCAAAATATTTTGTTTTCTAAAAATACGTCATTTCTGACAAGTTTCAGTTAAAAGAATTAAACTAAAAATATTAAATATGTTTTCTGAAATGGTTTTACAATCCGCATTTTGCTCCCCTCTGCCGGAGGCCATCAAATTATAGACAGACAGTACATGAGAGTGGTAGAAGAACATTTGTTTGTGAGTTTGGTATAGTTGGGAGCTGACTTGTTTGCTAGTGCGGGATGAAGTGCAAGGGAGCCTGGTAGCCTACTACAGTAGTTATTCGATATGGTTTATGAGTAATATTTTTAGAAGACTGCGTACTAATGGTATTATTACTACTACTAGGTTATAGGAGGAGGGGAATCTTACAAACAATCCTCCTCCACCCGAATTACTTACGCTAGCAATCAAGTGAGCTGCCATCTGTATTTAGGGAGGGATTCGGATACTCGTACGTGAACAGTCAAAACGGTCGGTCATTTTAAACATAATGTGTTGTGGACATTAAATGGTTAAGTGTGTGTAGATGATCACAAATTATTTAGCTAAATAAATGGATATCAAAACTACATACTCGAATAATAAATTTAAAAAAGCATCTAGAGGCAGTTACTGATTGAATATCTGCCTACTCTCCGACTACCAGTAAGACCTATCCATATATATTACATTTGCATTAGAACATCATCAGTCTCAAGAACTTTTTATAAATTTAATTATTAATTGCATGCATAATTACAATAAATATTTGTTTAATAATGTATTTTGTTTTATTTCTGTGTTAAGAGATCCTTTTATCCACAGACACAGGTTTTCGTTGGACAAACATACCTTTGGAAACTAAGTAGCAGCATACTGTGTATTAAAAATCTGGTGTGAAACACTCACACAACTTTCTCTTGCCAATATAAATAATTAATAATAAACCTAATATTAGTAATAAAACATTAGAAATAAACAAAAAACTAACCTCAATAAACATAACCTAATTTTAATCATGAGTGAAAGACGCAAAATGAAAATCAACCTCAGTTTGGCTTAGAAATACGGAAAATCACTCTTTCTCTCTAAACTAGGCTCTGTAGAGAAAAATGCTTTAAATAAAAGTTGTAGATCTTTTAATTTTCTATAAATTAAGTTATATACACTTTTGTCGTAAAATGCATACTAAGGCCGAAATCTTAAAAAATCAATTTTTCACACGTTTTCGTGAGAAAAAAACAGAAAATCGCAAATTACCGCTAAACTAAGCGTTATACAAAAACTTTTTGAAATAAAAGTTGTAGAATTTTTAATTCTCTACAACTTTTATTATATAAAGTTTTGCGCTAAAATGCATATTAAAGCTGTAATCTTAAAAAAACAACGTTTTTACGTGAAAACAGCCTCACCCAGAATTTCAGCAAACATGACGCCTACCCTATCTTGTAGAGAATAAAAAATTGAGTAAACCAGGCGATTTTAAAAAAAAATTGTAGGACCACTTTTTGAGAAAATCGCAAAAAGTGAAAAATTACACGAATAAACTACCACTTCCGGTTGACCGATTTTGATGAAAATGTTCGTGTCGAGTCCGGTAGTGGTACGTAACTTAAGTTTCAAGTTTCAAGTTCGTACAATGTTCCGTTCTTGAGATATTCTGTTCACACACAGACACACACACACTCACACACACACACACACACACACAGACACACACACAGACCAATCGCTAAAAACATGTTTTTTGGGTTCAGGGGGTCTGAAAACGTATAGATCCGGTGAAAACTCGATTTCGAAAAATCGACATGAAAACAATACTTTCCTTCCTATATATTTATATAGGAAAGAGAAAGTAAAAATATACCATTCAAAGATATTTCGTTAGAAATTAATCATATAATCTTATTTAATAAAGAAGACTGCTACATACTCATAAACCTCTGACCTTTGAAGTAAAACAGACTCCTCTACTAATTTGATTTATGACGTAGTAAAACAAAAAAAAAACTCATAGCTTAGTTAAGTAGTGTCTTATAACGGTAATTGATTCTAATTATTTGTAATGTTTATGTAAATACAAGAATCTTATCAGTTTTCTTTTTGTTACTGAATCAATTTCATTAGAGCTCATTCTTGATACTATTCATTTTAATGAAGCTCCGTTTTAATTACATTTTGAATCATTTATCAGAACACTTGTTAGTATTGACTAACAAATTCTCTTGTTAGTTGTGTTATTGAGAATGTTATCCATTGTTGAAAATTGAATTTCAGCAATATCAATATTTCTATCTCAGTGACTTCTTAGAATCTCTTTTCTTAATAATGTAATTAAAAATTGTACTGAATTAATCGGAGATGCTTTCTAATATCAAATTTTTATTTATTTTATTACTCTTTTTTTTCTCGATTCTGGAAGAGAAATTATTGTTTCACTTAATCACTTCTTTCGTAAAATTTTCAATTTTATAACTATCGTTACGATTTCAATATATTCTTGGTTTTTGTATGTTCTACTCTAAAAAAATATGTTTATTGCACGTATCTTGTATACCAATTGTTTTAATTGGTAGCAATTTTAAAATTATCATCTATAATTTTATTTTGTCTGTCCGTCCATCACACCTAGATGTCAGAAACTACAAGAGATAGCAACAAACAGTTTTCGAATTCATAATCTACACAACTGTTCATAACAGACAGGTGGAGTGTTAAATTATTTGCACTCAATCTGTTTGTTGCAGAGCTAAAAAATATAGTTGTGTTTCTTATCACTTGGTCAGCCAATTAAATAACTGAATCATTTAAGAACAGAAGAGGTAGAGTTGTAAAAAAACACTAACCAGAGTTATTTCCTCTGAAAGTAATGAATTTCATTATACAGGCAGACCTTGTGGTGAATGAAGTGAAAGTGACATTTGCAGAGTGAAAAAATATGTGATTTTCAAAGGGCCTGGCTTGTTGATAAGCATACTTTTCAACTCGGTGAGGAAGGCACTTATTAAGCTCCTCACTCCTCGTTTTACTTAAAAAAATCTCTACGGGTTCAAACCAGCCTTTCGGCTGGTGACCTAAACAACATTCTGTACAAAAATTTAGTAAACCTGGATTGGGTTTGAAAGTCTGGTTTCGACCGGAGGTGGACCAATTCCGGAAGTAAAGCAATAAAAGTCGAAATTTTGAAACAAAAATAGTGTCATTCGATTCCTTTCAAAGATTAGATACAGAAATCATTAGTTTGAAGGTTTTAAATTCGTAATTTAAGAATGATGTCATTTGGTACGGTCATCTGCGAAAAATGGAGAACAGGTTGCCACAGAAGACTAAGGTCAGCAGCTTGATAGAGGAACTTTTATGAGAGCTATAAGGGTTTTTATTTTATTCAGTGGTTCCCAACCTTTTAGTGCGCGCGTACCACCTTAGGCTTTTTCAGTGTCTAGGCGTATCACCATTTATAACTATTAATAAAATAGCCATAACTGGTGGTTTCCTAACAAGAAAAATAAATCATATTTAAATTTCACAATTTTGTAAATTTTATGAAGTAATGTTATTTTATTTAAAATATAAAAAATACACAATAGTTTGTCATACAAAGTTAAGATTATCTGTAATAACTATAACAATGTCAAAGTAATTGCTATGAGAATAACTAAACAAATCGAAGTATATCAATTAATATAAACACAAACAAATAATTAAACATTGATGCCATGAAAAGAACCTTAGTGAGAAACCTGCTGCTGTTTATGTTTTAAGTTAGTTTCTATGTCAGGGTCAATTGAGCTTATCTTAATCTCAAATCGTTCTCTACAGCTAGTCTATTCCTATATTTGTTTTTAACTTAAGTAACTAAGAAAACTCACGCTCGCACAAATAAGTTGTAACAAATTGAACTAAATATTTAAGAGCTTGATTGAAAAGAGCAAGGTACTCATTCTTTGTAAACATTCAAAGAGACGAGATTTTTTCTTTGAAAGAGTCTTTCCTTGTACTGTCACTGGTAAGTTCTATGGAACTTTCTTTAGCTTCCACGCTGGATGGCACGCCTTTCTGTGAAAAAGGATTCCTAATCCAGTCATCGTTTGTAGAGCGGGTTTCTGGAAAGTAATTTTCAAAACTCTTCTGTAGTGTCTTCAAATGTTCCACAATGTCTAAGAGGAGAGCATCACTAGGAGTCAAGTCATTGTCTTGTAACCATGATGGATGTCTTGGAACCATGAGAGTCGTAAAGGAGGATATGTTCTTTTGTCTGTTTGTGTGATTAAAAGTTCTAGTTTCCTGCTAAATGAGTAATCTTATCTTTGACTGATAGTTCAGGAGCAGTGATGCCAGTTACAAAAGTCAAATTTCTCCACAGGGTAGAATAAAAATTGAAACATAAATTTTTTATTTTTGTATTTTAAAGAAATCTGTATATAACCAGAAATGGTCTCTCGTACCACCTGAAATGCTCTCGCGTACCACCAGTGGTACGCGTACCACCGGTTGGGAACCAAAGGTCAGGAGATGGATGCAGATGTGCTCGGTAGGAGTGAATGCAGTTTTAGGTTGCGGTAAATGGCGTAGAGGTGCCGAATACAGCTAATTTTAATAATAAAATAAATAAAAATAAAATAAAATAATAATAAATAATAAAATAATATAATATATAATATATATAATAATAAATAATTAATAATTATTAATTATAAATATAATAATAAATAAATAAATAATAATAATAATAATAATAATAATAATAATAATAATAATAATATAATAATAATAATAAATCATTAATAATTAATATAATAATATAATTATTAATTAATAATATAATTATTAATTAATAATTAATATAATATTATTATATTATATTAATAATATAATATATAATAATAAAATAATAAATAAATAAAATAAAATAAAATAATAATAATAAAATTTTAATAATTTTAAAAAATTATTAAAATTATTATAATTGAAAATAATTTTCAATTATTTTTTAGAATAATAATTGACCTGCAGTTTTACTTTTATTACTATTAGAAATTAAAGCAATGTATTAAAAAATTTAATATAATTATTAATTAATAATTAATATAATATTATTATATTATATTAATAATATAATATATAATAATAAAATAATAAATAAATAAAATAAAATAAAATAATAATAATAAAATTTTAATAATTTTAAAAAATTATTAAAATTATTATAATTGAAAATAATTTTCAATTATTTTTTAGAATAATAATTGACCTGCAGTTTTACTTTTATTACTATTAGAAATTAAAGCAATGTATTAAAAAATTTCTAATTTTTTTATTTTTATCAATTTAATAGCTGATTTATTTTCTTCTATTTCAGGTATGTATTCGAGTGAAATTTCAGTCATAGGCTAATTATTACGTAGTGGTGAGTCAATAAAAAAATGTAAATTCCATAAATACCATATTTAATTATACCGATAAATTCCTGTTAGAAATAGCGTTATTGTGGCGTTTACACCAGTAAATAGGCTTGATTAATTTAAATGCGTTTGCTACGCTTGCACAATATGTTTAACAAATTAATTAATTTTTCAATCTATTTTTTATTCGATTAGTTTTTTCGGAATGAAAACTCATAAAATAAAATTTCCCGAATAATTAAAAACAAACTACAAATCAATATTGTATTGTACCTCAACGGTTTTTGTTTTTAATGGGCTTAAAAATTATACATACGATTTTAGCTGGGAGGAAGGTTATTGTTTATAATATTTGTGTTCTCATTTACAATTTTTAATTATGTCTAAGCATAAAATGATACAGGGTATTTCACAAAGTGTCCCGGCGCTTTCTGAGCTCTTTGTACTAGTAAAAATAATGAAAAAAGTTCATATCAACATAGGTCAAAAAATGCTTTGTTAATGAGTTACGGCTAGCAAAAGATTTCGCTCAGAATTTAGTGGGTAAAATGAAGACTTGCTGGAATTCTGGGAAGGTAAAACTTTATTAAGGGGCGAATTCAGATGTTTTTTATGGTTTTTGATGAGAAAATGTGAATAAAATTGTTCCTACAAACGTGTGTTTCTTAGTTTTTAAGATATACCACGTGAAACAAAAAAGAGGGATCGGGAAACAACTCTTTTCACGTTTGACGTACAATAAATTTGTTAAATAGGTAATAGACATAAATATAATTTTAAATGAAAATTTGTAGAAAATTTTGTTCTCAAAAATATCATGTAAATTATACCAATTAATTTTTTTTAATTTAATTAACAAAATTCAATTGAATTTTTTTTAATTGTTCATTAAAATAAATTTTATTACTTACTTTTACCGCATGGAATGTAAGGAATTTAAAAATTGAATGTATCATTTAATTATTACACGAGAATTGTTATTGGATCGTATTGCCGATGCAGCACACGAATTTAGAGTAACCGTGCAACATTGCAGAGAGCTAAGCGAACAATTCGATGCGAGCTGAAAAATATATTGAAGTACAAGGACAGATTTTCGAAAATTTACTATAAAATTTACTTAAATTTGCTTCAAACCTTATTAAATGTACCAATAATTTTATTTTTTGCTATTTTATTGCGGTATTATTTGAAAGTTACATTCAATTTTGAAATTTCTTCGTTTTCATACGGTAAGTGTTAGTAATAAAATTTAATCTCACAATTATTATTTGTTTTTAATTGGCATAATTTACATGATATTTTTGAGCATTAAATTTTCAGCAAATTTTTTTTTAAATTGTATGTGTCTATTACGGTTTTAACAAAGTTATTGTCCATGAAACGTGAAAAATATTATTTCTCAACTCTTTTTTTTGTGTTCACGTGGTATAAATATCTTAAAAACTATGAGAGACAGTTGTGAGAACAATTTTTCACGTCAAAAACCCATAAGAAACAATTGAATTCGCCTTTTAATTTATCTTTCCCGGAATTCCAGCAAGCCTTCATTTCACCCAGGGAACTAAAGTCTGGGCGAAATCTTTTGCTAGCCGTAACTCGTTAACAAAGCATTTACGGACCAATATTTATATGGACTTTTTCAATATTTTTGCTAGTACAATGAGCTCAGAAAGTGCTATGTAAAACACTCTGTATAATACATTTTTTATTTACTTTTCGATAGCGTTAATAAATCATTAGTTCTGACCAGTCAGTCACTTTCAAATAAATTGCAACTAGAAGTTAAGTTACAATAGCTGGGTGAGCAGTTTGGTTAATCGACTGGTTGATAGAAACGCTCGAGCCTACATTACTAGGCGTTCTTTTCAAAAATTTAAGACAGCATATATATGTCACAGATATCAGAAATCCAAGGACAAAAACAAAAAATGTTTTTCAAAACTGCACATGTTCATATTCAAAATGAAATAAAAAAAAACAAGTCTGTTTCTTATGTAGCTCTTAACTTGTTTTTTAATATAACATTTTTTTGTAGTTTTAATTATTTATTTATTGTTAGTGATCTTGACTGTCTTTTGGCTGGAATTTGAATAGGGACACTAAGTTGTGTTTGTTCATGTGAGTTTAACAGCTGGCTACTGTACTACTCACTAATCCGACTTAGCATTTCGTAGTGAATTTCTGTCCGCAAAATTTATTCAGTCATGTGCCACCCAAATCATCCAGTCTCTAACATTTCATCAATGATTGTCTTATAAAAGAAGTCTTTCCTGATTTATTGAAATTAGAAAAAGTGAACTACTACTATAAAAAGGGAAATAAAAAATCCTCAGAAATAGACCCATGTCACATACCGGATTTTTAAATCTTAGAAAAAATCATGTATTCGCAAATTCAAATGTATCTTCTTTTCTCAGGGTGCCTCTCTGTTCCGAAGGTTGGTGACCATCATGGCAATGCTTACCCTACCGGTAGCTCTCCAAAATAGTTCTTCTGATCCTTTGTTAAACCATACCCTCAGGTTTGCCAACCATGAAATTTTTCTTTGTCCTGGTCCCCTTTCTACTGTAGATTTTTCCTTGCAGAATGCGTTGGAGCAATTCATACCTGCGTTTATCTCGCATGATATGACCGAGATATTGCAGCTTTCGCGCCTTCACTTTGCTGACCAATTCTGCTGCCTTGTTCATTCGACGTAGTACTTCAACATTAGTAATTTTCTGCGTCCAGAATATTCGCAGTATTCTCCTATACAGCCAAAATTCGAACGCTTTCAATTTGTTGATTGTTGCCACTGTCAGGATACAGGCCTCATCTCCGTATAATATGAATGAGAACTCATAACACTTCATGAAACTCGTTTTAGTATCAAGGGATAAATTGTGGTTTTTAAAAACAGAATTAATGGTGTTGAAGGCATTTCTGGTCATGGCAATATGACATGTTATCCTTGTGAATTATCCCACCTCTCATTAATACAGGTACCCAGATATTGGCATTGTGCGACTCGTTCTATTCGGACCTTGTTGACCAATATGTGAACATCAGAACCGATCTGCGGTTTGCTGATGATCATAACTTTTGTTTTATTGGCATTGATGTCAAGCCAAATGTATCTAAACGTGAGAAGAAATTCTTTCCCCTTTCAATTTAGCTACCAGAAAAGTAAATTGACCTCCTCAGCTTTATTTAAGATGTCAGACAGCTTAACTTTAAGTTATTAGTTTTAGTAATTTTTTGTGATCTAAAAATAGCATTCGGACTTATTAAATCTCCCCATTCGTTTTTCCTAATTACCCTTAAAAAAAGCATTGACGTATTAGACCACCCAATGTTTTCCCAAATCGTCATTCAATGTTGCTGTGAACGATGCTGGTTTGGTTTTAAGATTTATTATTTTATGGAAAATTTGTTTTGTCAATCTGTTTTTGTTTTTATTCTTGAATTTCTTGCATTCTTAAGTGCACTCCAAATCAATATTCTAATTATTTCTTTATGTTTCACTCACGATTCGTTTTCTCCCTCAATCTCTTCAATCTTTCAGATCTTTCCTTCTTAGTTGTTCAATTTTGTGGGGTTTAATCTCTTCTTTTCATTCTTTATTCAGAAGATCACTCCCTGGCTTTTTTTCTAAGTTTCCCTATTTAGTATGTCTTCTGTTCCAATTTTTTCATTTTTAAGGGCATTCAATATTAGTGTGAGCCGTGCTGGTTTGGTTTTGAGATTTATTATTTTGTATAAAATTTATTTTGTCAGTCTGCTATCGTTCGTTCTTGCCACATGTCCAAAAAATACTCTATTTTATTATGGAAACTAAAATATCGCAAATTAAAATTGTATAAATTTTTACACAGTTAACCATGTTGTTTTTACAACTTCTTAAATCTTACAATTACATTACTTACTTTTTTTTGACACTTTTAATTGAAATTTAGTATCTGTTATTAAAATAATATAACAATTTCTAAATGTGAAGCTAATGTTCCAAAACTTGATTTACTTGAAGGAGCGTGCAGTCATCACCACAGTCCTACAGTTGGCCAAGAAGATCTCTTGGCCAGAGGCGCTTCAAACGTCTGCGCTGAGTACCCGGTATCACCCTAGTGTACATGTTTTGTATGAGAGGGTTGTCATGTAGTTCAAATTTTTCATGCATCGTCTTGTATAGTTGTTTCGCGACATCAATTACGTATGGCATTTGTAAGTCTTTGTGCAACATTGAGTTTGTGATGTAAAAGGGGCATTGCGTTATCGTTCGTAGAATCTTGTTCTGAATCGCTTGTATACGTTTCGTGTGTGAAGGTTTAGCAGATCCCCAAAGTTGAACTCCATATGTCCAGATTGGTCTTAAGACTGTCTTGTAGATTGTTAATTTGTGTGACATGTTTAATTTAGAACGTCTATCGAGTAAGCGTTTTAGTTGATAGAAGCGTGTTTTGAGTTTGTGGCGTGTGTGTGTAACATGTGCGTTCCATGTAAGTTTTCTGTCCAAGTGTAAGCCTAAGTAGCGTGTTTGAGTAGTGTGAGGTAGCGGAATATTATTAATGTAAACGGTTGGGCAGTTTTGTCTTCTAAGAGTAAACGTCATTTGTTGCGATTTGTTTTCATTAATTTTAATTTTCCAAAGTTTAAGCCACGACTCTATCTGGTGTAAATGGTCTTGTGTCTTTTGAGTTGCAATAACAGGATCGGCATCAACCGCAAGAACTGCCATATCATCAGCAAACATAGCCATAGTGGTATAGATACAATTTGGTATGTCACTGGTGCTTACAGAAAACAGCCTTGGTGCAAGTACGCTTCCTTGTGGTACACCAGCACTGACTTCGTACATTCCAGAAAGTTCGTCACCTTGTTTTACTCTAAAGTAACGTTCCACTAGAAACGATTTTATTACTAGATACAGGCTATCTGGAAGTATTAGTTTCAATTTGTATAGGAGTCCATCATGCCAGACCCGATCAAACGCTTGAGATACATCAAGAAACACGGCTGAACAATATTGTCTGTTTTCAAGAGCTGAAGAGATTGTATCAATTAGTCGGTGACATTGCTGAAGCGTGGAATGAGATGAACGAAATCCGAACTGATGATCAGGAATTGTGTTTGAAGCATCGATAAACGGTACTAGGCGTGGTAGAAGGAGTTTCTAAAATAGTTTGGACAGAATAGAGAGTAAGCTAATTGGCCTGTAAGAAGTTAGTTGGTGAGGTGGTTTGTCTGGTTTTAAGAAGAGAATTATGATAGAGTACTTCCACTGAATAGGAAAGTGAGTGACTCGGAGAATGGAATTGAAGATGTGAGTTAAGAGTATGATGGATTTCCTAGGAAGATGGCGCAAAAGTATTGAAGTAATAAGATCATATCCCGGGGCTTTGCCTAATGGCAGATCGTGAATTGCTCGGACGAGTTCCCCGGGGGAAACTGGCTTTGGGGGAAGGCTAAGTTGCAGAGGAGCATTAAGGAAATTTTCTATGTTCGGATGATCTTTGTGTTGTAGGTTGTGTGGTTGGAATGTGTTATGCAAGTGCTGAGCAAGCATTTCTGCTTTCTCTTTATTGGTAGTCGCCCAAGAACCATCAGGTCGTTGTAGACTAAATGAAGGATTGTTATAGTTAAGAATTCGTCTTGTCGTGTGCCAAAGTGTTTTGTTTTGAGTAGAGAGTGTCTCAGTGAAAGCCATAAATCTATCTGCTCTGTAACGCGAAAGGACAACCTGTAAATGACGATTTAGCCTATTAAGTTCTGCTTTAACGCTGGGATATCTGTTTCTCTGCCATAAACGACGACATCGGCGCTTAGCAACTACCATTCGACGGATGTAAAAAGGAACGTTAGGTATCTGTTTAAATTCCATGTTCTCTCCTTCGCAACTGTCCCAAGCTGCGCTTTGTAGATTCTTTGTGAAGATTTCCACTCCACGCTCGATTTCACTGGGGGTTTTGAGAGAAATTCCCAGGTTTGTTGTTTCTGACAATATACGTTGGTACTTATTCCAGTCTATTTTACCAGATGTTAGGGAATGCCTGTACTTTAATTTGGTTGGTTCAGAGTTTAACGTAATTATTACGGGTGTATGATCAGATGATAGATCAGGAAGAGTTTCAAGTTCGTAGTAGGGGAGGAATTTAGACGATACAAAGAAATCTAGAATATCTGGGAGGCAACGATTATTGTGGGGATAGTAAGTGGGTTCTGTAGGGGCATAGTAAAAATATTTTTCGTGAGTTAAAACATCATATAAAGTTTTTCCCCGCGGGTTTGTAACTCGGCATCCAAACTGTTGATATTTTGAATTAAAGTCACCACCTGCGATGAAATTTTTTCCTAGATAATTGAAGAAATGTGTAAATTGTTCGCGCGAGATATTATGATTAGGCGGGCAGTACACCGAAGAAAGGGTAAGGGAATGAGTGATTAAAGATACTTCTATCGTGGTAGCCTGAATGTACGATTTTCTGTACGGAGGGAACGAATTATGACTAATACTTTTCCGAACAAAAATAGCCGACCCTGCATGGCTAGTTCCATCTGGATGTGTACTTCGATATAGTGTGTATCCAGTGATATGGCAGTGTGTTGTGTCCTTAAAGTGTGTCTCTGTAATAAGTGCAATGTCTACCCGATTGTCATGTAAAAATTGTTTGAGTTCGTGAACATGACGTACAAGACCTGCTGAGTTCCAGAGAGCAACGATGAGGGACCTGCTGGTTACAGCCATTGATATGACTTAGCAACTTGTTAACGACCATATTAAGCGTAGTAATGAGAGGTGTCAAAAGGTCCTGAAAGCGTGTAAAAAATGTGTTAAGAGTGGCTGTAAAATGATCATAAGGATTCTGAGTCGTTAAGGGATCTGTTGATGAAAGAGTTGAGAATGTCATGGAAGACTGAGACTGCTGAGAGGGCTGGAATAACTGAGATGACCGAGTATGAGATGGCTGCTGCCGAAGGGAAGGAGCAGCCATCTGAGCGTATGACCGTGAATTCAGTCTCGGGTCACGAGAAAGGGGGACGGTGTTAGTATGAGTCGACTGTGTATGATGTGACTTTACCGAGGTACGCACGGGGACTGTAACAGTGACTGGAGGCTCCAACATTACATGAGATTTTTTACCAGAATATTTAACAAAATTACCATTTCTTTTGTTTCTCAGTTCTTTATATGTTTGACATCCTTTGTACGTGGACGAATGATTGCCTTTGCAAAGAAGGCAGACTCGGGGTTCATTGGCACCTCTTGGACAGTCAGCTGTTGGATGAGAGTTGCTGCAGCGTGCACATCTGAACGGATGGTTACAGTACGAGCGGGTGTGTCCAAATCGTAGACATCTTTTGCACTGAACTACATCACTTTTCTTTTTTGGCTCTTCAACCTTAATGCGTGTGCTTAACAAGGATTTAACATCAAATATTTTTTCGTTATCTTTGTCAGGCTCAAGATCAACGAAAAATAATGGCAAGGGCACTCTTGTGCCAGCCTGTAAAACATAGACGTTTTTTACCTTAAAAGAGAGATGTTCCAGCGATTCCTTGATGTCACACGGGTCGATACTAGGATGCAAATGGCGTATCACGACTCTGTATGCTTTTTCGTGGGGTAGCTGATATGAATGAAAATTGCGTCCCAATTCTCTCAATCGGTGTACAAGAGTACGGTATGTTTCAGATGTTTTTGGGTAAATCGTCACCCCGTCGTTGTTGGTCGCTTGAAATTCAAAGTCGCCAGTTACTGTACTCTTCAACTGAGATATTAAGTTTTTGTAGTCGCGCAGTTCTACGTTTTTTAAATAAATTGGTGGAGGCTTGCAAGAGTCTTCTTGTAACGTTTCTAAAGGTCCGTATTTATTTGTTGTTGGGACTCGAAACTTAGAAGGAGGCAATTCCGAGTCAGCGGAACTTTTTTCCGTATCCAACGGACGCTTTTTACTAGACATAACCTTAGTCCATGCCATTTTCTGCGTACCAGTTGTCTCAGGTGCGACATCCAGGTGAGCGTTGATCACCTTCAAGTTCTCTTCGTGATTGAAGAGATTGTCCATAACTCCCTGCTCCATAGTCAATGGAAACAGGGAGGATTATTATACATATAACAATAGTTTATGAAAAGTACTTACAGAAAATCAATGTAAACAGAAACACTAACATAACCTCATACATATGCACAATTTCCGTGGCTGATATTAATTTATCTTCACCCTATTTTAAAATAAATTTTTCTTTCCCAATAAGAATAAAGTCTTTTTTTTCTTGTGAAATTAATTTTCGATGGTTTCTCACAGAAAATCAGAAAGAAATTTATGAATGTTATTTACTATATAAATATCACTGCATTAGTATTTTTAAGATCAGCTGTTTTTTCTACTTACTTTTAAGTAAGATTATAATACTTAAAGCTTATAATTTATATTATTAAATAAATTGATATTATATTATTGATTATATTATTATTGTTAATTACAATGGGCAATATTATTGTTGTTACTGTCAACACAAGCATAAGTAAGCTTGTTTGCTGGACTATCACAAGGTACTATGTAACTACTAACAGTTGTACAAATAATGAAACTAGTACAACACTACAAAGGAGAACTTTGTATGAAGGAGTCGGTTCGTAATAGTTTGTTGAGTAATTTCTTGTTTACGTCAGTAACATAGATTTAATAAATTAATACACGTTAAAGAAAAATTATTCCTTTTTTCATTCAGTTCATTAACACACACAACTATGTTCTATGGAAAACTAGTTATACAACAGTGATCCAAAAATGTAAAATAACATTTTATTTCATTTTTTGTCGTGTGGTGCTCCGTGTAAACGTTTGAACGGAAGATAATTCAGTAACTTATTAAGCATGTATTTAAAGAAAGTACGATTTTGAAATTAAAAAAAAACAAAAATACATTTCTTAACAATTTTATTTTTACATGAAAGCCTGTACCTTAATCTACTTTTCTACTCACTTTCCTCTAATATTAAGGCACTTATCACATCGTACAAGCTGATTTGACAATCCAATATGAACTCAAATTTCGATAATTTAAACTTCTGTCATACTTTCATACAGAAGATTTCTTGAAACTTGGCGAAATTAATCAGACAACGATGAATCGTAAAGCGATTGTTCTATTTCAATTTATTGTCAACTTTCTGCGATCTTTCTAAAGGTTTGACTGAAGGTCGCCCACTTCGTTTCTCATCATGAACATTCGTGCGGCCATCTTTCAAAACTTTAACCCATTTCGATACCATTCCATCGTTCTTCATAATCTTCTTTTTAAACAATGTTTTTCTTCTTTAAACCATTTTGCTGGTTTATTAATCTCTATGCAAACCCTAATAACCAAACCGTGTCTTTTCTCTTGTACGTTTTTTTACATTTTGTATGTAATCTTATAGTATTTTGAACGATAAAAACGGGGAAAATAGTTTTAAAAATTCTACATTAATATTTAACAAATTAATTTTGTTGTTAAATCTACCCAAAGCAAGTATGACTTAATTAATAGGTAACTCACCACTTACTGTTTTTACTGCACATTAGTGTTTCCAGTGGGTAAAACGCCCCAATATCTGAATTTCGTTATGATATATTCTTTTCACCAACAGTAATTTTACTAAAAAAAAATTTCTAGGAGTAATCTACTATCTTCCAGCAATGTACCTACTCCTAATCACTCTTGAACTCGACACGCGCGGCTGTGACAACGCCATCTATCATTTTATCTGCAAACGACATTCATATCATGACCATTTCTAAAGACGCGATGCTTGTGCAGAATATTTCGTTCTTGCAAATATTCCACAGCCCATTTCTTAAAAATTAACACTACGAAATAAATCAAACAAATTCATTACCATTGAAGCAATAGCAGCTTCTTACCGTACGGTGAGGAACAATAACTGAGTACTAACCTATTTTCCATTCTGGTTTAATTTATGTAATTTAATATTTTATATTACAGAGAACAATACATTGAGATAGGATACTACATTGCCCATAACAGACAGGTGGAGTGTCAAATTATTTACACTCAATCTGTTCGTTGCAGGGCTAAAATAAATAGTTCTGTTTCTTATCACATGGTCAGTCAATTAAATGACTGAATCATTTAAGAACAGAAGAGGTAGAGATGTAAAAGACACTAATCAGAGTTATCTTCTCTGAAAGTAATGAATTTCATTGTACAGCCAGACCCTGTGGTGAATGAAGTGAAGGTGTCATTTACAGAGTGGAAAATATGTGCTTTTCAGAGGGCCGGCATGCTGATAAGCGTACTTTTCCACTCAGTGAGGAAGGCAATGGTAAACCACCTCACTCCTCGTTTTACTTAGTAAAACCTCTAGAGGTTCAACCCAGCCTTTCGGCTGTTGACCTAAACAACAACAGGATACTACAATTGAGTAGAGCAATTAAGATAAGATAAGACTCTAAAATTCAGTAGTTCTACTGTGGCGGGGGACTAAGAGAAAATACCCACCAAACCTATCGTACATTTGAATGGCTCAAAAGAAAAACGTTGCAACTGACAAAATTTACAAAAGTGAGGTTTTAGTGGAATACGTTCTATAAATCTTTTATTTGATCATAATAGTGAATTATAATGGGTAGAATTGTAACTAAAATCTCGGAAATTCTTGAAACAAAATCGTCATACAGTGAAAAATCGTTATAAAGCTAAGAATCAGATGTTATCTTTTACTTTGTGTAAAAATTTGATTTTGTTACTTGCAACGTTTTTCCGTTGACCCATTCATTTGTTTTAAATTAAAAAATTATTACGATATTAATTCAGAAATCGTTTTGAACCAGAATAAGATTGCGTGTGCAATTCTCTTGATTAAATTTCAAATGCAAAAGAAACACCTGTCACGTATTTAGCGATGCATATTTTAGTAACGTTATGATTATGTTAGTCAGAAACATGTAACAAGAATATACTTATTAAGTATTTATTAAATCAAAAAATGTAATTTAAAGCGAAAGAAAGTTTAAAATATTTATGTGTAAAGTTTGAAAATTGTTCAGCGAATTCTATGTAGTTTCCACTAGTATGAGTTCTCTCATTGAAACGGAATAAACGATAAACGTATTTCCTGTTGAAAACATATTTATTAAAGATTTATGGAATTTGAAAAAGCAATTTCATTTACTACAATTGTTAACCTCGTAATTTCTAAAAATAACACAATGAAGTTAAGCTTCTACATTATGCATTACTTATTTAGTTTCTTCTTGTAGTTGTACAGTATTATATAAATTGATAAATGTTATTGACTTTTCATCACATTTTTATATTCTTTACTGTTTCAGCAAATTAAAAAAATAAATTAAAAAATTTGTTTGATTTTTAGAACAGTTTCAACGGAAATATTACTTTTGTTTACAGCAACGAATCAATTCGTTGCTGTTTCTAAGCTTACTTTTTGACGCATGGGTTTTGTGTTAAATACGCACATCCAATTGTGTTCTTCATACATTACTGTCAACTGGTCATTGCCTAATTAGTGGTAATTAACCAGATACGAGGGTAGGCTGATAAGTAATGCACACATGCTTGTAGAAGACAACTAAATAAACTTCAGTAGCGCGCCTGGTGGCATGTGGAAGTACTATTTCTCCTCTACAAGCCTGCGCAGTTTGAAGGCGTTGCTTTCATTCAGTTTGTTTTGAGTAGTGGAAGTATGGTGTCGTGTTCTGGTGCTATGTCAACGAGAATTAAACAACGCGCTGTTATCGAATTTTTAACTGCTGAGAAAGTGAATCCTAGTGAGATTTATCGTCGTTTAAAGGCTGTTTATTGTGACGATACTGTTGATAGGTCTACTGTGAATCGTTGGGTAATAAAATTTCGTGATTGCCAACCTGGAAAAGCCTTAATTGTTGACAAAACACGCAGTGGACGACCAATCACTGCCTCAGACGATAATCGTCGCAAACTCATCGATGATTTGATTCAAAATGACCGGCGAATCACTCAACAGCGTATCGCAAACCAAATTGGAATATCTAAGGAACGTGTTGGCTTCATTATTGAACAATTGGGATACCGTAAAATCTGTGCACGATGGGTACCACGCCGTCTGACAGACGAGAATAAACAGCGTCGATTGGAATGCTGTGAACAACTTTTGAAGCGCTACCGTGACGAAGGAGACGACTTTCTTTTGAATATTGTGACGGGGGACGAGTCATGGGTTCATCATTACGATCCCGAAGAAAAAAGGCAGAGCGCTGAATATCGTCATCCACATTCTCCTGTTGTGAAAAAGTTCAAAACACAACCGTCCGCAAAAAAAATTCTTTTGACTGTGTTTTGGGATGCTCGCCGAGTTTATGTGACTGATTATCTGGAACGAGGGGCAACGGTAAATTCTGCTCAGTATATACAGACTCTGAAACACCTCCGACGTCGAGTTTGTCGTGTTAGAGGCAACCTGGCGCCAATAATTTTGCAACACGACAATGCTCGTCCACACACTTCGCGTGCAACTGGAGAGGCTCTGAGAAACCTGAAGTTTCAACCAATTTTACACCCTCCGTATTCTCCCGACCTTGCGCCTTGCGATTTTTATTTTTTTCCTCTACTGAAGAGAGACCTTAAGGGTAATCATTACAGCTCGGACAATGAGGTGAAGGCAGCTATTGCGTCCTGGGTTCGAGGAAAGTCGGAAGAATTTTTCAGTGACGGAATGAAAAAACTTGTTAAACGTTGGGAGAAATGTGTAATGCTTAACGGTGACTATATTGAAAAATAAATAGATAATTTGGTAGGTTAAGATTTGTACTTTAATTTGTTATTTACCCCATCTTGCTATTTCTTTTTGTTCGTCTTCTACAAGCATGTGTGCATTACTTATCAGCCTACCCTCGTAGAAACGTTCTGTGAGTTTGTTTTAACGGGAGAGTTTACCTTCACAAACATGTTTTTGTTCTGTAAATTCGAGGAACACTTTTTTGTGCCTGAAATGCAGATATCATTCTGAATAAACCCTGAATAAACTATTTTCAATATTTTACGATCATCCAGTAAAATCAAGGCGGGGGTTGAGAAACAGCAACATTTTTCGGAAATCATAACTTGAGTGTATTTTGGACGTTTTACATGAAATTGTTGTCAAATTGCAAACGAGATCTCATTCTAGAGAATTTTATATATTGCGGTACTAATTCGATTAATATTAATTTTTGATCAAAGACGATTTCACTAAAAGCAGAAACAATTTTCATGAAAAAAGAAGCAAAATAATTTTTAAAAAGGTTAAATATAGAATTCCCTTTTGTATACAAGGGGCCTAAAGAATACAATTTTGAGTAATTAAAAAAAAAACGTGAAGATCAATAGAGGAGTTTGATGGAAAAAGAACCCTAAAATACTATAGGTCCTTTTTCCGTTAAAGTGTTTATTCAGTCCGTCATGATGTCTCTGCATTTGTACAAATTTTCATATCTCTATGTTTTTCTGAAAGATGCGACGACGATATTTAGAATGTCATATCAAGGCTGAAAAATTCGTTAACTCGTAGGCAGTCAATGAGGTTATGTTGTAAACTAATTAAATTGTTGTAATTTACGTAATTAAAGTAGTAAATAGTTTAAAATTTCTGTTGTTTATTCTGTATTATAATTTTGTGTAGTTTCTCAGAAGTAAAAATTCAAATTTTAAATAGATATACATATTTATCCGCCTCTTTCTATTGCAATGCATCACAATATTTATAACAAAATGATTAAAGTATCGTGTTCTCAATATGTCGGTTTTGCAGATATGCCCTTTTTCCATCAAACTCCTCAATTGAGTAGGTCAAAAATGATTATTTCTAAAATAAGGTGATGTATTTCAATCATTAAACTATTCCTCTATTTATTTTATTAATAATTTAATCATTAAATTTTTCCTTCCCGCCTGTTTCACTAGACTTTTTATTTTTATATTAAATTATTTATTTTGCAACTGTATAAGAATAACCAGGAAAAACGTTCGCTACTAAATTAACAAAAAAAAAAAAAAAAAATCCAACCGCGTTATTGGCTTTGAGGAGGTCACCACCCAGCGATAGCTCTCCATATAACGATAATTCTGTTCATTTTAAATTTATATTTTTGTATACGTAATAAAGTTACAGTTCCGTTAATGTATCATGTCTCTACTCCATCGGAGTTTCAGGCGTCTTTGTGCGATTGTCTTTCACTAGACTTGACCATCGAATTAAATCTTTGAGGAGTAACTTTTCCCTGATTGACATGGTTCCTGAAACTCCACTCATTCATTCCCTCACAAGAAAAATTAAACCAAAGAACCAAAAATTATGTGTAATTTTTATTAAATTATTAAACAAATGAAGGTTATAATTACGCAAACTTATTACTACGCTAGCAGTAATGTATTCTTGATTTTGTACAGTTATGTTGAGTTTTATTAAACGTTGCAACATTCTGGTTTTTTGACATTTGATTAAGTTTTTAAATATATTTAAAAAAATCATTGGTCCTTTTATATTTAAGGGGAGCACTCTGCTTTAGTCTAAATATGATATCATTGTTATAATTATATTTAATGATGTTTATTTCCGGTAATGAATAATCACAATCACAAGTGTAATAGTAAACAATATTGTCTAAGGGTTTGTAATTTATTCAGACTCATGGCGTTTGTATTGTATTACCACTTTAGAGAATGCCAGTTTTTACAACTTTAAAGTGAATCATAAATATAATTTATTTGATCCAGAAACCGGAACGCACACGCAAAACTTCGAGCGGTTTTGGAGCCGTGCTAAATGGCGAAAGAAAAGACATCGCGGGACGGCTAGACACCATTTGGAGTCATACCTGTCCGAGTTCCAGTGGTGGCTTACAGCTGGAGATTATCTCTTTACCGCGTTTTTTTGGTGCCATTAAAGACTTCAATCCTCCAGAAAACAACTTATAATATAAGTACAGCTGTGTTTAATGAGTGATGTGCATTTAAGTGAATTTCAAACTGAAATCAGAGTGGTCCCCCCCATTATTATAAAAGTACCAAATCATTATTCGTTTTATAGTAACGTCAACCGGCGGATCATCTGTAATGGTAATGTAATGGTATAATGTACATTATACTATAAGGTAGCTACTGTTTTTGAATTTTACAAAAATTATGCTGGCCACGGAACATTTAGGCGGGTCGAGTTTTCGCTTGTGTATCCCTTCCACAACCTCCTATGTACTCATAGTACTCCTCTTACACTCTTTGCAGTGTTATAAAAAGTACACTGTTTTTACATGTTAGATTAAATAAATGTAGTTTATTTATTGTATTTCTTCATTTACTGTATTTAGTATTTATTTGATTTATTTACTGCTGTTGGATATTATTATTATAAATAAAGTTCAAAATTTATACTTTTATGTAGTCTAAACTATTTAATAAGTATAAACTATAAATAATATAATATGCACAAGAACAAAATATCATTTCGTAATACACTAAATTCATATTATAATAACCTGAAAGATTCTATTTAAATAATCTCAATAAAATAGCACAATTAATGAAACACTGGGAAAATAATCACAACAGAACCGATTTACTACTTAACAACATAATAACCGACTGAACTTCACGACCAATATCTTTTCAAGACTAAACGCCAACTGACCAATTAACAGGCCTACTTGCAGGCTATATTCGTATCGTTTTGATCTCTATTTTAATATTTTTGACTATTTAAAATACTGTAGATTTTTAACTCACTATGATGTTGGGGTATAAACGTACATAAAGAAATCGTAGCATTATAGCAGCACTGAACCCAACAAATTATTGATGTAGACAAAATTTTTATATCTGGGTGACTCGAACATAATAAACAGCCTTTCGTATTTTATTTTCATTTTGATAAACATTCATAACAAACTTATTACATTGCATAATAAATACTTTAGGCCTAACAATGTTTATACCAAACTTTGTTTTTTTACGTAATTTTAAATCCATGCAATTTAATTATTTATTTGAAAAGCTGTATCTAAATTAATTGTGGGGGTGTGAAACAAAATTAAATTTCCATCTCGTTTTATTTTTCGTACGAAATGTAAACTTTACAGGTAATAAAACGTACGTGCAGTTGTTCTCTACAATTAAATACTATAAGCTAATTTATAAACACGAAAATAGAACAGTTTGAAATTTTTCTTTTTTAATTTTTTTTTTTTAACGCATATGTCGCAAATACATTAAAGTATTACTTGATGTGTATCAGATATCATAGGCGAAGTACGTTTTTTGAGCGTAAAGGGTGCAGTAAACTTTAAAATTAGGTATAATTTTCAAGTCAATAGGAGCAGTAAGAGAGGAGAAATTGCTCAACTGGTGGGAGTGGCGAGGTGAGGAAGTGGAAGAACCTTTATTTATTAAGTTAAATATTTACAATTATTTTTTATAGGATAAAAAAGAGAAAGCCTGCTACTTCGTGGAAGACAAAACGAACTGTTTAGGCATCCGTAATGTAGAACGAAGGAAACCGCAACAAATCTTGGTCAGAACAACGATAGCAAAATCTGGAAATAAAATTTATGTAAAAGGAAATAAAAACAGCTAAATATTCCTGTTAATTTTGTTTTTATCAGGGATTATTTTAATCGATGCATTTTTAGATGTTCTAATCCACGTTAAAAATATGAATTTATAGTTAGTTACCTTTTTTTAAAAAATTCATTCATATCAGTTTTACCACATCGGCCAATCAAAAGTCTTTTAGTAGCAAACGTTTTTAATAGCAACGTAGTATTTATGTTTACATATCTTAAACATTGTATAGTAATTACAGTTTAATTGCTTAACATTATTCATTGCGGTGAATTATGCGTATAATGTGTTTTTAATACTGTCAGTTTTTTAACAGTGATAAACAAGATATATGTTGACAGTTTAACGTGTTATTTAGTACAGTACGATTTATTGTTAAATACTTTTTAATCTGGTTTTTCTTTACTTATGAGTATATGCGCGTAATTTGTAATATTTTTGTAATAATAATTGTAACGAAGAGACCCAAAATGTCTGCACATGTTTTATATAAATTGAGTTGAAATTGAATTTCGATATTAAATTTCAATTGACTAAGCGGATTCAGTTGTGTATTGATTACATAATTTTAAATATATTTTTGTAGGTCTATTGTGCGGTTCCAAGCTCTGTGTAGTTGCGGGGTGAATGGTACGGTATAATGAATGAGTGACGCATGCTGGGAGAACGATTGTTGTATTACTCTGATACAAAACATTCGTTTTCAATTTTTCCGTATTTAACATATTTGTTTGTATTTATTACATTTATTTATTTACATAATTTGATATAAATTGGTACGTTAAATATTATGAATCCGACCAAGTTAATAACCCGTTAGGTATTTGTTAAATTAATGCGCCGGATGATAAGAATATTTTTTAGTTTAGTTAGTACACGCTACCACTTCAGATGCGTCAGCTGTGAAACACTACCAACTCATTCATTCTCCCACTACTAAGAATGCACTACATTCTTTCCAACTACACGGAGCTGGGACTCAAGCAATACATATTTTTACTTTCTCTTGCCTATATGAATATATAGGAAGAAAAGTATTGTTTTCATGTCGATTTTTCGAAATCGAGTTTTCACCGGATCTATACGTTTTCAGACCCCCTGAACCCAAAAAACATGTTTTTAGCGATTGGTCTGTGTGTGTGTGTGTGTGTGTGTGTGTGAACAGAATATCACAGAAACGGAACATCGTACGAACTTGAAACGTAAAACTTAAGTTAGATACTACTACCGGACCCGACACGAACATTTTCATCAAAATCGGTCAACCGGAAGTAGTAGTTTATTCGTATAATTTTTCAGTTTTTTGCAATTTTCTCAAAAACTGGTCCTACGATTTTTTTTAAAATCGCCTATTTTACTCAATTTTTTATTCTCTACAAGATAGGGTAGGCGCCATGTTTGCTGAAATTCTCGGTGAGGCTGTTTTCACGTAAAAACGTTGTTTTTTTAAGATTACGGCTTTAATATAAATTTTAGCGCAAAGACTTATATAATAAAAGTTGTAGAGAATTTAAAAACCTACAACTTTTATTTCAAACATTCTTTTGTATAACGCTTAGTTTAGCGGTAATTTGCGATTTTCTGTTTTTTTTCTCACGAAAACGTGAGAAAAATCGATTTTTTTAACATTTCGGTCTTAGAATGCATTTTACGACAAAAGTGTATATAATTAAATTTATAGAAAATTAAAAGATCTACAACTTTTGTTTAGAGCATTTTTCTCTACAGAGCCTAGTTTAGCGTGAAAGCGTGATTTTCCGTATTTTTAAGCCAAACTGAGTTCGATTGTCATTTTGCGTCATTCACTCATGATTAAAATAAGGTTATGTTTTTGAGGTTAGTTTTTGTTTATTTCTAATATTTTATTAATAATGTTAGGTTTATTATTAATTATTTGCATTGGCAAGAGAAAGTTGTGTGAGTGTTTCACACCAGATTTTTGGATTAACATTAGGTTGGACGTTCTATATATACCAAACAACTTTGTTGTCCGTTTACAAACAAAAGTTAACATGCATCTGTTGAGACCACATCTAACAACTTTTCAGTTATAATCCCAGTTCTGTTGAAGTTATAATGATTTAGGAATTTTCCGTTGTTTTCCTAGTACTTTCTACCGTAAAAAAAATGTTGTGATAATTCTCTGCATTTTAAACGAAGCTTCAAATTTACAGCTTTTTCTGTAATGGTATTCCTACAATACAGATAATTAAATGGTGTTAATAGTTGTGTTATGAGACTAAATGTAAAAAAACTTATCCAAATTTTTAAAACCTATCCTAAACTCTTCAAGAAAAAGAGATAGGATAAAAAAATGCTTAAATACCTGTCTGATCATATGGTACACAGCTTCATTCAAAGAAAATTCAACGTATATAATATCTGAATTAGTACAGTGTTTTGTTTTATTTTTACTTTCTCTTGCCGGTATGTATATATATGAAGGAAAGTATTGTTTTCATGTCGATTTTTCTAAATCGAGTTTTCACCCGATCTACACGTTTTTAGACCCCCTGAACCCCAAAAAACATGTTTTTAGCGATTGTTGTGTGTGAACAAAATATCTAAAGAACAGAACATCGTACGAACTTGAAACTTGAAATCTAAGTTAGATACCACTACCAGACCCGACAAGAACATTTTCATCAAAATCAGTCAACCGGAAGTAGTAGTTTATTCGTGTTATTTATCACTTTTTTGCGATTTTCTCAAAAACGGCTCCTACGATTTTTTTAAAAGATCGCCTCATTTACTACATTTTTTATGCTCTACAAGATACGGTATGCACCATGTCTGCTGAAACTCTTGGGGAGGCTGTTTTTTCGTAAAAAGATTGTTTTTACGATTGCGGCTCTAATATGCTACATGTATAATATAAGTTGTAGAAAATTTAAAATCTTACAACTTTTATTTCGAACATTGTTTTTGTATAACGCTTAGTTTAGCGGTAATTAGTGATTTTCTGTTTTTTTTTCATGAAAATCTGTAAAAAATTTGATTTTTTTAAGATTTCAGCTTTAGTATGCATTTTACAAGAGTTACATAAGAATATTTATAGGAAATTAAAAGATCTACAATTTTTATTTAAAACATTTTTCTCTACAGAGCCCAGTTAAGCGTGAAAGAGTGGTTTTTAAGCCGTATTTTGTTAAATTCTAATATATTATTACTAATGGTAGTGTTCAGAACTCATTTTATTTTTAAGCAGATAAACTGCAGACAATTACATAGTATTAGTTTATCAATAGATAAAGCCTCCTTCATTCCTTTACCTGAACCCAGTTCGAATCAAACAACCGAGCAGTGAGGGTCGTCCTGTCGCGCCGTGCGCTATTACGTGAAACCTGCGGACGTTCCACCATCAGAGGATTTACGCTACTGTCACCCCAAATGCATCTGCGGGCTGCTGCAAGGGTTCAAGGTGACGATAAGAGGGAAAACGAGGTAAATGTGTCTTAATTCTAATATTCTGTATCCATATTTTCCCCTCCACCACCTTGGCCTATGTTTTTAGAGTTTTGTTTTAGTGCTATTTAAAGCTACCAGAGTTATCGAACAGGTAGGTTATATTGTTAATTATTTGCGTTGGCAAGAGAAAGTTGTGTAAGCGTTTCACACCAAGATTTTCTGATCTTGTAATATATTTGTGCCTGTAATATTGCACTACAATAGCAAATTACGATTTTTCTAATTTAAATTTGGATTAGTGTTTAACGGTGAATTATAATGATTTGAACTTTTAAGGCAGTAGCAAATCTCAGTTCCAAATTCTAGTCGTCTTAGAGGGTTGTCCGCTAAACTAACTGAACTAATATTCCTGATTAGTTAGATTTTATATCTTACTCATTTTCAATTTAAACGTTAATAGTATTGTTTTATTGTGTTGAATATGTGAGGAAATTGTGGTTAATTGAGAAAAGTGTCGTTTTGTACGCATGGCAAAACTGCAATCGAGCTATAACTACTTAATACTTAGTATAATACTTGACACAAAAATGAATAGTGTGAGCATTAAAATGTGTGTTAGAAATGGACCCTTATTACTATTTCATTTTATTTCTATTTCATATAATGAATTTATATAATAATTTCACCAACCTTCTTTTTAAACTGCGTCACCTTTATTTTTATTCTTACTTACACGTATTTCGGTGGAACCACCATCATCAGAGTAAATAAAAAAAATTGAAACCAAAAAATGTTTATCTCACTTATTTAAAATTTACAGAAGATGATACATCGTCAGTCATTTGTATAAAAATTGTCATTTTATACAAAATTTCAGTCATTTGTATTTCATTTTACCTAAGGTCCATGTTCTTCGGCTCCATTCGAGGAAATAAACGTATAAATTATATTTGTTTTGCGGGATGTGATTACAGTTGCCACTGCTTGTTATAATCATGTTGGTACTCCGAATATTTGATTACACTAAGCGGTGATTGTAGTATCCGAAAATTACGAAAGAAAATATCTGATCGGGACACTGAAACGGATCGCAATCAAGTGGTAGTGTTGGTCTACATTTTTATACAAAACAGTCATTGGTATTTGTTAATACCGGATCATCGAGGAAGCTTGCATCCATTTAAAAAAAATACTAGAGTTAAATCCATAATTATTTTGTAATCAGAAAATATTAAAGTTTTTTTAAATACCTTGATAAGTTTATGTATGAGCACCGTTGGTTGCTCTGCACACATCTAACCGATATTCGACTTGTGTCCAAGTGCGCTGTATCATATCGAGCGTGACCGAAGCAACGGCAGTAGCAATTCGTTGCCGTAATTAATTCAAATTTCAAATTTTCTCACTAAATACATGGTTTTTAACATAATTCCAGAAGAAAAATTCAAGTGCGATTAAATCTGGACTCCTCGGAGGCCAAAGCACAAGACCGGCTCTACCGATCCATCGGTCAGGGAACGTTTTATTCATGGTGCACTGGAAAACTGAATTGAGGAGGCGCGCTGTTTGTAGCCAAATTATGTTAATGGTTTTTCCAACAACAAAAAAAACTTTAATATTTTCTGTTTGCAAAAAAAAAACATTTATGTCTTTATCTCCAGTAATTTTTAAACTGTAATTTTTAAAAATGTATGCAACCTTTCTTGATGACCCGGTTCTTTTTTGTTTACTATTTTTTGATTAATTTATTGTATTTTTTGTTGTTAATTATCTACATTGGCAAGAGAAAGTTGTGATGAGTGTTTCATACCAAATATTTTGTTTAGTTGTTGTATTTTGTCTAGAACATTAATATGTAAGTCATGTTGAATTATTGCATTGTTTATGAACCAAGGGAAGTCAGCAATAATTCTAAAGACATTCGATTCTTATTTTAAGAGAATGATTATTCAGTTATTAATTTATTTATTTACGTAAATTACTGTTTCTAAATGCATTAAGAAATAAATAACAGTGGCTATTATAATTCATTAAACGAGGCTTTTCTCTTTTCGAAATTTCTTTGTGTTTTCCTGAGTAATATATAAACAGATGATGCGACATTTATGTTGAGGACTATTTGGTTTATGAACGACTAACCTAACTTCCGAAACGCTGAGATTTATCGTGGCAGTCCACAGTGTGTCCTTGTTAATGTTAATGTATTTCTATGCATATATATATACATTGTTGCTACAGTAAATTGGATTCATGGATACATTATCTATCTACTACTTATCTTTACGTTACCAACAAACTACTCACTAATCTAATAAACACCCTTTAGAGCTAAGGGTTGAAGGGATGCTCATCATCATTATCGCTTTAAATCTTATATCACATTCTCTAACACATAACTTAAATAATTCAAGAGAATTTCGACCACTAAAAACTTTAACTATTGTTTTTCTTTATGTAACCCTAGTTTAAGATTATGAATAAATACATAAAAAGTTAAATCGTCTTGTTAATTTTGTCTTTAAATCTCAACCATAACAAGTTTAATACGGTTATTTATAGTAGAATTAACAATGGCTTTGTTATTTTGAGATAACAATAATGGGTCCAATTTATCGTCGCTCTGAGTTAGTTTATAGTAGATCATTTCTCCAACGTTGTGTTTATATACTAAACCATCCAAGTTCGCCTCGTATTTCGTTTATTTCTTTATATGTCGTAAACGAGATTTAAGAAAAATTTTATGAAGAAATTATTTTCATAGTTAGATTTATGAATATTAATTATTAATTGGTTTCACTTTGTTTTTGTTGTAAAAATTAATATAAATAGAAAAAAATTAAAAGAAAAACTTCAAAACAAACGACGATGAAGTTTTACTCATCAATGGACTCCATAATTTAACCTCTGTAGATCTTTATGGCAGTAAAAGGTTGGTTTTAACACCTAAAAATATTGGACGAGTGCAAAAAGTAGAGATGAGTTTATTACGCACAAGTTTCGATCTTTCAAAAATATTAGAAATGTTTTATTCTTTTATTTAAAGAATTGAACAGCAAATCAAGACGTAAATGATACATTGTAGGTTGTTTTTGTTAGATGATCGTAAAGTTCAAAAACCCATAGGTATCATTTACGTACTTGTGACGTCCTTCCGTGAGTGACCAGAAGAAATTGGAACTCGAGCAGAGCTATGTGTAACAAAGCGAAGTTGTAACCTCGCATGGATCTTGACCGTTATTGGCTAGATCTGATCCTCAAACACTAGTTATTTCTGCACGTAAATAAATAAACCTTTATTGTCATATCTAGTCAGAGTTATCTCCTTTGAGAATAATGAATTTCATTATACAGCCAGACTCTGTGGTGAATGGTATGAAGGTGTCATTTGCTGGGTGGAAAGAAGATTCTTTCAGAAGGCCCAGCATGCTGATAAGCATATTTTTTCACTCAGTGAGGAAGGCAAACGTAAACCACCTTACTCCTCGTTTTATTTAGTAAAGTCGCTAGTGGTTAAAACCACCTTTCGACTGATGACCTAAACAACAACGTTGTCATTTATAATTTATTGTATGTACATTATATACGTCTTGTCTAATTTTGGAATAGGGGTTGGGAAGGTTATGTTATTGCATAGAAAGTAAGGAGACATTCACTTAAGTAATCAAGGAAAACTGTCCAGAAACCAGTGTCAGGACATCCATATTTATTAATAATTAGTTACAATAAAATGTCTGATTTTCATCTCGAAATGTTCACATGTGATTTATCTGAACTATTTTCTATCGATTAATTAAAAATTTTAAAATGAGAAAAAAATTAAACAATAGCTAATTTAAAGACCAAACTATACACGCTAATACAAAACTGAAAACAATAATCAATACTCAATACTACCATATAAAATAAATTGTTGTTGTTTAAGTAATCAGCCAAAAGGCTCATTTGAACCTCTAGACGTTTTACTAAGTAATATGAGGCTTGAGGTAGTTTACCGGTTCCTTCCTTACTGAGTGAAAAGGTATGCTTTTGAGCATGCCAGGTCCTCTGTAAAGCATCTACTTTCCACCCTGCAAATGACTCCTTCACCTCATTCACTACAGAGTCTGGCTGTATAATGAAATTCATTACTCTCAGAGGAGATAACTCTGACTAGTGTCTTTTACGTCTCTACCATTTCTGTTCTTAGATGCTTTAGTCATATAATTGGCTGACCATGTCAATAAGAAACAGAATATTTTTTATAGCCCGGGAAAAATAAATTGTATACAAAAAATAAAAAAAACATCGAGATTTCACGGCAGTATTAACGCTGTAAACGTTTAGGAAAATTAAATTTTCGTAAATTTTTTAAATGTGTAAATGTTGAAATATTTAAATGGTGAAGTTAAGCCTTATTTAGTGTATTTTTAAAATTTAAAAACTCGTCGCATTTGCTGTGCATTGGTAGTTGTTTGGACTAAACTACAAAGCGGAAGTTCTTGAATTCGGTTCCCGGTCAGTTTCTGATACTCTGAAACAAAACAGTCCCACACAAAGTTTAATGCTCCTTAACTGACTACATTCAGTAATGACCGGGAATCGAATTCAAGAACTTCCGCTTTGTAGTTAGGCTAGACAACATTTAAAATTTACACATTAAAACAGTTGACACCAAATTTTTTAAAGAAATAAAATAAAGAAAGCCGGTGTTTTAGATAATTTTGTTATTTTTAAATGTCCACAAACATAATTTTAAAAGTTAACTTTGCAAAAATACAGAATGGTGATTTTACATCTACTTTTGTGGTTTTATAAATGTAGAACAGACCTGCACGAATTGAAACCGAAAATGATTAAATTGAAAGTTGTGCGGTTTCTTTAATATCCTAATCTACGAGGAGAAGGTTTAATTAGTAGTAAAGAAGTTGAAGTGTAAAGATAGAACTAAGCATACGAAAGAACGTATCTTCATAGAATTCGCGAAGTATTATGGTTACATGAACGCTATTACAAAAAACGCTTGGAGCTGGACATTTTACGCATATTTAACTAAGCAATCTGATAAGTACAAAAGAACAGAATTGTTAAATTTTCTCTTAAATAAAGATCTTCCCAGTCCTTTTATTTCAACCTTTTATACTGTATAATACCAGTTAAGAATTTCAGAAAATGATTGTAATTACTTAGTTAAAGTTATTGTATGGTTCCAAGAGTTAAACTAAAAATCTGGTGTGAACACTCACACGACTATCTCTTGCCAATGAAAATAATGACCAATGTAACCTAACATTAGTAATAATACATTCGAAATAAACAATAAAACTAACGTCTAAAAACATAACCTTATTTTAATCATGAGTGAATGATGATAAATGAAAATCAACCTTAGTTTGGCTTATTAAGACGGATAATCACTCTTTTGAGCTAAACTAGGCTCTGTAGAGAAAAATGCTTAAAATAAAAGTTGTAGATCTTTTGATTTCCTTAAAACCACTTTTGTCGAAAAATGCATACTAAGGCCGAAATCTTAAAAAATAATTTTTTTACAGATTTCCATTAAAAAAAAAAAAACAGAAAATAACTAATTACCGCTAAACTAAGCGTTATATATAAAGAAATGTTCAAAAAAAATTTGTAGATTTTTAAATTTTCTTCAACTTTTATTACGTACACTTTTGCCCTAAAATGCATATTAAGGCTGTAATCTTAAAAAAAATCAGTTTTTTCTACGAGAGAACAGCCTCCTCAAGAATTTCAGCAGACATGGTGTCTACCTTATCTTGTAGAGTATAAAAATAGAGTAAACGAGGCGATTTCTTTAAAAAAAATTGTAGGAGCCGTTTTGGAGAAAATTGCAAAAAGTGAAAAATAACACGAATAAACTACTTCCTCCGATTGACCGATTTTAAGTAAAATGTTTTTGTCGAGTCCTCTAGTGGTATCTAACTTAAGTTTCAAGTTTCAACTACGTACGTTGTTCCGTTCTTGAGATATTCTGTTCACACACAGACCAATCGCTAAAATCATATTTTTTGGGTTCAGGGGGTCTGAAAACGTGTATATCTGGTGAAAACTCGATTTCGAAAAATCGACATGAAAACAATACTTTCCTTTCTATATATTCATATAGTCAAGAGAAAGTAAAAAAAAAGTTGTCTACTTAACCTCAATGACTTGAATAGAGTTCGATTAACAGGCGGTTATACATTATATTATTTATTATTTACCATTAACAGGTGTATTACTACAGAAGATCGTCTTAAGCCTAGTTTACACGGGTCGAGTCGCCTGTTTCTTTTATTTAGGTTCTTTTCATTTTTATTTAACTGTAGGCTGTATCTTATTATTTAAATGTAACTGTAAATGAAGAAAACGATGGTTCGATAATTCAACTTTGTATTAGCGATAAATGTGTCACTTCGTAGAGGTTTAATTATTCTGGAGATTGCTTTATTACACACCCAACAATCCTGGCCAGTGGGTGTTCAGTATCATATTGTTGCCCATTTAAACAAATTCGTGGATTATGCAATATTCCTTTTCCTTGAAAGAAACGCACAGTTCTTTCCTTAGTAGAAATAATAGGAGCCAATTCCAAAAGATTCATTACGTATTGAACAGAACACGTGCGAAGTAAACAATCAACTGATGTGTATTAATAAACAGGCAAACAATATCTACAATAATAATTATAGTTCAGCCGTTCTTAGTTTGCTCCTACTATCAACAAACAAAAGCCACCTACTACAGGGTGCACGCTAGAGTCCGCGACTTTACGGTTGTCGTATTTCTATAAAGTTAACTATATATTAAATTATAAGTACTTAAAGTAGTAAAAACATCAGTCATGATATGATTTAGGCCTAACAATTTCATTTATAAAAATACTTTTAAAAGTATTTTGTATTTAAATACCTTTGAAAGTATTTTGTTGTTACTTTTTAATCAGCGTGTACACATTTTGATATAATACGCATGCTCAGTGACGTCATTATTTGTTTACATTAGGAGCAAACTAAGAGAGGCTGGACTTTAGAGTGAGTGGGAATCATCAGTAATAATAGTAAAGATGCGTTCACACGGTTCAACTTTAGGGTTACAGATCATGTGATGTGAAATAACGGAAAAGGACCAATTTCTTAAGTGGTTGCACTGACGCATGACCACATTACAAAATTCCTTCGATCGTTATTCCATTTAAGTAATACTATCATGTTATTTCGAATGAACTGTAGTTGCTTTTATACGAATTTCAATACTAAACGGTGGTTACTAGTGTAGTTTGATGATTCGGGTTCAATTAACCATACCTCTTAGGAATGATCGCCTGTAGTCTGTATAAGATTACACCTCATTTACACGTAATACATAGACTATCATCTTCATGTCATTAGGTCGTCCGGTTTCTTATTGTTCTTAAATTAATTAGAAAACAACGTATATAGTGCATTAGGGATTAAACATTTTAAATAAATTTATTTTATTTTAATATAATGGATAAATTATTATCTACGTATGTAACCAATTCAGACAAATAGTTAATGTCTAGTATCATTTATTATTATTGTATATGTTATCCGTGTTCATAACTCTGTCCGATCTAGATGAAAAATAACTGACATGTAATAAATATATTGGTTGTTTTCTCTTCAATGGTTTTCAGCCGACTATCCTATGTATGGGCGAATTTTCAAAATAGAGCAAACCCATCCTTCCTGGCTTACAGCCAGTATGGCATGCCGTGAACTCATCGTCGTCGTTGTGTTTTCTTTATATATAAAGCCTCATTTGTTCGATTATAAATTGCCTGCGCTGCAAAACGTCCGTTAAGAAGTCGCGTCGCGTTAATGGAACATCTGAGTAGAAATTTAAGTTAGTTCCAACGAATTACGGGTTAAACGAATGATGTTACCAGGATAGCCAATTTACGATAGAATTTATTCTATAAATGTAAAACAGTAATGAAATAAATGATTTGAGATAAAATTACCTTATTTTTGTTTTTATTAATCTTCTGTTTTATTTTCACTCTCAAATTATTTAAATTAAACGATTTTATTTGTATTTTTAGTTACCATAAAGGTTAAATTTGAATATAACTTGTTTTGTTTAAGTTCTTTGTTTTAAAATTTACAAAAATAGTTACAAATTCCCGATTTCCTGACATGAAAACAATACTTTCCTTGCTATATATTCATATAGGTAAGAGAAAGTAATAAGTAGATTTCTGGAAACTTATCTGACAATTTATTGAGACCCTGTTGCTATACTCTATCCAACAGTCACTTGAAACTGTGAGAAAGATAGGCGATTCCAATTTAACATTGGTTGTATAGAGCAATACGCTCTCCGCTACTATCTGTCCTACAAACATCCGTAGTATTTAATTAATAACGTATAAATTTTAGTTCTAATTGTAATTTAAACTAAAGTTAAAATGATAAGTGACTATTATTTAAAGAATAATGTTCGGCCCCAATATTCGATTAAAAGACACAGTATTTAAAACTAAAACGTAATAAAATACTTTAAAAATAAATTTAAATAGTTATATTTATAGAATTTATACGCCTATGGCGATGAAATGGATAGATGTAGATTTTGGAAGAATAAAGAAAAGTTTACTTTTATTTTATCTTTTCGTAACATTTAATGGTTTTACAAATAAAATGCTGTACATTAACCTATAAAATAGTTGTATTCAATTACAAAAAATGTAATAAAAATTCTGTCATATAATTATAAATATTTCAGATAATAACGTAAACATTTTTAATTGTAAACGTAATTTGTTTCAATATCATAAGTATAATATAGTCTACAATAAGATCAACTTTTATTTTCATAGAATGAGTCAATGTTTTTAATACAGTACGTAACAGCGCTCTGGCCATATAAGCAATCGTATCTTGTGAATGTTTGACAGGGTATAGGAACGATGATCATTGATTTTGCTAAAGGGGTGATGTAATTTTATTTTATCTGTATTAAAGTAGTTACTATAAAAATTAAAATTCCACTTCGGGTAATACTAAATTGCATTTACATTTGCGCAATTTTTTACTGCGTAAAAAATTATCAATAAGATCAACAATAAGATCTAAAACGTAATACGTACTAAAAAGTTTTGTGACGGTACGCAAAGATACTCGGGGGCACCTAAATCTGAAAAACATTAAAATTTTTGCCGTTGTTTTAGTCCGTCTTATAAAATTTCTGGTTTATCTGTGTTTTTCGTAATACGCAAGTATTATTTAAAACAATTGATAATAATTTTTAACTCTATATTTTTCGTATTTCATATCGTAGAAAATGAGAGCGAAGTATGATGCTGGAATTTTTTTTTTTTAATAAAACAAAATACCTACTAAATTTATACACAACTAAAGTATATTTTTTCAACAATTTTTTCCAATATTCGTACGTGATACTCGTATGTATACAATGAGAAAAGCTTTTAATAAAAAGTAATGATATTAAACATTTTTCAAATATATTTATCGAAGTGTTCAAAGTTTAATTAAGAAGGATCTGCTGTATTGTGTTTTTTGCTCTAGAGAGACGAATAAATTATTGTAAAATTGTAAAAAAATTCTTGATGCTATTTATTTATTTATTTATTTAACGTCAATAAAAATTCTACGCACATTTTGCTTAGATATATTAAGCGTTCCGTTAATAAAAAAATTTAATTTATTTACAGCTCGCAGCACTTGAATTTTAAACGAAGTACAAGTATTATTAGAAAGTAAAACATATCCGGTTGTTAATAAACTAAAAATACCAAAATTAGCAGCGTTTAAACTAGCAGACCATTGCCCTACTGAAAGTTTTGTGATATTATGTTTTAAGCTTCAAAAATAAAGTCCAGACATATCCAAAGACACGTTACATGCCAGAATTTATCAAATAGTATTTACTGAAGATTTTTTCGAATTTTAAAATTTCCATTTACGCCCATCATGTTGAAATTATGATGTACGTATACGAAGCGTTACCCATGAAACCAAGATGAATCCAATGACCCCTCATGTCAAACAACCAATCTGGGCTGTAGGAGGGAAGGAGATAATCCTGTGTACGTTTATACAAATATATACACTTGATAAAAAATACCCTTCTTCGCTCGCAAAGTCCGGTAAAAATATAAGGTAGTTCATTTACATGAAGTAAAGAGAGGTATTTGCCGTGGAATTTATTAAACCATATGGTTAGGCCCCACACAGATACACAAATTTTAGTTACTCCAGTTCAAAACATATTTTCCCAAATTCGTTACGTAAAGAACTACTTGTAAATTTTCAATAAAGCCATGATTGAATCCTGTCTAAGTAAAAAATTGCGCAAATGTAAATGCGAGTTTGCGTTAGGCAATTTGCTTGTGATAGACTTTTACCCAAAACGGGCAGGTGGAGTGTTAAATCAATTGCACTTGATCTGCTGGTTCCAGGGCTACAATAAGTTATGTTTCTTATCACATAGTCAGCCAATTATATGACTGAATTATTTAAGAACAGAAGTGGTAGAGGTGTAAAAGACACTAATCAGAGTTATTTCCTCTGAAAGTAATGAATTTCATTATACAGCCAGACCCGTGGTGAATGAAGTGAAGTTGTCATTTGCAGGGTTGAAAGTAGATGCTTTTCGGAGGGCCTGGCATGCTGATAACCATAGGCTATTTTGAACTCAGTTAGGAAGGCAATGGTAAACTAAAACTCACTTTTCGTTTTACTTAGTAAAACCTCTAGAGGTTCAAACCAATTTTTCTGCTGTTGACCTAAACAATAATGGTTTGGCGGCGTTATTCTTATTTAGGGAATAAGAATGTGGCGTAAAGTGCCGGCACAATTCCTCATTTTTTTGACACTTTTAATTGAAATTTAGTATCTGTTATTAAATTAATATAACAATTTCTAAATGTGAAGCTAATGTTCTGAAACTTGATTTACTTGAAGGAGCGTACAGTCATCACCACAGTCCTACAGTTGGCCAAGAAGGCTTCTTGACCAGAGGCGCTTCAAACGTCTGCGCTGAGTACCCGGTATCGCCCTAGTGTACATGTTTTGTATGAGAGGGTTGTCATGTAGTTCAAATTTGTCATGCATCGTCTTGTATAGTTGTTTCGCGACATCAATTACGTATGGAATTTGTAAGTCTTTGTGCAACATTGAGTTTGTGATTTAAAAGGGGCATTGCGTTATCGTTCCTAGAATCTTGTTCTGAATCGCTTGTATACGTTTCGTGTGTGAAGGTTTAGCAGATCCCCAAAGTTTAACTCCGTATAATTATGTCCATATTAGTCGTAAGACTGTCTTAATTTCTTATTCCTCTTAATTCCTCATTAATATTGTAATGACTGTTTCAACTAAATTTTGTTTTACCGTATGAAATAAATAAAAATAATGTGGCATAAAAAATATTTCTGTAGTGTAATTTTTCATGCCCTCTAAAAAGCAAAGCTTATTTATTCACGAGCATTTATCGTCACAGATTGTAATCTCAATTTATTGGGCGTATCAAATAATTTCAGTACACAAAAAAATCTTTGATGTCGAAAAAACGCTTGATAAATTAATTGGTGTCACAGTCAGACTGAATTTGGGGTCTCGTTTACAATACAGGCCCGTTCAATTTGAAACATGTTATTACTTTTTTATTTTGTCTAACTTAATTACTTTTTACGCTTGGAAAAGCAATTAACTGGAAACATTTAATGTTTTAATTGAGAGTTATTTTCCGCAAAATTCTTCATACAATAGATAATTCTACATAGTTAATTTCTTTTTGTTCTTAAACCTAATTATATCCTGTCATCCAGGAAAATATCCTAGCTATAAAATCTTTATAAATTTTCTCTTTGGTGTTGTCTTTCTGTTCCCGTTAATTGAATTATAAATATTCGTCGGCTTTCTTGTGACCCGCCCTGCAAAATTTTCAGAGAGATTATTAAGAATTATAATTTAATTTTTTTTTATTCATGAGCCTGTATAATGTTTTACAATTATAGAAAGAAATTGGCTCCTGGTTCAAACACATTTTATGAAAATCGTTTATTTCCCTGCCTGCAGTCAAAATTTTCTTTGTAGGTAAGTTTGTATTTTTGTTCATAATAAACTGATTTATATATTTTTATTTTATAATAATTCATTTATGTATAAATTTATTTTAAATAAATATGTTAGTTATAATCTGTGTACTTATAGGAAATATGCTACGTATTACTACTACATTTTATATTATTGTTTTTATTTATTTTACGCCCACATTGAATAACTTGAATCAGTACATACGCATTTAGCCCTGAAAGTGCTAGAGATATGGCTTTCAGCTTCCTCTTCTGATTCCAAAACTTTTTCATTCTTAACGACATAGCCGCTCTTTTTTCACCAGTTATGGTGAAAAATTGAAGAATTGTTTTCGTTCAAATGTTTTTAGTTCGTATTATGTCTATGTTCTTGCGAATCCTTTTCTCCTCTCTGTCTGCAATTTGTTGCATTGTTATACCTAACTCCTATAAATCATCCTGGACCTCTTTAAACCAATCGTTCTTCGTTTTATTTTTCCAAAAGTAGTTGAAGAGCTCTTTCACTAGCTTGGTATTGGGTAATCTTGATATTTTACCGAAAAAAAACTATTTTCTGTTTTCGCATGGTTATTTATTATTGAACAAAAATAAATTCATTTTTTTACGTTAGGTCCATTTTGGAATACGTTTGTACAGATTTGTTCGATCTCGATTGTTGTTTTTTCGATTCTCCCAGTATTTCTACATTGGGGTGTTATTCCCTTTCTTCTTTTGTTCCAGTTTTTGACCCGCGTTGTCTTGATTCTCGTACCTGGAAATTACCAAAGTTGTTGATTTTATTGCTGAATGTTTTCCGATCTTGTGCTTCTGCTGTTTCTATTTATGTTTCTTTTAGATCTTTTGCTGTTTCTTCCAACCACTCCGGTTTGATTTTCGTCTTTAGGAAGTGATCTATCAGGAGTTTTGTTATTCTTGTGTTTTCCATTCTAAAGATGTTGTTTAGGTCAACAGCTGAAAGGCTGGTTTGAAACTCTAGGTTTTACTAAGTAAAAACGAGGAGTGAGGTGGTTTACTATTGCCTTTCTCACTGAGTGGAAAAGTATGCTTATTAGGATGTCAGGCCCTCCGAAAAGCATCCATTTTCCACTGACACCATTTAACCAGCATCCATTTAGCCAGGGTCTGGCTGTATAGGGAAATTCATTACTCTCAGAGGAGATAACCTAGTAGACTAGTGTCTTCTACACCTTTACTTTTTCTGTTATTAATTTGTTCAGTCATATATATTATCATTGGCTAACTATGTGATAAGAAACAGAACTATTTTTTATAGCCCTGGAACCAACAGATCGAGTGCAATTAGTTTAACACTCTACCTGCCTGTTATGGGCAAATTCTAAAGATAATATGTCCAAAATATTTTGCTCTTTTTCTGATTGTGTCTGACATAATTATTATTATTACTTAAAATGTAAAATTTTGTACTTTAAATTGAGACACTTGTTTAAGTATTTAAAAAAGTTAGACATTCATCCTAATCTTTTGGTTATAAAACTTCTCGAGGACAATATTGAAAATCAATGACTCAAAAAGGCGAGAATATTAGATCATCCATTCCGATTCACTTCTTCTTCTTCTTCTTTCTCTCTCCCCATGTGCCTTACAGCGTCGGGGTAGTCTCGGACAACTTCCTCCATTGTACTCTATCCGCCGCCAATCGTCTCATTTGCCCTAGGGCCATGCCTCTTTCCTCTCCCAATCTTCGTATGTGCTCATCATATGAGTATCGTGGACGTCCTCTTTTCCTACTCCCGCCAACGATTACGTTTGCATACTGCTTGGCTTTCCTTTCGTCATCCATTCTTTGTATGTGACCCCACCATCCCAATTGTTTTCTATCTATTACTTCCTTCACATCCTTCATTCCTATTTCCTCCCTGATTCTTTCACTTCTTACTCTATCTCTCAATGTCTTCCCAGCTGTCCTTCTATGGCACTTCATTGCAACTGCCCTGATTCTGCTCATTTGTTGTTGCTTCAAGGGCCAGCTTTCTGCACCATACAGGACTATTGGTTCAATAATACTTTTATAGACCCTGTTTTTTACTGTGGCACCCACTTCTTTTTTTCCAAAAATACAATTTCTGGTTGCATAGAAGGCCCGACTAGCTTTAGAGATTCTATTTCTTAGTTCATCATCTATTTTCCCATCGTCACGTACTACTGTACCCAGATACTCATATGACCTCACCTGTTCCATTACCTGTCCTTCCACATCTATCCTAATTCTTTCACCTTCCAAGCCATTAACCACCATCACTTTACTCTTATTGATATTCAGTGTCATGCCTTTCCTTTTAATCTCTTCATTCCATTCAATTACTGCAGTTTGAAGCTTTCTTTCAGAGTCAGCAATAAGAACTATGTCATCTGCAAATAACAAAGCTTGAGCAAATATGGGCCTCAAGTTCCAACGTCCCACCATCATTCTGTCAGTTCGTCTTTTGCAGATTTTATTAATTTCGTCCATTATCATCACAAAAAGTAGTGGACTCAAACTGTCTCCCTGCTTAATTCCTTTTTCCATTTGTAACGGTCTTGAAATCCTTCCACACGTTCTGATCACTGCAGTCACATTATTAAAAACACTTTTTATTGCTCGCTGTAATTTTGGTGATACGTTTTTGGCAACCAGCGTCTCCCATACAACACATTTTGGGACCGTATCGAAAGCTGCTTTGAGGTCCAAGAATGCCAGATAAACCCGTTTTCCCTTTTCTATAGACTTCGAACAGATTGATCTCAGCGAGAAAATATGGTCTTGAGTTTGTCTGCCTGGTCTGAAGGCACATTGTTCCTCCTCAAACTGGTCCTCCACCACCGCACGAAGTCTTTTCTCTAGAATTCGGGTATAAATTTTCAGTACAACCGATGACAAACACACTGCGCGATAGTTTTCACAATCAGTTGAGTTACCTTTTTTATACAGTGGGATAATGATATTTTGTTCCCATTCTTCTGGAATCTTTTCCTGTTTCCAGACTTCCTGCAATAATTTTGTTAGGCTATTCACTATGCATTCACCTCCTTTCTTCAGGTATTCAGCATGTATTTCATCTATTCCTGCTGCTTTCCCTACCTTCATTTTTCGAATTGCATCCCTAACCTCTTCCTTTGTTATATCAGGATTCATTTGATAGTCCACATTTGCATCATTGACCACATCTACAGTGATAGCTTCCTCAAACCTATCCTCTTTGAACTTATCTTCGAAAAACTTTTTCCAGGTTTCAAGTACATCTTGCGTAGCCGTCATCAGTTTCCCCTCTTTATTCTTTATTGAGTTCACTTGTTTTCCAAACTTTCCACGTATACTTTTGCAAATTGTCCAGAACTTTTTTACATTATTTTTGAAATTTCTATCGATTTCATTTCCAAATTCCTCCCAAGCCTTCACCTTCGACTCCTTCACTATTTTTTTTGCTTGGTTTCTGCACTCAATATATTTCCGCCAATCTTCATTTCTTCCCGATCTAATGTATCCTCTATATGCATTCTTTTTGTCTTTGACTTTCTGTTTCACTTCTTCTGTCCACCATTTTGTTCTCCTCTTGAATTGACCCACTTTTCTTTTTCCACATACCTTATTTGCTGCTTTTAATAAGGTTTCCTTTATGTTTTTCCACTGAACCTCAATATTTGTGGACATAGCTTCATCTGTCATTTGAGCTTCAGCTAGAGTCAATTCTCTCTCCACTTCAGCCTGAAATGCATTCTGTTTATCAATATTTTCCAATTCCTCTACTTTAATCCTTTGATAGACTTTCTGCTTCATTGTGGTTTTTCTCTGAAAACTGGTGTCTGCAACAAGAAGTTTGTGATCTGTATCGATCTCTGCACCTCTTATAACCTTCACATCCTTTACTGCATATCTCATAGTAGATGGGTACAGAAAGTAGTCAATAATACTTTGAGTATCTCTGCCTTCAGCCACGAAAGTGACTTTGTGTATGGTTTTATGGATGAACCACGTATTTCCAATCAGCAGCTGGTGACCAATACAGAACTCCAACAGACGTGTTCCATTATCATTCCGCACTGACTCCCCGGCATGTTTTCCCATACAACCATGCCATCTTGTTTCATCATTTCCTATTCTTCCATTAAAATCACCCATTATAAATGCCTTTCGACCTGTCTCTACCTCTGCCATTGTTCTACCTAGATCTTCCCAAAAACAATCCTTTTCTCTAATATCTGCATCATCAGTTGGGCCATAGACCTGAATAATGGAAATATTTTCTGACAGTTCTAGATCAATTCTTATAATCCTGGGACTCCTGGCTTCCCATCCACTTACTAATTTATTAGTGTTCTCGTCCAGTATGACACCAACTCCTCCTTTTAACCGTCCTGCATCAGTCGTTCCTGAATATCTGAGCACATATCCATCATCCAATTGTCTCTCTCCACATCCTCTTTTCCGAATCTCACTAACTCCTAGAACACTCATTTTATACCTTTTCATCTCCTCTACTATTTCCTTTTCCTTTCCAGTCAAAGTGCGTATATTCCAATTTCCAAATCGTAAATTAGGTTTGTCCAGTCTTTTATTCCGAAAATTCCTGTCCTGTCCGAGGCTATTTATGTGACTTTGAATCCGCTTTTTCAACGTGTGGGTGATTGGCCCAACGACGTCGTTTTTGGAGTACTTCTTCGTCTGGCTCCTACCCTTTGACCTGTCCGGCTTGGGAGGCCCTGCTGGTAGTTACACTACCGCCGGCATAGCTCTCCGGGTCTTGGGAGCACGCAAGCCCCTCCACCATCTACAAGGTCCTGTACTCCCTAGGAGGGGTTCCGATTCACCTGATCTGAAATGTGTAACAATCTTTTCAAGATAAAAAACACAAACTTATATTACGAATGGATAACTTGTATTTCTCAACAAACTTAATCTTAATAAGAATTTAGATTATTAATCTAAAAACTTAATCATCAAATTAATATTCTATTATCAGTTAAACATACCTTCGATGTTTTTTACTTATCACATTTTCATTATGTACTAATCACACCTTCATTCACCTCGTCTATCAATTGTGAAACGAAAACTACGTCTTCTCTGTATTAATGAAAAGTTGTACATCGTCAATGCTGTCTTCTTCAAGATATTTTCTAAAATTTTTAACTCATTTACTGAAATTTTTTTGTTAAATTATTTATTAATAATTCTTAAAGTTAAAAAAAAAAAAAAAAAAAAAAAAAAAAAAAAAAAATTGAGACACAATTGACTTAAGGGTGAACAGTGTTCAGTAGTAAAACTCCCACGGGTAATTTTTAAATTTTTTGCAAGATGTCTCTATTCTATCTTCAATAAAGTCTGAGTGGGGGGGTTACCGGTTTAAGCACACTGGATACGTTACGTGACGTTACGTCACGTCACATTGCGGCTTCCGTCGAACCGGAAGCTTTGCTTACTAGAGATTCTTATGAACAGGCGCACACAGGTTACGGTACGTTACGTCGCGTCGCGTCTAGTAAATGTTAGGTGACGGAAACATAGCAGTTTAGGGCGAAATTGAAAGTAACTGATGAAGGAAGCCACTCGCTAATAGCATTTCGACATATTTCTTCTCTGTGCGGCTCAAATTGTTGTTTTATTAGTTTATTGTTTGTGTAACACTTTTAAATGGAAATTGTAAGTATTAATTGAGTATTTAAATAATTATATATTTATATAAATAATATACAGGGGTGAAACGTGGGTGATAGGGGCTGTAGAAAGGAAGAGGATAGAAGCTTTTGAAATGTGGTGTTATAGGAAAATGTTAAAGATTAGGTGGGTGGACAAAATAAGTAATTTAGAGGTTCTTAGGCGAGTGGATGAACAAAGAGGTATATGGAAGCACCTTACCAGAAGGGATAGGCTAGTGCGGCACATCGAGACATTCAGGTATTGATCTATCAGTTACGGAGGGTAATATTGAGGGAGTGAATTGTAAGGGGAGGCAAAGGTTAGAATATATAAAGAAAATTACAAAAGATGTAGAGTGTTACAGGTATGTAGATATAAAACGACTTGCGCAAGATAGAACAGCTTGGAGAAATGCATCAAACAAGTCGAGAGACTGATGACAAAAAAAATTATAAATATATATCTAAATTTTATCCATGTCTAATAATTCTACTGAATATTTCAATTATGTTTTTGTAACTTCTAAAATAAATAAAATCTTTGGTAGTATTACAGAAAAAAAAATTATTTTGTTCACCTATCCTAATAAAATAGTGCGTAATAAGCAGTAATAATAACAGTTTTTTGGTTAATTATTAATTACTTAAAGAATGTTTAGTTACGTCAGGGTGATTACCAATCTTTCATCTGGTGAAATACAACGTCCCAAATTTGTATCATGCTTTTGTAGTTGCGGTAACAAGTTAAGCAATTCAAAAAAAATTGCTAACCCATCCGAAAGTATTTAAAAAATTTTGACTCATTCTGAAGGAGGTTTGGAAATAATGAATGAAATTCTCCGTATTGATGTTATGAACCCATAAAGGTTGTTTTCTTTTTTTCTCTTTCTCATCTGCAATCCTCGCTATTTTAAGGAATTCCTCATCGGAAGAAAGATCCTTGGTGAAATTCAAATAAAGCAAAGTAACAAAATTAACTTTAAAAACTACGTCGTAACAACCAGCACTAATGTTTTAAACAAAGGGAGACGACTCTCAGGCAGGGCAACACAAGTCACAAACCAGACTGAAAGAGACGCATTTTGAGTGCGCCTTTACACCGTTCCGTCACGTTACGTCTTCTAGCTGTATAAAGACGTGACTTAATGGAACGTATTCAGTGTGCTTGCTGCTTAAGTGTGGCATGCAATGGTTTCATATGAGTTGGTTTTTGTGTTTAGGATGTTTCCGTTTAAAATGTTTGTAACATTGATAAATTTGTCGTTAACGTTCGGTTTGTCTAAATCGTTATGAAACGTTTCGTTAGTTACGCACTAGGGTGAGTATGCAATAATCCGTATGCATTTGGATTGAAATCGTTTTATTTCATAATTATTGAGGGCTTAGTGAAGCCAAATACCTGACAACCTTAAGTCCAAAATAGATCGGAGTAGGGATTTGTATAATACTTGATTTTTACAATAAAGTATTTGAGTGAAGGGGAGTTTTGACCTCGTGAAGAGCAATGTAAAGAATTTTATCGTCTACCTTCGAGTAACTTTCTCTTCAAGTCAATACTACTGTTCCAAGTTGTCTGTCAATATACAAACCTAAATAGCAAACTTCGGGTCAGTCTATGGTAGGGATGATTCATTCAAGAAAAGTAACGGACATATTATATTTCTACTAACCTACCATCAAAAACGCAATCCTCAAATTTACAAGTTGTTTGTACAAACATTTGTAAATAACATTAGTAAAGGAAAAAGAAATTGAGACAAAGACAAATATTTTACTATCAAACTTCGTCATCAAAATTTTCCACACATATATTTCAATAACACATCATTTCCACACATATACATAGGTAAATATTTTGAATTATACTCTGACAGACACATAAATTGGTGCCCTGTTCGCTTTACTCGTCCCTTTGTTCATTTCTACTGAATACTCCTCAAAACTGAAACTTCTGATGTACTCCTCCATTCTACATCCTTTCCTTTTGTACGGGTCGCCGGTATGGTGGCCCTTTCGCTCCACGACCAACAATAAACGTACTTCAGCATACCAGAACAAAGTCCTCCGGTGCATCACAAAGTTTCACTATCTTATCTCCAATCGCATCGTACACGAACACCTTCTCTTCCCCTCTATGGAGGACTTTATTTACAATACCTCGAAACGGCTCCACGATGCCGGGAAAACTGACGGACCCCAGATCATTCAGGACTTGTACCGACGCCCACATCCACCCGAAGTCTTTATGCCATTACCATTCTACGACTTTATCTAAATTCCAGTATGACCCACTTTTCAAAATTTAGAGTTGCCACATTTTTATTCCGCCCTGTATTCCTCTTATTTGCCCATGCCCCTTCTACTTGTATGACTCACGCCCCCCAGTTGGTAGTTGTCCCCATGTTCCTATGCATAATCACTCCACTACGGTGAAAAGAGCCGCCATTTTAAATTATTAAACACTTAGAAAATAAAAGGCCGGTGATTATGTCAAACTCTACCTTTTCCGTCTCCCCTAAAATCATAAACTAACCCCTACCTAAAATTGTACCATTTGTCCACGTTAAGTACGGTGCGTGCCTTCCCCTCCCCAAGACAATAAAACTCTCACATAACTGAAAAAGGCCACTGAAAAACAAAATAAAAGAAAAGAGCCGCTCTTAAACTCACTTGTCCCTTAATATAAATTTTCATCCACGAGTAACTTCTTAAAATACATTACCTCCTTTGAAGTCCCAGTCCCAATCCCGCAAGAGCCAGAATCCTATTTCCTAATTTTAAACTATAAAATTCCCCCTAAATTTCATGAGGTTGCAATTATTCGGTAAAATTGTTCCCCGAGCGACCAGGTGTTCCTTAACACGATGTCGCCATCATAGGGCTTCTCAGCCCTCTCAACCAGGATTCAGGATTCTCACATAAATTGGAGAAGGCACATTCAGAAGAAACGGAAACAGCTAGGCTTAAAATTTAAATAATTCTTTTGCCTATTCGAACCGACATCAAAATTATCGCTTCAAAACAAACTCTTAATTTACAAAACCGTTTTCAAATTAGTCAGGACCAACGGTATTCAGCTACGGGACGCACCCATTAACTAAAATGTACAAATTATTCAACAATATAAATTAAAATTTTAGTATCAAATACGAAAACTGGCTTGAAACTTACAAAAATTATTTGGTAATCAATTTATTGGACAACAGTGGTACAATACGAAGTCTGACACGGAGGCACACGACAGAGTTATTTGCTCAGTAACTTATATTACTACAATTGCTTTTTTTTCCTTAAAAACCGGTATTAATATTATTGTAATGTATATCAACCTGGGAACTGTGTTAATGTTTTTTTAAAGTATCTCCACTAGGAGATAATTTAAAACGTTTTGGTTTTGACTCGTTTTTTACCTACGCTTAATATTATTTGACTTGAATTTTAAAAATAAAGTAGAAGTGATCTTAATAACACCTTTATTCTCTACAAAGCATAATATCGTTGAGTACATAGTTCCTTTACTCACTAGTATCTCTTTAAACAGTATAGATAGAGTATTCTACAGCATCTACGTAATTAAATATGCACAGTTGCCGACCGGGGCCGACGACACGTGGCAAAACCTAGCTTGCAAAATTGGTGGCCCTGAAAAGGGCCGTTTGTTGGTGGTCGGAAGCAGAGCCCGAAGAGTGACGGCTCGGCTACGGGGTTTAGGCTTAGCCTTCCCTCAGCGGCAGTTGCGTCCCCGCAGCAGCGTGACAGTGGCGGCCCCCAGAGCCCCACAGTGTCGGGTTGGCGAAGGCTGGCTGGTGCGGGAATGTGCGTTCGCCACCGGTAGCGTAGACCAGGGTTGGTGCGTCCGGTCTCGGCTTGGCTCTTCTTCGGTCGGGAGCTCTTTTTTCTTCTTCTTCTTCCCAGTTTGGAAGCTGGGTGACGAATGCGACTAGCGAATCGAATCATCGAATTATTAAGGAATGGGTTGGGAAACCCATAATGGGCGATATCGTGAAAGGATCACCTGATAGCTGGGGGAGCAAAATTACAGAATTTGGGGTCTCTTTATTAATTTAAAGGAAAGAGTAGCTGGGGTTAGTAATATGATTTAAATTCGGAATTTTTGGGGGTTTTGAAATTAGTAGACATATGTGGGATTGGTGGGAAGAGTGGGTGAACAGCTCTTTTCTTTGTTGAATCTTTTAAATTTTTTTCAGTGACCTTTTTTCTTTTTTTTTGAGGAAATTTATAGTAGGATTATTATAAAGGGGTGTAGGCTACATACTGTATTTATTAAACGTATTTATTAAATTATGGAACGGCAGTATGCATATTTCTTCTGGCGGGTGGTTTGCCTCGTACAGGTTTCTGATGATGGGATGTTCTGAGATATTTGCTGCGTCGTGAAGTCTTCTTAAAGTATTGTAGATATAATCCTCAAGGGATGGGAAGAGTAGATTTTCTTGAATAGTGGTGCTGGGGATAAGATAGAGGAAGTTGGATATTATGCGAAGGATTTTATTTTGAAAGGAGATAATTTTCCGTTTGTTGGATTTAGATAGGATGGGCGAACAGATTGGAGACCCGTAAAGGAGAGATGAGCGGAATATGGCTCCGTATACACGGAGTTTAAGCGACCAGCGGGCCAGCACGGTCACTTAAAATTCATCCGGCGAGTGAAGTGCAAGCTGGAAGGGAGGCACTGCGTCCTGCGCGCCGGTAGCGCTCCCCGCGACAGGCAGGTTCTGGGACCGTCTGCAAGCGCTGATATTAGTGGGGCAGTCAGCGACAGCACATAACAACTTCGCAAATCACAAAAACTGTGTTTCTAAAAAATATTTATCTTACATCTTCGTCCACTCACCTCTTCAATTATGAACTTTGTTGTGCTACCTAATTTTTATTAATTCTGCTGTAAATTCCTGTTTGTTTTCGAAGAAAGAATATTAAGTGAGATTAAGGAATACGATATAAATGTGCTAAGAACAGCCCAATTAAGGAAAGTAGCAGCCGCTGAAATGAGTTCATGAGATCGGTGAAGGTATGCTTCCTGGGAGATTAGATTCGTAGTAGTGACATCAAGAGAGAACTGGGAGAGAAGAAACCATTCTAGAGAAAATAAACAGATGCTCGATGGAAAAATCATGTCACAAGAAAGACAAGTGAAAGGGTTACGGTCCAAGCAATACAGTATTATCCAATTGGAAGAAGAAGCTTGGATAGACAACGGAAAAGGTGGTTTGAGGCTGGAACAGGCGTAGCGCCTAATCCATATGCGGTAGAAGGAGAAGAAGAAGAAAATATAAATGACGTACCCTAAATCTCAATTCAATAATTTTTTAGTCAGTTATAGAATTATTACATTTAATACTAGTGATACACTTTTTTTTGCTACGATCGACCCGTTTTGGTTTTTATAAAATTTTGGTAATGTTCCTATTTCACTACTTCTGTTAAATGGAACCATATGAATGACATGTTTATAGGCAGGTGTGATAATTAAATAGGTAGTTTAATTGGGTTGTTTTATGCTTTTAAATTTATTCCTTTATAGAAACAACCTGTGTTATTCGCAGTGGTAAATTACTATCGAATTGTTTTGTTTACTTGATGGGATATTCATTTATGTTCTATCGTCCAAAGATATAAAAATTTATTTTGTTTCGACAAAAAGTATTTTATTTTATTTTCAACAGTAGTTGAGAATTAAAATGAAGCGTTCAATATAAAATTTAAATGTCGGTTTGAAATGAAACTGTGGTTCACACAAGTGGTTCTAATTTTTACGATTAAAGGTGGAATGCACTTAAGGTTTATTTCAATCCACGAAAAATAAACAATCGATCTGTATTGTATTGTTTACTAATACAAAGAGTTAAATTTACTCTACTTTTTTGAACTAATATAGAATTTGTAGGTATCCTTAGTTTGTTGGTATCCTAACAGTTTGTACAGTGCGGCAAAGATTTGATTACCTCTTGCGGAGAGGAGCAGAATCGGCCCGCTACTAGCATTCTCAATAACATTTCATTTTTTTAAAACACTGTAAAATGCTCTAGTCTTATGTGAAATCATGATAAACATCTTTTTTGGCTCACTAACTATTACGATAAATGAAACTGTTAAAAAGTTATTAATGAGTTTAAGAAAAAAAAAAACGGTGGCGAAATAGGACGATTTTTCATTTTCACGATGTTTACTTTATTAACTGGAAGTATGACATTGATAAATTTTCATATACGAGATCACAACATACCGAGTACACTTACAGATCAAATGAAAATGTATTTTTGTTAGTGACTCCAATACTGTAGCCACTCAATTTGTAAAATATTTTGATTGAAGTATGCCCGGACTTGAAAAAGTCTTGTTGCGAAAAAGTTTTCGGCTTATAACTATTTCTATATACATGCAGCGTACGAAATGTAGTTTAATGAGTGATCTTATTTTTATCACGCAATTTCGATGACCCATTCATAAGTCAAGGATCTCTAAATATTGACGTTTGAAGAAGTGATTGATTGTAGTATTGTAGTTGAATTGTGTATTCACAGTTTGTATATAATGTATTTAAATAAAATATGTATACTAAATATTACTAATATAATAATATTATTATAATAATATGTAGTATTTTATACTGTTATAAAAATATTTTTTAAAACATGAAATGTTATTAAGAAGGTTAGTAGCGGGCCGATTTTGCTCCTCTCGGCAAGGGGCAATCAAATCTTTGACACCCAGTATGTGTAGTGGTTAGCACGTCATTGGATACATTGTAGTCACTTATGATCAAGCTGTTGGTGGGGCTTTAAAATTATGATTTTTAAAAAAACTTATGTATTCGATATAAATATTAGGCTATATTGTATACATTTTCATACGTTTTTAAATAATTTTCTCTAACAAAAGTACTGTATGGGATGAATTTTAAGTATGGAAACAGCTTTATATTAGGACTTAGATGTACTTGGCGGCAGAAACTTGCGGATCTGCATAGTTTTAAAAATCCAACTTTCTGGTGTTTTTAAAATTTTTGTTCGCCATATTGGATTAAACTTTATGTTTTTAAATGGGTTGGTGGTCATGTAACAAGGCATTTTAGTGTGAAATTTTAAGAAAAAAACATTGGTGCAAACCGTTTTTTGATAGATGCCTTTTTTTTCGAGTTATAAGCATTTTAGGTTGCATTTTTGGGAAAATTGTGTTAGCAATAATAAAGATAGAATGCGCTGCATAAACCATTTTATTGCATTTTTCAATCATAAAGTAGCCTTTTAGATACTTTCTACCTTATTTATTTTTATTTTTTATTGCATTTTTAATCATAAAGTATTTATTATGATTGAAAATGCAATAAAAAATAAAAAATAAAAATAAACAAGGTAGAATGTATCTAATAGGCTACTTTATGATTGAAAAATGCAATAAATGGTTTATGCAGTGCGTTCTACCTATTTTTTAACAAATTTTAATGCTTATAAATCGAAAACGAAGGCATCTATCAAAAAACGGTTTACGCCATTGCGTTTTTCTTGAAATTTCACACCGAAATGACCTGTCACATGACCACATTCCTATTTAAAAACATAAAGTTGAATTCAATATGGCAGATAAAAATTTCAAAACCACCAAAATTTTGAATTTTTAAAACTATGCAGATCCGCATAAGCTTCTTCCTTCCAAGTACGTCTCAGTTACGCAATATTAAGCCGTTTCCATACTTAAAAATCATTCTGTTTATTTTTATGCAGTATTATACGAATTGTTCATCTGTATGTTGTTATTGTCTCCATACATATTGTCAGTTTAGTCAGGCATATTGCAGATGTATATCAATGTATTATATATCAAAAAACAATCAGATAGAAGGACCGCAACTTTTCGAAATAATATTGCTGAAATAGCACAAGCGATATACCTGTTTCATCATTCAGGACAGTTTTAATTTACATGATGTTCAGATTGACTTCTATTTATAACGCAGTAATTGAAGCACATTATTTGTTTCAACGTTGCACTTTTTCTTCAAATCTTTCACAAATATTTAGGTACCCTGGTAAATTAAACCTCAAATAAATTTCTACTTCAAGTGAGCGAGCTATCATTAATGATTTTTTTTCAAGTAAAACCTAGTCGCCTTTTATATTTTAAGTATTTATTTTTTTTATTCATACAAGAGATGCACTTTTTTCAATTTAAAATAATACATAAACTAGTATAACATATTAATTAATCCTGCATCATAGGCAACCAGCAGAAGCAAACTTTGAGCTTTGGCTGCCGAGTTCATTTAGTTATTACGTGTCATAACCATTATTTTGCACCAACAATAATAAATTAAACCAAATCTGTACTGAATTCACTGAGTCTGGAGACAAGCATTGACAAATACATGCGTTGTTCTCGTGATATTCGTACTGCCGGTTGCCTAACTGACGCCGGCTATTGGATAATGAACCGCGCTTACGTATAAATAAATTTATTCCTTTCTTTCCTTTTAAAAATTTAACAAATTTTCATGATCTACGAAATTTTTTGAAATCTATGATCTATTTTCATTAAAAATAACTCGGACTGTATATTAAGCTAGGGATAATGCAACGAAGACTTGTGTCAGAATACATAATGACCTTCAATGTTATGCGTTCAATCAACAGCTATCGCGTGATCTATTTGTTTACTGCGTGTCTCCAGACTCGGTGAATAGACTATAGGGAAAAACAAAAGATGAAAAGAAATCAAGAAATAAGGGGTTGACTTTAATGAAATTTAGTATTTCCAAGAAGGTCGTTCCAGAAAATTTAAATCGAAATATAAATTTTCTGGTGCCAATTGTTTTAATCATTTGAAGAGTAAGATTACTTTGTTAGATTGGATTTGCTGGAGGTTTGATCGGCGACTTGGTAATATTTATATTTCAGTTTATAAGCAGCGTATCCTTATTGTCTAGTAGTTAATTTAAATTACAAGTAAGCATGTAGGCCTGTCTTAACAGTGTTGTATACAAATTTTATTTTGCTTTATTTATAAATAAATTGCATGTTATAATTGTGTTGTTCAGGTCGTCAGCTGAAAGACTGGTTTGAACCTGTAGAGGTTTTACTAAGTAAAACGAGGAGTGAGGTGGTTTACCATTGCCTTCTACACTGAGTGGCAAGGTAATTAAATAACAAATTAAATAACTGAACCATTTAAGAAGAGAAGAGGTAGAGGTGTAAAAGACACTAATCAGAGTATCTCCTCTGAAAGAAATGAATTTCATTATACAGCCAGACGCTGTGGTGAATGAAGTGAAGGTGTCATTTACAAAGTAGAAAAAATGTGCTTTTTAGAGGGCCTGGCATGCTGATAAGCATATTTTTCTACTAAGTAAGGAAGGCAATTTTAAACCACCTCATTCCTCGTTTTACTTAGTAAAACCTCTACAGGTTCAAACCAGCTTTTTGGCTGATGACCTAAAGAACAGGTAACCACTACGTATATCCACGTTAAACGATTTAGGTAATTGTAACAGTATAAAAATTAAATAAATTAACGTTTATATTTTAATGACATATTTCAGATTAATTACTCCTAAATTTACTAAGCTCTACCGTTTTTGATTTATTTATAGCTAATGTAGTGGATTCAGTTTATTAGGAAACTTTATTTAATGTTAATTTGCACATTTAAAAAGACATACAAATAAACCAAGTAAAAAAGCATTACAATTGTATTCCAGTAGAATTAATACAGCGTACTTTAATGCTACGTTTAAGTTTGCCTTAAAGAATGTTATCTTTTTGTATTAAAGATATAATGTCAAATTTTGTGACAAGGTATATTTTAAAACAGGATATTAACAGTGTTATTTTGTCTTGTAAAGGTTAAAATACATTTAGAGTTTACTTACCGGAAAATTTATCATAGGTTGTAAATTCCCAGAACGAATTATAAAAAGGAAGCGCTTTCTTCCCGCGTTAGACTAATCAGTGAATAGGGGAGAGATTAGTGTTTGAATCAGAGAGATTACTTCTGTTTTCCAGTTTGTTATCCGTGTTTTTTTTTTAAATTCAATAAGCTACATTCACTCATTAATAGATGTTACCTTCTTAATAGTCATAGCGTTGAAAATTTAAGTTTATTCTTACAATGCGAGTTAAACAACCTTGAGATTTATACTTTTTACTTTCTCTTGCCTATATGAATATATAGTAGGGAAGGATTATTTTCATGTCGATTTTTCGAAATTGAGTTTTCACCGGACATACACATTTCAAGACTCCCTGAACCAGAAAACTTTTTTTAGCGATTGGTGTGAGTGTGTGTGTGTGTGTGTGTGCGTACGTGCGCGCACGCGCGCGGGTGTGAATATCTCAAGAACGAAACATCGTACGAATTTTAACTGAAACAAATATATATGTATCAAAATATAACTGGTATTCAACAAACGATCTATTAGGGTTGCGTGAGTAAGTCGGGCCAAGTTGAGTGTGATGCGCATGTGACGTCAACGGCTCAGGTAATAATTGCCCAATCAGAGTCTCGTATTTTCGGCCAATAAGAAAGCCCAGTTTTAACCAATCAGATGTCTTCTTTTGCGTCATTTTGATTGGTTAATATTGTCCAATCAGAGAGTTTATATTACTGTACTACGTCACACCGATGTCAACCAATGACAAAGTTTCTTGAGCGTTACGTCATTTGTCAGGATATGCTGCTTTCTGATTGGTCCGTACTGATTCTGGGCGTCACGTCGAGTGTGATTGTAATATAAAGTCCACACCCAATGTCAACTTCTAGTTAACGGTAGGGCAGAACATAATATGAAGGTACCTTTTAATGAGATTTATAGTTTCTAGGTAAATATCACTTACGAAATATGTAGTAGTACCCCATTGTAGAGATCTTTCTAGTTCTTAAGGAAATTAAAAATTGGTTTCTGTTGCTGCTAAATGTTAAACTTGAAACCTAAGTTAGATACTACTACCAAACCCGACACGAACATATTCATCAAAATCGGTCAACCGGAAGTAGTAGTTTATTCGAATAATTTTTAACTTTTTTGCGATTTTCTCAAAAACGGCTCCTGCGATTTTTTTTAATCGCCTCATTTACTAAATGTTTTATGCTCTACAAATTGTGTAGGCGCCATGCCCGCTATAATTCTTAGAAAGGCTGTTATCTCGTTAAAAATTTTTTTTAAAGATTGCAGCTTTATTATCCATTTTAGCGCAAAACTGTAGTAAAAAAAGTTGTAGAAAATTTAAAATCCTACAACTTTTATTTCAAATATTTCTTTGTATAATGCTTAGTTTAGCGGTAATTAGTGATTTTCTGGTTTGTTTTCATAAAAGTCTGTAAAAAAATCAATTTTTTTAAGATTTCGGCTATAGTATGTATTTTATGACCAAAGTGTATAAAATTAAATTTATTGGAAATTAAAAGATCTACAACTTGTATTGAAAACATTTTTCTTTACAGAGCCTAGTTTAGCGTGAATGAGTGATTTCCCGTATTTTTAAGCCAAACTGAGATCGATTTTCATTTTGCATCAGTCACTCATGACTAAAATAAGGCTATATTTTTTTAGGTTAGTTTTTTCTAATGTTAGGTTATATTTGCATTGGCAAGAGAAAGTTGTGTGAGTGTTTTACACCAGATTTTTATTAAATAATTTACCTACCATTTTTTTCATAAAAGTTAATTTACATTGAAAGGTCTTTAAAAGCACTGGACGTTAACTCTAATGCCAGTAATGACATAATAATATTAGGCATAGTGTTATTAAAAGAGGAAAGGGAAAAAAGGGAAGTGATCATCTTTATTCATAATAATCTTGGAACGAGTACAAACAGTTGAGTTTCTAGAGTATCACTAGATAGATGCTTGTCTGTGGGTTTAAATTGTACTCATAAAATTTGTTGTAAAATACTATCTGGGGTCTTTGAGCATTAAAACAAATTGCCAGATTGAACGATAAAAATAATGATTGCTAACAGCAGTTTATCATTGTTTTATTCTATCATTTCATATCCGTTACGTCATATTAGTATGTAGTAATTATTCACAGGATAATGTGGAAAGAGTTTTTATATTTAGAAATAAACAACTAATTTCTTACAGGCCAATTAGCTTACTCTCTATTCTGTCCAAACTATTTGAGAAACTCCTTCTACCACGCCTAGTACCGTTTATCGATGCTTCAAACACAATTCCTGATCATCAGTTTGGATTTCGTTCATCTCATTCCACGCTTCAGCAATGTCACCGACTAATTGATATAATCTCTTCAGCTCTTGAAAACAGACAATATTGTTCAGCCGTGTTTCTTGACGTATCTCAAGCCTTTGATCGGGTCTGGCATGATGGACTCCTATACAAATTGAAACTAATACTTCCAGATAGCCTGTATCTAGTAATAAAATCGCCGGCCGCGTTGGCGATGTTGGTAAGGTGCTCGCCTCTCATCACGCGGTCTTGGGTTCGAATCCCACTCGGGCATGGCATTTTTTCATACGTTACAAAAAATTCATTTCATCCTTCACCGTCTGCATTAGCAACAATTTGCAAAACAGTCGGACGTTAAACCAAAAAAAAAAAAAAAAAAAAAAAAAAATAGTAATAAAATCGTTTCTAGTGGAACGTTACTTTAGAGTAAAACAAGGTGACGAACTTTATGGAATGTACGAAGTCAAAGCAGGTGTACCACAAGGAAGCGTTCTTGCACCAAGGCTGTTTTCTGTAAGCACCAGTGACATACCAAATTGTATTTATACTACTATGGCTATGTTTGCTGATGATATGGCAGTTCTTGCGGTTGATGCCGATCCTGTAATTGCAACTCGAAAGACACAAGACCATTTACACCAGATAGAGTCATGGCTTAAACTTTGGAAAATTAAAATTAATGAAAACAAATCCCAACAAATGACGTTTACTCTTAGACGACAAAACTGCCCAACCGTTTACATTAATAATATTCCGCTACCTCGCACTACTCAAACACGCTACTTAGGCTTACACTTGGACAGAAAACTTACATGGAACTCACATGTTACACACACGCCACAAACTCAAAACACGCTTCTATCAACTAAAAAGCTTACTCAATAGACGTTCTAAATTAAACATGTCACACAAATTAACAATCTACAAGACAGTCTTAAGACCAATCTGGACATATGGAGTTCAACTTTGGGGATCTGCTAAACCTTCACACACGAAACGTATACAAGCGGTTCAGAACAAGATTCTACGAACGATAACGCAATGCCCCTTTTAAATCACAAACTCAATGTTGCACAAAAGCTTACAAATGCCATGCGTAATTGATGTCGCGAAACAACTATACAAGACGATGCATGACAAATTTGAACTACATGACAACCGTCTCATACAAAACATGTACACCAGGGCAATACCGGGTACTCAGCGCAGACGTTTGAAGCGCCTATGGCCAAGAGACCTTCTTGGCCAACTGTAGGACTGTGGTGATGACTGCACGCTCCTTCAAGTAAATCAAGTTTTGGAACATTAGCTTCACATTTAGAAATTGTTATATTAATTTAATAACAGATACTAAATTTCAATTAAAAGTGTCAAAAAAAAAATAAACAATCAGACGAATGATTGTAGCAATTCACCTACCCATATGCAGACCATAAAGGAACTTCTATTTTATTTATTTATTTATTTCCATTATATTAATTTTAAAATATGTACAAATTCTTAGCTACTGGACAGAAATTTATTTTCGTGAATAAGGAAAAGCCTGTGCTCAGGAAAGGTCAGTGACGAGACAATGATAATAGTTATAGTAGGTACAGTAATAACAATAATAGTAATAAAAGTTTATTATTTACAATATTATATTTACAATATTATTTACTCAATACCTTATGAATTAATTAACAGATTACTGATTACACTATTCTTGATTATTCTATATTACACAATTTTTTTAAATTATTCAATAAATTACTACATTAGTTATTACTTAACCATAAATTAACACGGCAAACCTAAACCAACCGATCCATGGATGAGCTCAACCAGCTCCCAAATCAACCAAATATTTTTTAAGTCTACATTTAATGATACTAATCTATGCAGTCAAAAATAATTTACGTAAGTCAGAAGGCTAAAAGTTAAAAACTTTGATATAATCAAACACCGTTTGACCTCCTGACGTATTTCGTTTCACTTCCATGGCCAATCCAGCTTCAACTCTTCTTGTGCTATAATTACGCTCTAAAAGACCAATATTTTTTTCCTTATACGTACTTATATGTGTAAAGAAGTACTATTTTTATATAAATATTATTTAAAGTGAGAACACCAAATTGTTGAAAAAGGGGCTAAGGAGGTTGGGTCGGAGCCTTCCTAAAAATTATCCTTAAAATTTTTTTTATCTTGATTAAAGGTACCAAAGTTGTACAAAATGCAACTTCCCAAGCTATAACTGCATATTGTAATTGCTTATTTTAACTTATTGCTCACAGTTTTTTGTACATTTTTGAAGTTATAATGTTTGTAAAGCAAAATATATTTTTGAAGTATTTAAATTTCTGCAAGAATTAGTTACTATGTTGTTAATCACAACATTAGATTTTAAAAAAACGTACTTAAGCAGGTGGAAAATATATCAATAAATTATTAAACTATATTATTTTTAAGAAAACTAAAAACATATTTTTGATTGATGAAACATTTTATAGTATAGGGCTACGAGAGATGATTTCTAAATATTTTTTAAAAATAAATTCGTAATAAACGTTAACGTAACTTGGGTAGTATTTTTCATAAAATTTATTTGATGACATGCTTTTTGCAGTAAATTAATTGGTATGTAAGAAAGTTATAATAAAAAGGTTATAAAACAATTTTTAGTAAAGAATTTAACAAAGTGTTAATATTTAGATTTATTAGTTTCTATCTTATATTTATATCCTATACTCATTTTTCGGAGTCATTTGGATGCAGTTTACAAAAATGAAATTACCTATAAGAAATCGGTTCACCATATCTGTGTAGTTTATAGTTTATTGCAAAAAGTGAGCTAATTTTATGAAGCTCAAGTAAGAATTTAAGTTGTAATGAAAATAAATTAAACTTACTAATAATTGTAAGAACTCTTTATACGTTACGCATTACCCAATTAGTAATTTTTCTTCAGTGTTTGAAATATAACTATAAAATAGATGCAGTATCACTTTAATTATTATGATAAAAAAATCAGAAAAGCTCGAGGAAAATACAAATAAAATTAGCTATCTCCCTAGAAAAGTTGCAGTTAGCTCGCAAACGTGAGGAAAATCCGGAGAGTAAATGTTTTTATTTCGATTGTAAACACTACAGGCTTTAAATTAAGTTACTCGTGAAGTTTTGTTAGGGATTTAAATTAAAAAAATCGTCTGTGTATAAGGATTAAATACTTAGGTTTTTCCAATCACTAACTCTATCCTAACTGTTCCTCAAGTTTTCGATTTATCTCAAAATCGCTTGCAAATATTTTTTAGGAATACTATTCCGGTCGTTTTTTAGTTAAAAGGTTGTAAATTATTCAGTGATGTTCTTCGGTAATTCAGTTCGTGGTAATGTTATTTAATCATTAATGCTGTTTAGTCTGTAGCATTTCGCCCAACAATTTATGGTAAATAAACTTCTTTACAGGAATTCAAATTTTTTATTTAATTCATAACTTAGATGGTAGTGTGGTGTGGTGCAAGACATCCTTTTTTCCTCCCGGTGTAAGCACCACTTAATTTTAACAATGCTCTGATGTAATAATGAAATAATTCTTAATTCTTTTTATATAAAATTAAAATGTATATTATTTATTAAATTTAAATTCTAAACGTAATTATTTTTTAAAATTTAAATAACATTTTAAAAAAGTTTTGAATAAGACGAGAAAACTTAAAAAAAAAAAAAATATATTTTGTGCATATTACAAAAATTACGGATGTTCATGAAGATCAACTGGGAACAGTAATGAACGGAAGAAATAAGAATAACCAACTGTAAATGAAAGCTTAGATATAACCTTGCAGAAAACAAAATGATTAGAATACAATTTAGCAGTTGAGGAAACAACTAAATCAGATTTGTTAAAAATATTGTTACGTTCGCTACAACGTTAGATTTAAATTTAAAGCGGTATAGGTAAACATGTGATGTTTCATTTTATCACATATTACTTATCTGTTTTTCGTACACCTTTTGAATCAAACACAATTTGTCATCTATAATGAAGTTTGTATAAAAGATTTTTACAGTTTCATACCAAAAATTTTATATCAGTAAACAAAACCAAACTTTTGTCTGTTTTAATATTTTAAAGGAATTGTTAAACGTATTTGTTGTGTTACGAGAAAAACACTCTGAAATAAATTCACACTTAAATTTTTAAGAAGAATGAATCAAAGTTTGTAAGTTGTTGAAAGTATAAATAAATACAATACAAACCGAGAAAAGACAAAACGTTATCGGTGTCACTGCTTAAATAAAGTTGTGAAAGTTAGCTTGGTGTGAAAAGTTTGTGCGGAAATTGTCGCGGGATTTCTGTTTTAGGGAGCTGTGAATTGATGTGCTTTCACAGACTTCCCCTTATACCGTTGAACCACATTTCCGGTTCTCATAACACGATAAAAATAAATAACTTTTTTCGCAATGTAGCCTGTAGCTTATAATATGAAACGGCTATCATCAAAGCTATTTCCATTTTAATTTTAGCCGTTTATTTTGTTAATTGCTTTGAAATTATAAGCATAATGAGACCATTCGTTTAAAATAAATAAATTAAGGGAAACTTTTTTGTGTGTATTATGGGATTATTTTATTGAGGATTTAATGTATTAATTTCTAAAATACAATTAGTGGATTTAAGAGAAATAAAATACTTAGTGAGTATTAGGGAAATTAGGATTTAAAAATTTCCCATCATTGGTGCATTATCATTCGGTTTATGATTTTATGAATCCGAGTGAATTACGTTTTCACTCACACTGTTAGCCATTTTCGGGTCATGTTCATTAGGATTTAACTGGTTGTTCAGAAGTACAGATTTTGTTTTAATTCGCGATAAATATTTTCGACGGGAAGAAAAATATTTTTTGACATTGTTTTACCGAAAATGCAATAATATAATCATACATTCATAGAATTATATCTGTATAACTGTTTGGGCAACCATCAATGAACCAAGTAAGCCATTTTTAAAGCAGTTAAGACATCTAACAGTCCATATATTATCACAGTATGAAGTTTTAAATTTCCATTTCAGCTATAGAAAGGAAGGAAAAGATTGTTATTTTCGTTCTCAAAGTGTTCCAGATCCAATACTACCGGTAATAATCTTTATCATTTTATTCAGCTAAAAAGTTAGCGAATGAAATGAGTTGGTTCTTAGGTAGTGTCTTCCACACTACCACAAATTTAATGTTTGTAGAATTTCATAGCTGATCTCAGGCATTTTCAATATTTTACAAGATTGAAAATTGTACGATGTGGTATTACTTCTTTATCATCATCTACCACGGTTTAGGGCACCTGAACCTGTTCCAGCATCCATATCTTTCTCGGTTGATCAATATCTCTTCTTCCCACCGGTTCATATTGCCACAGTCAGAGTGGAAGCCATAATAAATCGAGTGCCTCTTTTAGAGTCGGTTTTTAAAGAACAATATATGACACCACAAACAGAAATAAAGTTGTGTGGTTTCTGTTGGACTTCAAAATCCTCATCAAATGACAGATCTCATCCGAAGTATTACCGAAAACTTTGGACCTGCTCCAGGATCTGGCAATACAAAAAATGTTTGGAGCGGAAAAGTCAACTGTCCTGGTAAGGTAATACGTTTGAATTCTACACTCAAATTTCTATCCAAATTCTTCTTCAATCAGATGCAACTAGTGCATAGCCTATCGAAGCCAGTTTGAAGGCTCTTGAATTACAGCACCATTGTATATAATATATAAATAATTAGTTTTTTAGATTTTTTATAATCTGTTCTTAACAGAAAAATAAATAGATTCGTTGCACAAATGATTGTCATTAAAAGGTATCTCCCAGTCGAAATACCTTTAAACAAATAAACATTTTTCACAGTTTGATATACATCACAATAATATTATAATGATGTTAAATTTTGAAAAAAAAATTGTAGTAATACAAGTTATTAAACAAATAAGTCTCTCGGGTGTCTCCGTTTTAGCCTTTGTATTGTACCACTGTGATTTTATAAATTGATTCCCAAATAATTTTTGTGATATTCAAGCAGTTTTTCGTATTTTATACTAAAATTTAAAATTTCTGTTGAGATACTGTTGGTCTTTGTGAATGTGGTTATCTGTCACATACTAGAGCGCAGCTGTTAGAGCTCGGGTAATAAATAATAAATAAATAAACAAACCATATAATATAAAATAATATTTTTTCGTTCACACCGTTGTTTCGTACCAAACATACTGAAGGGGAATTTCAGTAATTATAGCCTATGCAACTCTTACGATGTAAATATTAAGAAATTTCTTACACGCGAAAAAATTCTCGCAATATAACTTTTTAATTTCATGCCAATTATAAATCAAACTTTTTTTGAAAGAAAACGTCCCGTCCTGTTCAAACGCGTGAATAAAATTCTTCTTTATTAATTACGCTAGCCTTCACGACATTCATAACAGGCACGCTTACAAAATATCCGTGCATTCTGTTGAAACGACTGTGTAAACGAACAAATATCAAAAATTTCAAAAAATGGAATGTTCACAAATATTTTTCAGAAAAAATGTTGAAGATATTTTTAACGGTTCCATGCAGCTACCTGAAAATTTCACTGGACAAAAAAATAAGCCTCCATTTTTTTCTATTATATAATATTTGTAAGTGCATTTACAATAAATTTTATGAATTAAAAAAAGAAAACAATTTTTGAAATGTTAGTATAGCCTACATCCAGTTTTGCGCCTCTCCGCCAACTCTTTTCTTTCCACAGACAAATAGCACAGGTGTAAAAGACATTTTTTTTTTTTTTTTTTTAACAGTATAGTTTTTCTTTTGCAATCAGTTAATAAATACAATAACTTTAAGCAAATATGAGAAAATCTGAGTAATGTCCTTAGAATTAAAACACAAACGACACTCAGTAGTGTGTTTGAAAAAGACCGAACTGTGAAGAAACAAAAAATATATCTATACAAAATCAAACTTGATGAACCGTGAATCAACATCCCGAAACACAAAGTGTTAAAGTTAGAGATGACAATGACGATGATAGAGATGAAAACGACGCCAATTATGAGATGCTGATGATTAGGAATTGAAGTAGAAAAGATGAAAAAACAATTAAATGACTAACAAAATCGTAGAGGTAAGTCCAATGGTTTAAAGCGTTTCAGTCTGTAAGTATCTTCGCTGTTGTCAAGGAGGCTAATCGCTAATGGATTCTGATGGTCTTCTAGTTTTTGTAAATGTTTTTCGCTATGATGTTTAATTTCTTCTTTTATGAAGGGCAGGTTTAGGTCATTGTGTAGTATTTCATTTGTTACGTACCATGGGGCTGCAGTGATCAGTCTCAGGCATTTTGATTGAAAGCGCTGCAGTATTTCTATATTTGATGAACTAGCTGTACCCCATAGCTCTAACCCATACGTCCAAATTGGTTTGAGTATTACTTTGTATACGAGTACTTTATTTTCAAGGGAGAGTTGAGACCTACTGCCTAAGAGCCAGAATAATTGACGTAACTTCAGCCCAAGTTGCTTTCGTTTCGCCCATATATGACTTCTCCACGTGAGCCTTCGATCTAGATGTAAACCCAGATATTTAACTTCATCCTTCTGTGGGATTACAGTACCGTTCAAGCTGACCACTGGACATGTTGGTTTCTTTAATGTAAATGTTACGTGCGTTGACTTATCCTCATTAATCTTCATTAGTCAGAGTTATCTTCTCTGAAAGTAATGTATTACACAGCCTGTGGCAATTGAATTGAAGATATCATTTGCATGGTAAAAATGTGCGTTTTTCAGATGGGCTGAAATTCTGATAGCCTAAGCATACTTTTCAACTCAGTGAGAAAGGCAATTGTAAACCACCTCACTCCTCATTTTACTTAGTAAAACCTTGAGGTTTAAACCAGTATTTCGGCTGATGACGTAAACAACAACTTCGACGTAGTATTTCTAATTTTTATTGTGTTCTATGGCCATAGTGGATCACTTTAGTCAAAGTTAGAAAGCTTCTTCCTTTTCATATTCTTTAGCTTAATGTTCTACCAGTATGCCTTCATTCGGGCTAATCTTGCTTGCTGAACTTCCTCTGAAACGACCGGTTTCTTCCTGCTTGGGTTTGTTCTTTCATCTGATTTTGTTTCAAATCTATTTTCCTTACTTCTTAAGATTTTTAATATTAATGTTTTGTTTTCTAAATCATCGAAAGTTAATCCAAGTTCAATCATGTCTTCTTTGACATTTCGGCCCATGCTCCTGATGTTACCATTGGAAAGAGTTTTCTAATAATCTTGTTTAAAATTCTGTCTTTAGGTGTTCTGATAAGATGTCCAAGAAAAGATATCCTTTTCTTCCTTATTGTATCTGTTATGGGTTCGTTTTCTTTATAGACTTGTCTATTTGTTAGAATTCTCCATTGCCCATCTACTTTGTTTTTCTTTCCTATGCAGGTTTTTAGGATTCGTCTTTAGAGTTTTAGGACATTGTCTATTGCTTTTGTCTTGGTCACTTTTGCTAATGTTTCGCTGCCATAATGTAACTTGTTTTTGTATGACTGTTTTGTAGTGTTTAATTTTTGTACTTTATATTTGAAAATGGTTAAAAAATCAGTAAGTTTGTCTATTCATAATTTTCCAGTCATTTGGATTACTCTGATTCGTTATAATAAATCTGTATTGTCATAAGTATTAACTGGAAAATTTAGCGTATACTGTGGTTTCATAAAGTTTAATAATACATCTCGTTGTTTAAATGGATTTCAAGTAGTTAACTTGTTCTGATGATTATTACCGTTCTATAAACTCTACATTTCCTGTAATATATGCAACATTGAAGAGAGTGTTGTGACCACGGATCGGTCACTATATAACTGTTAATCAATCTGTCTAACCAAAATATTGCTCTACTAGCTGATACAAGGATTTACACTAGGTATCAAATTTGTTGATTAATTCCGGTTTTCCCATTTCATTACATTGTTTGTTTCATGGTTAATATATTCTTAGTTGACATTTAATTATACAAGATGTAAAACATATTTAATCAGTTCACCTATTTCTGTTTGGTAATTGTGATAGAACATTATCACTGACAGCAAATAAATCTATTTGAAATTAGTTATCACTAAATTTAAGCAAATTAGTTTTTGTACGAGGAATACTAAATACAACGTTCTTCTTCTGCATTATCATACACCATATTTTTCAGATTATTGGTTACAATCATAACAATTTTCATCGTATTGGGAGCCAGTCTGAAGAATTTAATTCGTATCTTTATATACTTTATTTTCGCATCTCTTTTCAGAATTTGGAATTTTTTTTGTTATACCTAGTAGATATCTAACGAACGACGAAAATATTTCTCTCTTTTTGTGATAAAAAGTATTTAAGGATTTTATTTATTTTTTATTTTATAATAAAACGATTCTTTATTACGTCAATCTAAAGAATTAAATCACTGAATAAATTTTCGAATTAGTATTACCCGATTGAACTTTATCAGTCATTCAAGAATACAATACAACTGGAATAGAATAGGCAAGCTCTCTGAGTGCATTGTGTTGTTAGTAATATATCTGATTTTACGTAACATTATATAACACTCGCTCTGCTCAGACAGATAGCAATCGTTTTTTCATAGGATAAACTACCAACTACCTTTAACATTTTATTTTTTTTAACCCCTGTTCAAAAAAATAAAATGTAAAACGTATTTAATTTAATTTTACAGATTTATGCAAAAATTTTTAGTATTAATTATTTTGAGATATGAAATACTAGATGAAGCTGAAGATGACGATGACAATCATAATGGGGATGACAATGATGCTGATAATGAGATGACGATGACTATTACTTCTACTTTAATCATTGTCAAGTCATAACATCATCATCATCATCATATCCTTTATAGTATCCCTTATCATCTTAAACTTAATTTACTTCATGTCTCAGAATAATTATGTGCATATTAGTTAAATTTAGTTTATAGTTAAATGTTTTTAAGCACACAACTGATTATGTTTGTATTAAGGGGAGATTGCACGATGGTTCTAACTCAAAATTTCGATTTTTGGTTTTTTGTTTTTCTATAGTTTAGGCCTAGATCTACCAGACAAACATTATATTATGTCAAAAAAATATTTTTTTATGACAAAATAAAGTTTTATCAGGTTTACACAGATAAATTATCATGTTACGAAGAACGAATATTTTTTCATAATTGTAAACTGCTCGTTTTAGTGCAAAGAGAATTTTAGTTTTTAAAGTATCTGCATCACGGTTTTTAATTCTCAGCTGCTGGTTCAGCTTTCTAAACAGCTGTTGATGGGAAATTTACTTGTACACATATTGTTTTTGGTTTGTGCCTTCTTGTTTCTTACCTTTTCCCGTAAATTTAGATTTTTAACACTAAGGCACATTTTTCTCAGAAACCAATAAACCTATCAGGCTGAAATTTTTACCAGTTAATATTTTGTTTAGCCACTCATACCGACATTTTTACTTCCTCAGGTGCTTAAAAAATTAGAAATACGCAAAACACGTAAAAAACAATTTGTAAAAATTTTGTTATTCGTAATTTTTACAAAAAATGGTATGGTCCAAAGATTAAATTGAAAATATCTGTAGCTCGAGAAGAAACCCGACACCTATAGTGTGGTAAATTTCATTTTCTTATCTTTTACCAATCGTATGACAAACAAACCTAAAAATAGCAAATTTAACATTGGGGGATACAAAGTACAGTCTCCCCTTAATGTTTTCATTAATTAAATATTATAATTCAGACTTTTAGTATTTTTGTATATTTGTAATATTAAAAACTGATTATAAAATAAATACACCTTGTTAAAAACAATTATTGTGTTTTTTTAATACACATGTTAAAATTTACAATCTGTTCGCGCAGGGACAATAAGAAAATAATTTTAACTAATAGAAATAACTTGTCAGAAGTGCATCAAGTGGTACATCTTCTTTACTAAATGATAAATGTTTAACAAATTAAGAAATTGAAGTCTGATAAAATTATTGAAATAAATATAAATATAAATTTTCGTATAAACGTACAAAAATTAAATAAAATAAAAAGCACCAACTGTTGTTTCTTTTCAGAAAACGGCAGAGGGATGATTTTTTTAACTGTCGTTGATAGGTTTCAATGGTGGAGCGTATTTGGCAGCTTACTTTCCATAAATAAAAAGTTGATTCCACTCACCTTAGACGTCCTGAGACTTACCAGTGGCTTATTGATGAGTGTTGAGCTGCCGAAGATCTTGAAGAAGTGGACTGTATTTGCGCGATTAGTTTCCTGGAATGTCTCCAGCGCGTAAATTTATTGCGGCGCGTGAATTAATGTCAAATTACTCTGGGAGCGATTAAATATTATTATTGCGTTTTTTTAAGGATAGCATTAGCGATCGCGGATATGATCGGATAGAAAAGCGTTTTAAAACAAGATAGCATCTATTCGCGTATCTAGTTAGCGGGCGACTGTTCTATTCAATTTAAAACTGGTTAGTAATTTCAGATAGAAATGAATCCTCATTGGTTGAGACCGATAAATGATAACTTATAATTGTACACAAATAAACTTATTAATTGAATAATAACTACACATAAAATCTATATAGTTTCAAACAGTCGTGTTCTTTTAAATTTTGTTAACATCTGATTTTATTTACATTCGGTTTAAAAATAACTACAAGTAAAGTATATAAACTTATTTATTTGACGAACACAATACTCAGTATTATTCCAAATGAAAAAATTCGTTGAGTGAAAACTATGCGTATCAGCATCCTAGGACCTCAGAAAAGCATTTACTTTCCACTCTGAAAATGACACCATTACTTCATTTATCACAGGGTCTGGCTGTACAATAATAAAATTCATTACTTTCAGAGTAGATAACTCTGATTAGTATCTTTTAAACTTCCTCTGTTCTTAAATGCTTCAGTCATATAATTGGCTGACCATGTGATAAGAAACAGAACTACTTTTTGTAGCCCTGGAACCAGCAGATTGAGTGCATATAATTTAACACTCCACCTGCCTGTTATGGGGTAAAAGCTTTAGAGCCACGTTTTAAAATTTTTTTCGAAAAATGAAAGTAAAATACTGTTAATTTTGAAAAACATGGGCAGTTCCAAAAGCTCTTATGATTGGTTAAAAAAACTTGTACCGGTTTTAGTTTAATCGGTTGAGTTATTTTTTTTCTCCAGAGCAAAATATACATCCGGGAAGAAGTTCTTCTAAAACTCACTATTTTGGCTTCAGGAGACCTCGAACGATAAAGAATAGTTAAATATGGATATTTCGAATAGTATAAAATATGATTGCAATAATTAAATTTATCCACAAAAAATTTCTCACCTCTATAAAACAGTAAATTTTTCTTTCAATATTATCGCATAACCAAGTTACTACAAATTTTAACTGCCGGTAATCATTAAAAATGTATATTCAGACCGCCTTCCTGCCGTGTTTGGTAAAGCAACTAACTGACTGTAGCTCCGTTGGGTCTGTGTTATATTCCCTTGCAAATACTACAGATTAATTCATTCAGTATTCCTTATTTTATGTCTTAAGAAAATAAAATAAAAATATAAGTACGATAAAAAGTCAACCATTTCCTCTTTCAAGAGATGTTAAGAAAAAAAGAAATATTGTGGGTATTGTATAAGAAAACTAATTGTATTCCTAAATTACAGTTGTGATTTCAAATAAAAATCACAAACCAAATTTATATATCTACTAAATTTAATCGGTAATAATATTGTTTGCAAAAAAATAATAAATATCTGTACTATTCATTTTCCATCAGTAAATGATTGAAATAAAGCATTGCAGATAATTTCCGAGAATTAAATCTATGTAAATTTACGGGTTACCGATTGACTCAGACCGACCATTCTTAAGAATTGTGGTTAATTGAACCCCAAATATCAAAGTAAACCGCTAACCACTGTCTAGTATTCAAATCCGTATAAAAGTAATTACCTTTTCTAGGATTTAAACTAAAAACATTTTTCTCCGAAACTCAACCAGTAAATAGCTGACTCACGGTGACAACTTTACCTCTAGACCAACCCGGTGGGTACAAAAACCAGGAAATTCAAATTGTATTTATATATAAAAAATAAAAATGTTTTTATACATTTTTCGGTTTTTATAAGAGTTCTTAATCCTTAATGTGAATATCGTTTTGATACAATCGTAATGAATAATTTTTAATTCGGCTAGTAAAGGTAGTCTTTTACTAGGATTTGAACCTTCGTCCGAAATCAGCTGTTAAACGGCTGACTCGCGCCGATGGCTGTACCACTGGACCACACCGGCGAATATTAATAATGTTAAAAAAATAATACTTTTGCTATTGTTTTGCTAAAAGAAATTGAAATCTACGTTATCCGAAGCCAAACTGCTTCATCATTCGGATAACTAGAGTTCACCATATTAATAAAATCTGTTTTATTATCGATAGATAAATGAAGTAAATATGTTGAAACGTAATAAATTTCAATCGAGTTGAACTTACATTTTTATTGAATCTAAATCATTTTTAGTACACTTTTTCCAATTGGTTTATGTATATGAACGATATCTGATGAAAATACATAAACCCATACTTCATTTTCCAGAGCCGCAGATGGATGGTTGGAATCGTTGTCTATAAAATTTTATGTGCAGTAATCAACCAAAAGTTTTGACGGAGAGATGATATTAAACCATCATTTACTATAACACCAACTGAATTCAGTTATAGACTAAATCACAACGTACGAAATTAAATTTATTGTTATTATTATTACATTTATTTTTAATAATGTAATTATAACGATACAAGTAAATATTATTCTGTTATATTTATTAATATAATCCTATCAAGTATTTCCACTACAGTGAATTGTTTTAATTAAAACATTTTACATATATACTTTTAATTTATTAAAAATATATATTTTACTTTATAAATTTGTTTTGTATTACTATTTTACTTTTATTCCTTAATATTTTTTAATATTTCACTTTATAATCCATGTATTCTTCTGTTGAACGTTTACAGTTACACCGAAATTATAGACGATATTAATTCTTTTGAAATATAACTCTATAATCTGCTTTAAACTAGCAATAACGATGGATTAATTTTTATGAATTTAAGATAGCTAAGAAAGGTTTTTATGAAGTTATGTTTGGATTATCATTGTTTCGCCTTATGAAATTTTATGATTGTGTATATTATTAACTTGTGTTGTTTTTATGTAAAAATGTAGTAAGTTTGTAATGTTTCCTTTTAAGCCGTTGTATAACACTGGACTTGTAAAAAAGCAAATGCTTCACTGAAGGGAGATATCCATAATTTTTTATTTTCTTGATTGGTGATTCCTACATAATCTTGACTTGCTCGTAGGTAATATGTGAGATGACGTACAGGTGAAAAAATGACTGACCTGCCCGGGAATCAAACCCTGGTGTAGTACTCAGTTACGTTGACCATTTCACTATTTTTAACGAGCCTTTTTTTGGTTTAACGTCCGACTCTTCTAAAATTACTGCTAATGCAGACGGTGAAGGATGAAATGATTTTTGTAACGTATGAAAATATGCACATATAAATGGGATTTGAACCCAAGACCGTATGATGAGAGGCGAGCACATTACCAACTACGCCAATGCGGCCGACTCACTAACGAGCCTGTTTTATCAAATCTGTCTGTATTAATAAAGTTTATCGTGAAATTCGGAGCAGTATAAGTAAAAATAATTTTAAATATCTCTTACATTGTAAACGCAACATACAACTCATTACACAGAAAGGCAATTGACCACATAAATCCAAATGTCCAATCTCTTTCAACTAATGATCTCCCTGTTATCAGACGACTGAAACGAAGATGGGATAGGGATCTTCTCCGACCACCATAAAAATAACAAAAAAAAACATTTCAATTTAACTTTTCATGCCTGTTTCATTTCATAAGAAAGAAAATTATTTCATAAAAAAAAAGTCATTAATCATAGTTTATAAATCATTATCATTAAAAATTGGCACCACATCCTTGAAATATTTCACGCCGAAATCGGTCACTGGATCGATTCACATTTACGTCACTTTCCCGCCATTCCTCATTCATTCCATCTCATTTACTAGTTGTGCTTTAAAAATTGTACAATTGTAAAAAAAATCTCGATCGCTTCCGTAGTTTTAGCGCGCTATCTTATAAAACGAAACGCCCCTGGTTCGATTTCCAGCTAGGGTTGGAAATTATTAAAAGTCAGAACTCACAGTTCCATAATTTGACAGTAGTCCTAACGACCAAGATGTTGATGTGACAACCGTACACGAAACCAACCGGAAATACCCATTAGGAAATTAAATTATCTGGTGTGGATAAATCAGAAAAAACAAAAATTTAGTTTTTATGTAAAATATCTATTTCTTTAAAAGTGATTGCTGTTGCTTTCTGTTTTGTGGCTCCCTACAAAAATAGACTATGATATCCTTATCGTCGATATTAATATGCACAAAGAATTACTGTACAGCTCCAATTACTTCCGGCTTCTTCACCTAGTAGTCTGGGTGCCATCTTGAAAAGCTTGTTTTGAGGTATGAATAAAATTTTTTGACTGTTTTTGAATGCTTATGTTATGTAGATTTCAAATCCGATTGATGCCACTCTGCCAGAGTTGAGCATTTCGAGTAATTCAAGATGGCGTCCAAGATGGCGCCCGAAATATTGAAAATATTTTTCTGAAGCGATATCAACTTGTGGCATGTCATTATATATGTTTTTTAGGTCGAGGAGTACGAATAAAAGTCCAATTTTACCTACAGTTAATGGGAAAAATGTTATTGTCAAACTGTACCGTGTCACGGCTCATTTGCCGTTATTGTTTTTGCTGCGCTTGCCGGCTTCACTCAACACTCAAAGCCTGCCTGCCTGTTATTTTTTTTTTGGCTAGTTGCTGTGAATCAGCTGTATGGAAACAACAACATAACCTAGTTTTGAAAGCCTAGTTTTGAAACCTAGTTTTGAGTTGAGTAAACACTAGTAGTTAAAAAAAAAATTAGTTTTGTCCACAACTGTAATGTCTCTGCAGGCACATTCTTTTGATTTCATTTAACTAATGAGACATAAAAGTGGCTATTGAAACGGAATATGGTCGGATATGATGATTGAAAGCACATTTTATGAGATATGGACATGGTGAAAGAGGAAGGAACCTCTTTGGCTGGTTTAACGATGAATAGAGCAGGAGTAAAACGTTGGGCTTGAAGTATGCACGTGGCCAGCCAGCTTGTATGTGGTCTATGTGAAATGAGAGAACATGAGGGTTCTGACAAATTACATTTGCATAAAGAAGAAGGCAACAGAAGAATCAGACGTGACGCTGCAGATTGGGAGAAGCTAAGGAAAAAACTAGAATTGTGTATACAGCCATGTTAATCCATCAGAGCATTCTCAAGGATTGGTAAACATTGTAGCTGAAATAGTAGTAGCAGCTAAAGAAGTTAATGTGGACAAAGCTTATGAAATGGCTAAGACAGCAGTGCATAACTTTCAAGAAAGCCTCCCAAGCGGATTTCATGTTAGTCTTAAAAAATTTGTTGTAAAAATGAGTGAGGATAAAGATGTTAAACTTCAAACCGCAATGAATATGGACGCTTCACTTTTGTATTCAAAAATAATAGCCCTCCAAGCAAATAGAGATATAAAAATGACTGATATGTTGAAATACGAACTAGCTTCTGTGCCTCCATCCATGTTTAAAGACGATGGGACCATGAGAGAGGCTGTTAGTAAGTCTGCATTAATGAACACTATGAGTATGTCGCAGTCTGTCAGAAGAAGTAAGTCACCTACACTAATAATCATTGACGGTTGTGCTTTACTATGGGTTGTGCACTGGCCTGTAGGAGGGTATGTATGTGATTTTTTTGAAAAATTTTATGGAAAAAATCATTGAAAAGCTAAAAGATGCCCATGTCCACCTGGTGTTTGACAGATACCATGACTACAGCATTAAGAGTGCAACAAGAACGAGTCGTGGAAAGAAAGTATCAAGGAAGTTTATACTTACTGAAAGGACACTACTTCCCCCACAGAACGTAAAGCGGTCAAATAATGATAACAAACGCCAACTGATACAGCTTTTATGCAACTACGTTTTTACAAATGTATATAATGTCCCATTTGAGAACCGTTTGGTTGTTACTAGACAAGATACCACGCCAGTTCAAATACATTGGGGAAAATCTCACTCAGAGAACTGATTTAAAAACAGAACACAAAGAGGCGGACATTATAATGATTCAGCAGCTGAATATAATGGAAGAGAAAATGAAACTTTTCATGTTATATGTGACGACACTGACCTATTCGTTTTACTATTGTACTACTACCATCGACTAGGCATGAGAAATGAAGTTTGCATGATATCTCTAAAACCAGGAAGAGCATCAGTAGATATTAAGGAAACCGTTTCAAAATACAAGGACATAATTTCAAGTCTGCTAGCTGCTCATGCCCTGTCTGGCTGTGATTCTGTTGCCCCACTCCATGGGATAGGAAAGAACAAAGTTATTAAGTGTCTTCAGACTGGTAAAGAGTTACGAAAATTGGGCCATGAAGAGAGCTGCATGACAGAGGTAATAATGGAATGCACAGAATTTATTGCTTCTTGTTACGGAATTGAAAGCGCTACTGATATGACAGAGGTGAGAATTTCTGGTTGGGCAAAGAAAATTGGCCAAGCGCAACTACGAGCTCCTTCATTTTCTTCATTACCACCCACTAGGGAATGCTTTGCCGAAAATGTTAAGCGAGTTCACTATCAAACTATTTTGTGGTTATCTGCAAACAGTCCATTATTCCTTTGCCCAGATCCAACATCAATCGGCTGGCAAAGAGATGAATTGAACAAAGAGCTTTTTCCCATTGCGATTCCACAAAATACTTTAATTGCTCCAATTGACGAAGTGTTCGTGCAGATCTGAACAACCCTGCATAACTATGAGATGTAAATTGTAGGGCAAAAAACATTTTATGTAGCTTAATGTGTCAATGCTTATATGAAGGGGAAAAGTGCTGTAATCCACATACCAAAATAGCTCAAGCAATTAATGAAAGTGACTCTGAGGAAAAATTTTAGTTTCATTTGAACTTTACCACTATGTTAGCTTGAAATTAGGTGACAATATGAAATGTATCTTTTTTATTTAAACTTTAGTATCCGTAATGTTAAAAATTAAAACAGTATCTCATTTAAATTTCAATTCAATTCAATTTCTCGTTTAAAGCAATAATACGCTATTTTTTCAATTTTGTTCAATAAAGTTTCGTAAGTAACACCCTTGCATTAATTTTTTTACCAAAATTAACATTCTTTTTTGATTCCTTGACATAAAAAACTAGCCAAAGAAATAACAGGCAGGCAGGCAGGCTTTCAGTGTTGCCGGCAAGCGCAGCAAAAACAACAACGGCAAATGAGCCGTGACACGGTACAGTTTGACAATAACATTTTTCCCATTAACTGTAGGTAAAATTGGACTTTATATTCGTACTCCTCGACCTAAAAAACATATATAATGATATGCCACAAGTTGATATCGCTTCAGAAAAATATTTTCAATATTTCGAGCGCCATCTTGAATTACTCAAAATGCTCAACTTTGGTGGAGTGGCATCAATCGGATTTGAAATCTACATAACATAAGCATTCAAAAACAGTCAAAACATTTTATTCATACCTCAAAACAAGTTTACCCTGTTATTAGCTGTTTGGCACCCAGACTATAGAGATATTTGATCTCTAATTCGTTTGTCCCTTTGTAGACGTAACTAATAAAACTTAGTAGTTAGTGTTTATAAATGCAGACATTTATTTTTAATTTTCTTCTTCGCATAAGTATAAAGTTAAAGCCTATTATGATATCTCTCTGTGAAATTGTTCCTTCCAAAGTTTCATCGGCTGTCGCAGATTTTTTTTTTCTTGTGATATGTATTCATCAACCATACGGAAAGTTCTTGTTAAAGGCTGCACACCTGTTTTAAAACTTAACACCTTCACCTTCCTGCTATTCCCTGCTACGTATGTTTTCGAGTTCTACCGAATCTATTTATTATTAATACAATACCTACCCTTATCTTCTTATTTTTCTCTTCACGGGTTAGGCATTTCTACATGTTCCGGCACCTTTTTTTCTTACAATACTCACACAACTTTCTCTTGCCAATGCAAATAATTAACAATATAACGTAACATTAAAAATAAAACATTAGAAATAAACAGAAAAACTAACCTCAATAAACATAACCTAATTTTAATTATGAGTGAAAGACGCAAAATGAAAATCAACCTCAGTTTGGCTTAAAAATACGGAAAATCACTCTTTCACGTTAAACTAGGCTCTGTAGAGAAAAATACTCTAAATAAAAGTTGTAGATATTTCAATTTCCTATAAATCTGATTATACACTTTTGGCGTAAAATGCATACTAAGGCTGAAATCTTTAAAAAAATCGAATTTTTTACACGTTTTCGTGACGAAAATAACAAAAATCGCTAATTACCGCTAAAGTAAGAAAAGAAGTTATAGAAAAGAAGTTTAAAATAAAAGTTGTAGGATTTTAAATTCTCTACGAATTTTTTTATGCATTTTTGCGCTAAAATGCAAATTAAAGCCGCAATCTTAAATAAAAAATCTTTAAAAAAAACAGCCTTTCCAAGAATTTCAGCAGACATGGCGCCTATCTTATCTTGTAGAGCATAAAAAATTTAGTTAATGAGGCGATTTAAAAAAATCGTAGGGGTCGTTTTTGAGAAAATCGCTAATAAGTGAAAAACTTCACGAATAAAATACTACTTTCGGTTGTACCATTCTGATGAAAATGTTCGTGTCGGGTCCAGTAGTAGTATCTAACTTAAATTTCAAGTTTAAATTTGTACGATGTTTTTTTCTTGAGATACTCTGTTTACACACACTTACACACACACACACACACACACACACAGACCAATCGCTAAAAACATGTTTTTGGGTTCAGAGGGTCTGAAAACGTGTAGATCCGGTGAAAACTCGATTTCGAAAAATCGTCATAAAAATAATACTTTTCTTCCTGTACATTCATGTAGGCAAGAGAAAGTAATAAATGCAAATGTTAATAATGGATATGAATAAAATTTTTCACGCCGCTACAAGAACAAGAGAAATATTTAAATACTCATCTTTACGGAAACGGACAATGTCAAATACGTCTACTCTCTACGACTGCTAAGTTACTAATGCATTATTTATCCATTTGATCAACTCCATTGGATTGAGATAGCTATGTTCAAATTTTGAAGCTAAAACTATTTGATCTCGTTATTAATATTTAATGAGAGGTATAAACACTTTTAATAAAGAACATGTATGTTAGCGCAAACATAAATGCTAATTTTGTAAATAATTACAAATATTTGTAGATTTATGATGGATTTAATCGAAAATAGAACTCATAACTTTTCTATTTTGAAAGAACATTATTTAAATGAGTTATTAGTTTTTCTTATTTTATTCAACTCCTATTAGTGAATATAAATTTTCGGAAAGCTATTTTAGTTGGTAGGAATAAAGAAAGAAAAATTTACAATATTTATTCAGTACCTTTGTGAAATGAGCAAGGGAAAATATCTTTATCCATGACTCTCTAGTCTTTCCAATAAAAATCCCGATCTGAATGAGATGGTGTGTCAGGATATGAGAGAGGTATTTCTGTGTCACAAAATCTATTTCTTGATCTAAGAACGAATAAAGTAATGCAAATTTGAAAATAAGTCTGATAGAATTCAATGACATACTGTTATGTAATATACTTAGCTATATATTACTGTGTTTTATCAATTTTTTACAATTTTTATTTTATAACATTTTTAGATAATTTGAAATTCATTATTTCGTTGGTATTCTCACTTTTTTTACAATATGCGTGTATTAATTTCATTAAATTTATTGCTGTTTCATAAATAATGATTTACGGTTTTTCTTCGGATTACGAATTGTTCGTAGTAGAACGAAATAAATAATTTCTTAAATTTTGGATTTAAACTTTTAACTAGGCCTGTTGTTGTTTAGGTTGTTTAGGTCATCAGCCGAAAGGCTGGTTTGAACCTGTAGAGGTTTTACTAAGTAAAACGAGGAGTGAGGTGGTTTACCATGCCTTCCTCACTGAGTGGAAAAGTACGCTTATCAGCATGCCAGGCCCTCTGAAAAGCACATATTTTCCACTCTGCAAATGACACCTTAACTTCATTCACCACAGGATCTGGCTGTATAGTGAAATTCATTACTTTCAGAGGAGATAACTCTGACTAGTGTCTTTTACACCTCTACCTCTTCTGTTCTTAAATGGTTCAGTCATTTAATTGGCTGACCATGTGATAAGAAACAGAACTATTTATTTTAGCCCTGCAATGAACAGATTGAGCGTAAATAATTTGACACTCCACCTGTCTGTAACGGGCAATAACTAGGCCTATGGGGTCTAAAATATCTACTTGGTAATTTAATAAGATTTTCTATCCACCTTCTTATTCTTCTTCTGCCTCGCCAAATGTCTGACCCTTATCCATTAAAAGAAACCCGCGATGCGTTCCATGATATGCTATTTTCCTTTTGTCTCGGATTACCTAGTTTTTCATTCTGTCTCTTAAAGAACCCCTAACATGGCTCTTAGTTTGTCTGCTACTTTCTTTGTCAGGACCATGTCTTTCAGTCCACAGATAAATAAATATTGAAAGTCCGCACTTTTCTTATATATACTTAACGTTTTATATTCATATTTATCTCTCATTATAAAACTTAGCTTACCAAAGGCATTCAGCTGTCTAGTTTCCCTTACGCTGAACAAATAACGCTAAACATGCCATTGCACATAATTAAAATACTTTTTTTAAGACTGAAACTTGAATTAGAATTTGGAACTTCAAGAATTAGGCTCCTGCCTATTTGGACTCGCAACAGCGACGAACTATTGAATTATTGTCATCTCTTGCATGGTCTCTCAAAATTTTTCTTCCTACCCTGTCTGTATAGCAAAACAATTAGGGGGGTCCTTCCTTCTCTAAACATTTAATAGCATAAAACTTATTAAGAACCATTTTAAAATTTAACATTGAAAATATTTTGTTTTGTTTGCCAAATAAGGCGATACTGTTTACCAAAATTTATTTAAAATTTTTATTGTAATCTTTTATAAACATTATAGAAGATATTTTCTTTGTTTTACTTCTGACTGTTGTGCAATTTCTGCTAATACAGCCGGTAGAGAATGATGATGTGTCAAAATGAGTGATGAAAAAATGCCAGACCTGACTGGGAATCGAACCCGGGACCCTGGCGTAGAAACCAGTTACGCTAACCACTATGCCAACGGGCTGACCATAGAAGATATAGCTCAATGATGTGTGAAGTTTTAAAATTCATCTTTCATTAAGCTTGTTGCCATCTTAATACTTAATCGTTATTCAACGATTGTGAACCCAACATTGGGTTAAATAAATAAAACAATAATTTTCCTGAAATATATTGGATGAAATTTAATATCTGAGAAACTATTAACTATGTCATATGAATCATAGCAGGTAAAATAAAAAAAACATTATGCAAAAAAAGATCAATATGAAAATATAGAGAACTTAAAGAATTAAAAATTTGGACTCAAATTTTTACAATTAATATTATTGCTTTGTTTAGATAGTATAGCTTTGGAAAATACTTATAACTGTTTTATATGAACTGCAATTATTAAATGTAATTAAATAGTTAAAATATTTAATATTTATCACTGGTATTGTGAAGCAATAATTTTTAGTTTTTATACAAATATTCTGATTCAATAAAGATATGAATTTGTATGACAGTCATATAATATATTGCCGGCCGCGTTGGCGATGTTGGTAACGTGCTCGCCTCTCATCACGCGGTCTTGGGTTCGAATCCCACTCAGGCATGGCATTTTTTCATACGTTACAAAAATTCATTTCATCCTTCACCGTCTGCATTAGCAGCAATTTGCAAAACAGTCGGACGTTAAACCAAAAAAAAAAAAAAAAAAAAAAAAAAAAAAAAAAAAAACATATAATATATTGCAAATCCTTGATAAAAATACCAAATCATTTATCTATTGCTGTCAAATAGTTATCTACAAGTTTATTAGTTTTTATATATTAATTTGAATAAGAGTTTAAATTTATGAAATAATACTTTGTCATAAAAAGTAAAAGATTTGTACTGGGCTATTGCACAAGTTGACTAAAAAATATGTAGTTCATTTTTAAATGTTTCCAGGTGTTTTGAGAGTGCCTTACAAATTAACTGCTAATTCATTCCATGCGACTTCTACTGGAACATTTATTAAGCACCTACACATATTGTCGCCGACCAATGCCGATGACGCTTGGCAAAACCTCGCTTGCGACATTGGTGGCCCTGAAAAGGGCCGTTTAATTGGTTGGGAGTCCTGAGAAGGACCATAGTACGTAGCGGTTGGTGGCCCTGAAAAGGACCGTTGTAGATGGTCGGAAACGGCGAGCTTGTGTGTTGAGAGCGGTGCCCGAAGAGTGACGACTCGGCTACCGGGTTCAGGCCTAGCTCTCCCTCAGCGGCCGTTAAGTCCCCACAGCAGCATGGCAGTGGTGGCCCCCAGAGCCCCACAGTGTCGGGTCGGCGTAGGCGGTTCTCTCCGGTCCCGCGCTGAACTCACTCTTCACCGTGGTGCCATCAGGCACGCACGGGATTCCTTCGATGGCCGGGCAGGCGAAGGCTGACCGGTGCGGAAATATGCGTCCACCACCGTAGCGTCGACCAGGGATGGTGCGTTCGGTCTCGGTTGAGCTCTTCTTCTTTCTCGCTAGTTCTCTTCTTTCTTCTTCTCCGTTCGGGAGTTGGATGGCGAGTGCGACTTATAGTCCAGTGCAGCCATTTAAATTCTCTACGGCGAGACTACTTCATGGAGGAGGGGAGGCATTGCTGGCTGTGCGTCATTAGCGCTCCCCGCGGCAGGCACTGGGACCATTTGCAGCGCTGATAATGGTGGGTCATCAGCGGCAATACAAAGTCATTTTTTTAACTTTCCGTAGTTATAAAGTCTGTTGTTGTTGTTGTTTAGGTCAACAGCCAAAAGGCTGGTTTGAACCTCTAGGGATTTTAATAAGTAAAAACGAGAACTGAGGTGGTTTACTCTTGCCTTTCTCACTGAGTTGAAAGAGTGTGCTTATTAGCGCGCCAGGCCCTCCGTAAAGCACCAACGTTCCACCCTGCAAATGATACCTTCACTTCATTCACCACAGGGTCAAGTATAAATGTTGATTGATACTTGAATTTTCCGAAAAATTTATTAAAATTTATTTATTTTGTCTTTTTCAGGTGAGTGAATTTGATCTTTTGCATGCCAACTAACTTCTGAAGTGAGTAAATTAATTTATAATTCATATTTCCAACTACCTTTGTATTTAAATTACTATTTATATTACTTTTAGTTAGTTCATAACAAGTACTTGTTATGGTTGTGTTAGAATTTTTTAACAATTTTGTTAAAAACACTGTGATTGCAATATATTTTCATTGGTTGTTCTCTACATTTAACAGTCTTCAACGGGAAAGTGTTTTTCAGTTCGTGTGTCCACTGTACGTATTTTTAATTTTTTAGGTGTTATTTAACTGATAACTTATTACAAAAATGAATACATCTTTTACAACTCTCCTCATCAAGTAATGTTTTAAGTTACAATTCGATTGTTGTTGTTGTTTAGGTTACATGACAAAAGACTGGTTTGAACCTCTAGAAGCTTTACTAAGTAAAACGAGGTGGTTAACCATTTCCTTCCTCACTGATTAAAAAAGTATGCTTATCAGCATGCCAGGCCCTCTAAAAAGCATCTTTTTACCATCCTGCAAATGAAACCTTCACTTCATTCACCACAAGGTCTGGGTGTATAATGAAATTCATTACTCTCAGAGGAGATATCTCTGACTAGTGTCTTTTATACCTGTACCTCTTCTGTTCTTAAATGCTTCAGACATCTAATTAGCTGACTACGTGATAAGAAACTGAACTATGTTTTGTAGCCCTGAACCAACAGATCGAGGGCAATTGATTTAACACTCCACCTGTCCGATATGGGCCTAATTATAAAGTCTAGTGAGGTCATTACCGTATGGAAATTGCAATACTTGAGACCGCTTAATATTTTGAGATCTTCATTTCATAAACAAAACTTGTTCTTATTAATTGAAATGATTTAAATTCGTTTATTGATCAGTTTTACTTTGTCAAAACGTTATCAATAAATTTAGCTTTCATGTTCACCTACCATTAAAGCAGAATATTTGAGGTAGGGTGCATGCTTTATAAATTAAACACATTCTAAAATGTTAATATTTTGCATAATATATAAATAATATAAGCCGCTTAAATAATTTTAAATGTAACGTCCTTGTAAGATTGTAAATGAGTACTCTAAAGCTACAAATTAACAAATAGTATTATTTTACTCTATATAGCTTACGTGATATTTAAATTATAATTTATTGTATCAATGTGAATATCTCAGTTCTTTAATCATGGAATTACTTAGGGTTTTGTAAAATATTGTATTACACGTAAATTTGTTAAAGTGTACTATTGAATTTTCCATAATAATTATTCAACTTGTAGAATTTGTTCTTATTTCATAATACAGTAAAATCTCTCTATAGCGGAATTGAAGGGACCATGAGGTACCGCCGCTATAAAGAGAGTTCCGTTATAGAGAGAGCGAGTAATTGCCGGGGGGGGGGGAGTTGGAGTAACTAATTTTGCTGTACAAAATAACTTATATGCGTATGTAATTGGTGCATGGAATAAGTTTTTGAAAAACTACTGAATAGATAAATTTATGACGAATGTTTAATACAGTAGATTACTTCAATACAGTGAGATATTTAAATTAATTACATAAAGTGTAGGTTATTAACTTAACAAGAAATTTGGATACAAACTGGTTTTATTAGATGCTGTGTTACTAATATTTAACAATAGAATTTCACTCTTCGTATTGAACTTTTTTCAATAATCATTTATACAGTACATACCGTAATAGATAGCCTAAAATTAACTAGCACTGAAACTCGTTTTTCACTGAACAGTAATAAACATAGGATACATACAATTAAAATATCCTAAAACATAGACTACGCAAACACAAAAAAATACACAGTACAGTATATATTTTTTCAGTATTAAGGAAACAATGATTGTGAGAAGTACATTTAATAAGTTGTAAATTTTGTTTCGTTTTCAATTCATAAAACATCTCTTCAATCTCATTTTCAATGTTTAAAACTTGTAAATTTTCATTTACATATTGGCAATGACAGTACGTGGAAACAACAATAATAGCGTGTAGTGCCTTTTTACTTGAAGGGGCGCCATTTCTGTTTCCATTTCATTGTCATCTTCACTTTCTTCCTCGTTGTTTTGGCCTAAGACATTTTCGATTACTGCAAAGTGAAGTAGCTAAGTGATGAAGTTCGTTGGTTTACTTAGTCCCTGGAGGTTAATTTTACTATAGTATGTTTAAAAAGTATGAAATAAAAATTAAAAATAATTATTTTTTACTTTCTCTTGCCTTTATGAATACATAGGAAGAAAAATATTCTTTTCATGTAGATTTTTTGAAATCGAGTTTTCACCGGATCTACACATTTTCAGACCCCCTGAACCCCAAAAAACATGTTTTTAGCGATTGGTCTGTATGTGTGTGTGTGTGTGTGTGTAGCGCGCGCGTGCGCGTGTGTGCGTGCGCGCTAACAGAATATCTCAAGAACGGAACATCGTGCGAACTTGAAACTTAAAACTTACGTTAGATACTACTGCTGGGCCCGACACGAACATTTTCATTAAAATCGGTCAACCGGAAGTAGGTACTAGTTTATTCGTGTAGTTTTTCACTTTTTTCCGATTTTCTCAAAAACGGCTCCTACGATTTTTTTAAAAATCGCCTTATTTACTAAATTTTTTATTCTTAACAAGATAGGGTAGGCGCCATGTCTGCTGAAATTCTTGGGGAGGCTTTTCTCTCGTGGAAAAAATGTTTTTCTTAAGATTGCGGCCTTAATATGCATTACAACGCAAAAGTGTATATAATTAAAGTTGTAGACAATTATTAATCACAACTTACCATTTATTCCAAATATTTCTTTGTATAACGCTTAGTTTAGCGGTAATTAGCGATTTTCTGTTTTTTCCTTACGAAAACGTGTAAAAATATCGATTTTTTTAAGATTTCAGCCTTAGCATGCATTTTACGACAAAAGTGCATATAATAAAATTTATATGAAATTGAAAGATGTACAACTTTTATTTGCAGAATTTTTCTCTACAGAGCCTAGTTTAACGTGAAAGAGTGATTTTCCATATTTTAAAGTCTAACTGAGGTTGATTTTCATTTTGCGTCTTTCAGTCAAGATTAATATTAGGTTATGTTTATTGAGGCTAGTTTTTTTTGCTTATTTCTAATGTTTTATTACTAATGTTAGATTATGTTGTTAATTATTTACATTGGCAAGAGAAAGTTGTGTGAATGTTTCACACCATATTTTAATTTACTTTTTAAAGGTTTTTTGTCGAGCGATTTTAAATTAAATTTAATCGAATTTTTTACCAAGTTCAAACCCTTTAACCTCCTTCGTACTTTGCAATTAAATTAAACTTCTAATAAAAAAAATTAACCTCAATTAAATTTAGATCTCAATAATACTGAATATTAGTAGTAAAACCCATCTTTACGGAATATAGTTAAATTGTAAATTGTATGTTGCAATACTAAATTTATTTTCACTCTGTGGAGATGGTTTTCGTGGTAATGTAAATTTAAATCTTAATATAAATTTCAATTAGTGTACTAAACCGTTTAGTAATTTAGTAATTAAATTTCCGGTTTTGTTTAGAAACTGTAAAACTATACCAAAGTAAGTGTTATTATGAAATTTCAATTAATTAATTAATAATACTGTCATGGAAGAGCGATTAACAATAATGTAATATTATAAAATTATGTAATTAAGTTAAAGTAAGTAGCAGTTACCCTGGTAACAAACCAATTTTATTCGTAAAAGTTGCTTGAATCTACAGGGACTTACTGTTGTGCAGAGTTTTCAAAGAAATCTTGTTCACTGTACGGTGGTCTTGGTACATATTATACATATACTTCTGCTTTGCTTCAGAGGATAATAATGGGGATTTTAGTAACATCATCAAGTAGGTTATCCCTAGATCCCCATGTTACAATGTTACTTGTTTTTCTATGACGCTGCTTTACGTAAGTAAAGTAGCGTAATACTGAAACATCTTTGCAAAGAAACTTCAGGCTTAATAAAATGCAATTATATAATTTTCTACAACCCTCAATGCCTTTACATTATGTTTTCTCTCCTTAGAGATACATTTCTTTACTAGAATATTTTTTTTTAAATAAACGAAAATGTAATATCTACTTTTCGTTCTTTGTCTCAGACCTTATATTCGAGAAATAAGGTTCGGTATTCAAAAATTTTTGATATAGATTTTTACTTTTTATGCCTATATGAATATATATAGGAAGGAAAATATTGTTTTCATGTCGAATTTTCGAAATCGAGTTTTCACTGGATCTACATATTTTCAGACCCCTTGAACCCAGAAAACATGTTTTTAGCGGTTGGTCTGTGTGTGTGTATGCGTGTGTGTGCGCGCGCGTGTGTGCGTGTGTAAGTGCACGCGCGTGCGTGTTTGTGTATGTATGTGTGTGTGTGTGTGTGTGTGCGCGCGCGCGCGCGCGTGTGTGTGTGTGTGTGAGAACAGAATATCTCCAGAATGGAACATCGTACGAACTTGAAACTTGAAACTAAAGTTACATACCACTACCGGATCCAACACGAACATTTTCATAAAAATCGGTCAACTGGACGTAGTAGTTGATTCGTATAATTTTTCACTTTATTTTGCAATTTTCTCAAAAACGGGTCCTGCGATTTTTTAAAAATTGCCTCATTTACTAAATTTTTTATGCTCTACAAGATAAAGTAGGCGTCATGTCTGCTGAAATTCATGTACAGCTGTTTTCACGTAAAAATTTGTTTATTTTAAGATTGCGGCTAAAATATGCATTTTAGGGCAGAAATGTATATAATAGCAATTGTAGACAATTTAACATCTTACAACTTTTCTTTCCAACATTTTTTTGTATAACTCTTAGTTTAGCGGTAATTAGCGATTTTATGTTTTTTTTCTCACGAAAACGTGTAAAAAATCGATTTTTTAACGATTTCAGCCTTAGTAGGCTATGCATTTTACGACTAAAGTGTATATCATCAATTTTATAGGAAATTAAAAGATTTACAACTTATATTAGAGCTTTTTCTCAACAGAGCCTATTTAAACGTGAAAGAGTGATTTTCCGTACTTTTAAGCAAAACTGAGGTTGATTTTCATATTGCGTCTTTCACTCATGATTAAAATAAGTTTATGTTTAATGAGGTTAGTTTTTTGTTTATTTCTAATGTTGTATTACCAATGTTAGATTATATTGTTCATTACTTGCATTGGCAAGAGAAAGTTGTTTGAGTGTTTCACGCCAGATTTTTAGTTTATAATCTAAACTAGATCATGGTAATGCTACTTATACTATTTTGGGATAAAACTTGGTTGCTTTTAAGCGTATTTCTTGGTAAACCTTTCCAGTTTTATTTCTTAACATATCTTAAAAAGAAAGAAATAATCATCACTTCGTCCTGATAGACAAAAATTAATATAATATAACATTATTGCAGAAATCGTAGATTTTTCAGGAATAGTGAATTTTTTATTTTTTATTGTTTACTTTAATTACTGTATTTCACGTTTACACGTTGGTTCCAGTAAATGCTTGCGATTGTGCCCGCGCAGTGAGCGGGCTAATTGCTTGTTTCAGACGGTTGGAAATACCACAGGGTTTGGTTACACTATTGTATTTATTGCTTATAAAGGTGTTTTATATAAAAGACAATTACTGTACCATTCGTCAAAATAATTAACCAATATATCTGAAATAATGAAACGGGATCAGTAAGTCAAAAAAGGCGGGTAAGTTCAGATTAGAGAAAAACATATAATATTAAAAATCAAAATGCCACTAACATGTATGTCAAAAAATGAAAAGTAACAAAAACCATACAAATACTTGTAAATAAACTTCCTACCGCCGGAGAAATAATATAAAAAAAGAAAGTTAAACGGATATAAACGAGGAACAATTTTGTCAACTTGCAGTATACTTATTTTTGACGTAAATTCTAAAATGAGGTCACCAAACCGACGGAGTATATTTTAAAATAAATACAGCGATTGAAATTTTTGGTAAAATTGTTTTTGGTGAAGACTCATTTCATTTCTTCACCTAAAAATCTCTGGATCGGCTAGCAAACAGCTGAAGTTTCCAAAAGGTAAAATTTCATTAGACATATAGAACACTAAGGGAGAACGGCACCACAAATTTTTACATGGAGGCTACAAAGTAATCAGGCACGACCGTGTAGTAAAGCTTAAAAACCGGACTACAAGAAAACCATTTATTCTGAATTTTCTGCGTATCGAGAATTTGGAAACAATACAAATACGTATGTGATGGCAAATCTGTGTAGAGCTTAATTTTAAAGAAAAACTGACCAGAATCAGTCCAGTAGGAACTGAGACAACTGGGAAATATTCCTTATCTTTTTAAAATATTAGATTTGGAACAGATTAAAAATCTACACAAATAATTCTCATATATTTTCCTTGTAAGATGGACATTGGGTCAAATGTGTTATAATTTGATTTTTTAATTCGCACTCTCTAAGATTATTACAAATTTAGTAGGGAACTGTTACTTAATCAGTACTATAATTCTTAGGGATGATAAATTAAATGGTTAGGTGTTATTATCATAAAAGAGGGTCCAAAATTATAAATACTATCACTCTTAAACAATCTCCAGGAAACTTATGTTATTACAATTAAATTAATATTATACGGCGTGATTTTAACTTGTCTCTCGCATTGATATCTTTTTTCTCTCTCTTTCTTAAGCCACATAGGATTACATAAGTTCATTAAAGAAGATAAATCTTATTTCGATTTTTGTTGTGTTGGAGTACTTCTGACGTTCCTTTCCTTGATTTTTCTTCAGTATTCCTTCAATCTTTCTGATCTCTTCTTCGTAATACACGATTTTCTGTCATTTGGTCAGTCTTTTCTGTTCAAGTCTTGTATTGTTCAGTTTGTGGTAATTCCCGGATTTTATTTTCAGTTCTTCAATTATTGAGCTTTGGATTTCATTTGCGATAAATAAAAATTTTTGACTAACTATCAAAAATTCTTTCAAATATCCTTTCCGTCATTTGGACCATACGTCCTGACCAATTTCATTTTAACTGTGTGAGAATATCTGCGTAACAACATCACTGAAACTTGCTCTTCGTTACTAATGTGATCCCATAGTGGCAAGACAAACATAATTTCTTTCTTCTTCTTCTTTTTCGAGTGCCGAATAAATCATTAAAGATTTACTACAACTGTGTTAAATCAATTGGGTCTTAAACTACCCAATCTCTAAAGAGTGGCGTGCTCAAGTTTGTCCAGTATCTAACATTCAACTGCTATGGGCATTTCGTTTGATGAAAAATCTCTTACCTTATATTAAAAAATTACTTTAAAAACCGAATTTTAACTATAATTCATTATTTGGAATTGTAAATAATTGGTGGACACGGACCAAATTTTTTAACAAACCACTATCAAAAAAGGACGAAAAAACGTGATCTTGATAGATCGAGAGTAGATAGATAGATAGATCCATATCAGTTTCACTATTCACAATGGAAACGATAAATAAAATTAGTATAAAAAACCACTCTTAATGAAAAAAATATATGAAAAATATCGTAGGCTATATAAAAATATATCGTATTCAAATACGATCGTTAAATTGAAAATTTACGAACATTGTAAATGTTGAGTAATAACGTTTTAAAGGGTTACTTTAAAAGATCTCTCCTTTTTTTATGATGCAATTTTTTTATTAGAATTTATTGTATTAAAGTTTAGTAGTGTCCATTACGGATAATATTTCCAGGTCATTACGGAATGTTAAATTTGAGACGAAATACGGTACAGGCTATTAGTAACTGAGTGAAGGCATTTAGATTGGAAAGATTAATTTTACGAAATTGCTTGGGTTTTCACTGCCAACGCGTTGTAATCCATACATCCGTTTGAGCATCAGAAGGCTTTTATTAAAAAAAAACCATCATAAAAACTGAAACTTTGTTTTTCAAAAGTATCTAGTGAACGGTGTAAAAATACATAAATTTTTTCAGATGGAATTGTCGACCTCATATGTTTTTAGTTTGTATCAATATTGCTCGATTGTCAATTGTATTGATATACCAAAAATTAATTCAACATTATAGTTTTGTCAATAACTATGGGTTTTTTCTGGTTTTTTGAATGTTTAATTTACTTAAAAATTCTTTTTTCATGAGACGATATTTGTCAGATGAGACGATACGTGGGTGGTGGCAATTTTTAAAAGGGCTTATGTTTAACTTATAACAAAACCCATTAGAAATTTCTGTATCTACGACCTGTCTTTATGACGTATCAAACGGGACTATTTTTTTTCCAAATTCCGAATTTGATTTCTTCGTTTCCGATTTTTGCCACTTCCGGTCAAAACCGGATCTTTAAAACCGATGATTTCTGTATCTACTCTTTAAGAGGAGTCAAATGACACTATTTTTCGTTTCTAAATTCTGACTTTAATTTCTTGACTTCCGGTGTTGGGCTACTTTCGGTCAAAACAAATCTTCAAACCAAATTGAGGACGACTAATTTTGTGTGTAGATTACGAATCCGTAAAGCGTTCGTTGCTATCTCTTGTAGTTTCTGACTTCGATGTCATGACTTTCAGTTTTGAGAAATCGAATAACATTATTTTTGTTTCCTAATTCCGAATTTAAATATTTGGCTTCCGGTTTTGGGCCACTTCCTGTCAAAACCGGAATTGGATCAAATAAAGTCCAGTCGCACTAACTTCTATGTAGATTGTGTTGTTTAGTTCAACAGCTGAAAGACTGGTTTAAACCTCTAGAGGTTTTACTAAGTAAAACGAGTAGTGAGTTGGTTTACCATTGCCTTCCTCACTGAGTATAAGTAGCCTATGTTAACAGCAGGCCAGGCTCTCCAAAAGGCATCTACTTTGCACCCTACAACTGACACCTTCACGTCATTCACCACAAGGTCTCGCTGTATAATGAAATTCATTGATTAGTGTCTTTTACACCTCTACCTCTTTTGTTCTTAAACAGTCCAGTCATTAATTTGGCTGACCATGTGATAAGAAACAGAGCTATTTTTTGTAGCCCTAGAGCTAGCAGATCGAGTGCAAATAATTTAACACTCGACCTGCCTGTTATGGGCGTTTATGTAGATTACAAATCCGAAAAACGCTTGTTTCTATTTCTTCTAGAGATTTTGATCCTTGGACCTCTGGTTTTGGGCCACTTTCGGTGAAAACTGAAACTTTAAACCCAATCCAGGCTTACTAAGTTTTTGTGTAGATTACAAATCCGTAAAACCGTTTTTTGGTATCTCTTGTAGTTTCTGACATCTGGTTGTGACAGACGGACGGACGGACGAAACAAAATGATAGGTGACAATTTTAAAAATTGCCACTATTATTAATATTTCTGAAGAATGAACATTTAATCAAGACAAACTAACATGTATATTCTACTTGATTTACAATATTGATGACACCCTAATTTCATCCGATTTGATGTCATCAAACAGTCCTCTGTGATGATCTTCAATTGATTTTGAATTAGGATTGGTCAAAGTGTGACCTATATAGATCCAATTACGTCAATTGTCTTTAATCTTTCGTTTCATCAACATTGTCTCATCAAAGCGATATTCTAACACTAAAGTGCAGATGCTTCAACTGAAACGTTTGTAACCTATAATAATGAATTCGCTATTGAATCTATTAAATAGTTACTCATATATATGCAACAGTTTATAAACGGTATTAGGTTCTGTTCTGATTCCTTCTGAGAGTACTTGAAAGAACAATAATTTTATAATTTAATTTACGACCAGTGACTTTATTTTTTAGTCTAGTGATTTTCGTTAAAAATAATCTGTAATCGTGTATTAATGTAGAAGAGTAATCTTAGTAATCTTTCCTTTCTATGAATATGACATTTCTTGTAAACATTAAACGAAAAGGTGTAATTAAATATTTTTATTTATTTTCTAACAAGGTATAATTATTTTGCAATCTGATTTTAAATGTAATTATAAATTTTACAAAACTACATACAAGTACGTTTGAATTATAAAATCTTTAAATAAAAAAAATCTGATGTGAATTACTCACACAACTTTCTCTTGCTAATGCAAATAATGAACAATATAACCTAACATTAGTAATAATACATTAGAAATAAATAAAAAGCTAACCTCAAAAAATAACCTAATTTTAATCATGAGTGAACGATGCAAAATGAAAATCAACCTTACTTTGGCTAATACGGAAAATCACTCTTTCACGCTAAACTAAGCTCTGTAGAGAAAAATATTTGAAATAAAAGTTGTAGATCTTTTAACTCGCCACTCCAGCAGCGCTTCGCGCTGCTTCCGTGTCTCGGCCTCAGAGGGGTAGGTGGATCAGAATTCATATGTGGATCAGAACCATTGCCACAAGGTGAATGAATGAATAAACGTTACGTACCTGTAACGTTTTGTTAATAAAAATTTGCCTAAAAAACTGTTTTGAAGGTGAAAAGATAGGAAAACCTGAAAACGGCAAACGCCAAAAAACCGAAATTTGATTTTTGTAGTTTACTCAGCGGACCGGTGGGTTAAGGGAAACTTTGGTTATATAATGTTGAAGTACGTTTTTGTGCGGCACAAAACAGGTTCATGCATTTTATCCCTATTATTCACCGTTAAGGAGATAAAGAAATACAACCCCTACCGCAGGCTAGAGGGTTCTAATTGAAAATTTTCGGGTTATCAAATTTTTGAGTAATTTTAAACGCTAAATAACATGCCGTCAAAAGAATTTTTGTATTCTAAAAATGAAACATTTCATATCTTTTGGATAAGGGTAGCGACCCCCGTAAGACCCCGATTTAAAATTTGGAACATTACACGTGATCCTACAGGTACGTGTAACTGTTTATATATATATAAATTTGACGAAATAACCCATTTTGAAGGTGTAAAGAAAGAACAATATGAAAAAGGCAAACCCCAAAAAGCCGAAATTATGTTTTTTGAGTTTTCTCACCAAACCGGCAAGTTAAGGGCAACAATAGCTATATGGTTTTAAAGTACTTTGCAAGGGGTACAAAAAATATTCTATACAATTTTTCTCTACGATGCACCGTTTAGGAGATAAAAAAATACAACCCCTACCGCAGGCTAGAGGGTGCTGATTGAGAATTTTCGGGTTATCAAATTTTTGTGTAATTTTTAACGTCAAACAACGTGCAGGTAACAGATTTTTTATGTTCTAAAAATTTACAATTTTCATTATTTTTAGATAAGGGTTGAAACCCCCGTAGGACCTTAATTTAAAATTTGAAAAATTTCCCATAATGCGGAGGGTACGTGTAATGTGGTCCTAGCAAAAGTTTGCCAAAGAAACCCGTTTTGATGGTGTTACAAAAGAAAACTTGAAAAATGCAACCCCAAAAAAGCCGAAATTTTGTTTTTTTAGTTTTTTTACCGAACCGGCAAGTTGAGGACAACGATAGCTATATAATTTTGAAGTACATTAAAAGGGGTACAAAAAATATTCTGTACAATTTATTTTTACGATGCACCGTTAATGAGATAAAAAATTACAAACCCTACTGCAAAAAAGAGGGTGCAACTTTAAAATTTTCGGTTTATCACATTTTTATGTAGTTTTTAACGCCAAACGACATGCCGTTATCAAATTTTTTGTATTCTAAAAATTTAAAAATTACATAATTTTTAAATAAGGGTACCAAACCCCGTAGGACCCCGATCTAAAATTTGAAAAGTCACCCGTGATTCTGGGAGTTAGTGTAATATGGTCCTAATAAAAATTTGTCGATGAAACCCGTCTTCGTGGTGTTACAAAGAAAAATTTAAAAACTGCAACCCCGAAAAAGCCGAATTTTTGTTTTTGAATTTTTCCAGCGAACCGGCGGGTTAAGGGCAACTTTATATATATGGTCTTAACGTACTTCGGGAGGGGAACAAAAGTGGTCGCAGTGGCCTTTGCGCTACGAAACTTCGTTAAAAAGTTTGAAATATTCGCACGCATCCCCTGAGCTTTCGGGAAAATGTACCTTAAATTTGGCATTTTTCCCGGGGGTTTCAGCCAACGCCCGACAAAAACGGTCCTCAGAGATTTTGCTTTTAGAGAGCTCCTAATAGGCGAGAACCATCAGTGAGTCATTAGTGGCTGGGGCTTTATATATTAAAGGGATTTCCAATAAATATGATTACGGACACTTTTGTAGTGAAATGCGTACTAAGGCTGAAATCTTAAAAAATCAATTTCTTTACAGATTTTCTTGAAATAAGCAGAAAATCACTAATTACCGCTAAACTAAGCGTTATGCAAACAAATGTTTGTTTTGCGTTGAAATTCATATTAAGGCCGCAATCTTAAAAAAAAACATATTTTTTTCCACGATAGAACAGCCTCCCCAAAAATTTCACTAGACATGGCACCTATCCCATCTTGGCGAGCATAAAAAATGTAGTAAATGAGGCGATTTTAAAAAATCTTAGGAGCCGTTTTTGAGAAAATCACAAAAAAGTGAAAATTGACAAATATATTACTATTTCCGGTTGACCGATTTTGATGAAAATGTTCATGTCGGGTCCTCTAATGGTACCAACTTAAGTTTGAAGTTTCAACTTCGTACGATGTTCCGTTCTTGAGATATCTTGTTCACACACACACACACACACGCGCGCGCGCACACGCACACACACACACACACACACAGAAAAATCACTGAAAACATGTTTTTTGGGTTCAGGGGGTCTGAAAACGTGTACATCCGGTACAATCCAATAAATCTACATGAAAACAATATTTTCCTTCCTATATAGGAAAGAGAAAGTAAAAACAACACTCAGTTTTGTGTTTCAAAAACTTAACATGAACACGTAACTATAAATTAAACTTACCTTTAAAATTATACATAATTATTTTGAGACACAAAGTAGAACCTTATTATATTTGTAACTAAAGAGTTCATCTAAGCACCTTATTTTCTTTGTCTCCTCAACCCGCAGAGTGGTGGGCATGCAATCTTCCTCTTTCTGTAACTAGTCTTTTTTCTTCTTAGTAGTTTCACTACAAAAACATTCACGACCGATTCACTACTAACTACTTCTTCAACTACAGGAAACGGTTAGACCAGCATGCTCTTACATGCCTCGTACAATTACTCGTTTACAATTAACCAACAGCAAGCTAACGGCCTTATATAAAAGGAATCATAGACCTTTCGAGAAGGACAAAGAACAACTAAATAAATAAAAAAAAATATACCGTACTAAAACTTCTGTTCAATGCTAGAAAAATCAACGCAGTGGGGAGAGAGAGTGGTACTCAGCAGGTAACACTCAGCACTCAGTCGTGTTAATACTTCATACAAAAAGCCACTATTGTCAAAACATAAGATATACTATAAAAACCGTTTATCATTGTCGTAATACAATATAAGAGTTGAACGTGGTAATCAAGTTACGACGTAACAGTGTTTTTTTACGTTAGAACAAAAATGTTTAACATCTTACTTTCATGTTTTGTTTGATATTTGATGTAGTATGTACTGAGCAATGTCCAATTATTTCTTTAGTATTACGAAATGCGTAATGCAAAATAAAAACATGGTATATAGCTTATATTATCATTATTTACATCCATATTTTATTTTAAAGTGGAAAGGTTTTTATAGTTGTAAAGAGACCGTGCTATTACTGCTGCTAATGGAGATGATACCCCTAGGGAAATAAGAAGCAAAAAACATTTGTGTCATCTACAATCTCTTATTTAATAACGAATTGCTTCATTTCTGGTAATAAGGCGTTTCCAACTTTACTAACGTTTATATTAAAATAAATATTAATGTAAAATTTAATGCTAGCATTATTTTAAAGCAATTATTTGTGTTCAGTAAAATAATGGTAACAATATATTGTATAAAATTTAATTTAAATACTTTTAATTTTTATTATGTCATTTTTAATAAATTTATTGTATTTTATAGAAATAAATTTCTACACAAAATGAATTATGTATAAAAAAATACATAAATATGGATATGTAAATTAAAATAAACTAGGTACTTTAACATTAAATTGAATTGCGAAATTCTCTTCACTCATTATGTTTACTTCGAATTCATGATTTTAACTGAAAAGTAACTTGTTTACATTTCATTTTGTCTCTGTTTTCACGATAAACACATTTTAATAATAGTTATTTCATACGTTATTTAATATTATTTCACTCAGGCATGTCATATTTTCATACGTTACAAAAAATCATTTCATCCTACATTACATAAAGTTCCACCCCAACGTCGTCGCTAATGACCACTGCAGTTGATCCGACGTTAAATAAAAAAAAAAAAAAAAAAAAAAAAAAAAAAAAAAAAAATAGTTATTTCTCAAGGAGTAATTGAAAAAAAATAAGGTTAATGTTTTGAAAATTCATATCATGTTAAATTATTTTAATTGGCAAAAGTCATCTGTAATCAGTAGTGATGGATATTCAACAGGATCTTGGTGATCTAAGATGAATCATAAATGAATTGGTCATTTCAGAAAGCCCATAAGTAAATAATCGAACTTTTGGAAAAATTAAAAAACTTGTAATTTATTATGTTTCAATTTAAAAAATGTAAATTGTACCGAGGGCTGTTTCCTTTAATATAAAATATACGTTTGTCTTTTTAAAGACAAGCCACTTGTTTGAAAAAAAATTAGATAAGATGTTTTTGATATAAATTGGAGTAAAATATTAACTTAGGTTTTTCTGTAAAATACGTTGTTTGACCAGAAGAAAATTGTGCTGTACAATAGTATTCATTTATTACTTCAGAAGTTTTCATTATGACTTAAAACAGCTTTCTGCAATATTAAAAATTAAAATTCTTAACTTTAAGAAAAAAAATGTTGATTTTCAGGGCTTCACGTTCTTCATCGTTGTCATAAACAGTAGTTATACACCTTAAAAAGATTTTTGCACAGAATATTTGTAAGGCCTCTTCCACTAGAAAGTAAAGCTTAAGCTTCAAAAGAACATCCGCTTTCTTCAACTAATTAGAAGGAAACACTTTATATCCTTAAGAATAAGTCTTTCCTTAGTGTTATATATTACTTAAGGAAAGCCAGACTTACGTGATTTTTGTAGGGATGGTGTGTTTTTATTCAGTTGATAAAAATGCACTAAAAATTTTGACTTATGGGCTTTCTGAAATGACTGGTTCAAATATTATAATACTTAAATATGTAACGTAATTAATATAGCCTTTGATAAATCACACAACATTTTTATAAATCATTTTTTTGCATAGAATTTCGTTAAGTAGGAAGATCTAATCTACAAATGTACGTTACCTCTAACTGAACGTGATTCTTTCCAGTATTACAGGTAGTGTGGCACATGACGAAGTCCATCTCTGAATTCGTGTACAATATATTCTTATTCAGCGAAGTTTTGTATCAGTGATTTGATGAAATAAGACATTCACCTAAGCAACCAATTCCTGCTCCATAATGACCATTCAAAACAAACTGATCTTCGCAACATGGCGACGCCGCCAGAATAGTAGTTGACACCAGCGAAACTTTAACTAAATTATTCGGTTACTTACTTCCCAAAATCCCGTTACGGTTTTTACCAATTTTCATTTTTGGATTTTGCAGAATACAAAAAGGGCTCATTATAACACTATATCTAAGAACAAACGGAATTTCCATTAAAAAGACATTGGACCAAATTTTGAATTTTAAATGCTATTATTACAGTAAATTATTGAAAATACAAGCGGAAATTTATACAAAGACCAGCATCATTAGAAGAATCCATAATTGAAAGAAGAATTAAATTTTACGGTCTCATGGTACGAATGAGCCAACAAAGATTAAACAAACAAATTTTCGATAGTATTTTCAACTGTAGAGGATTAATTAGCTTGTTTTTTTTAGTTCAAGAAAGTAAGAAATATCACATTTCAGAATCCAATTGCTGGGATAGAGAATCATTTGGAAAGGAAGTTTCCAATTTGAGAATGGATCCCACTGGATAAAGAGAAAACTAACGAAAAATTCCCAGATGAAGAAACAGCAAAAACAATCTGCTCGAATGAAAGAATATTGGGTAAAGAGAAAAGCGGAAGAAATTTTCAAAAAGTAATTTTTAATTAACTGCGTGATCATTTATGGTCTATTTGCATAAAAAAAATACAAAGAAAGAAACAATATTGACGTCTCGTATCAGTGATCAAGCTGTTAACGTTTAGAAAAATATACACTTAATTAAAATTTTTAGATATGTAAATAGGCCTACTCGTATTTAACTTATATAGGTATGAATACAGAATTTTGTGTTGAAATTTAACTTTTATCTTTTTCTCATAACATGCAGGTTGAGTGTTAAATTATTTGCACTCGATCGACTAATTTTAGGGCTCTAAAAAATAGTTCTGTTTCTTGTCACATGTCGGCCAATTGAATGACTGAAGAATTTAAGAACAGAAAAGGAGAGATAAAAGACTGGTCAGAGTTATCTCCTCTGTGAGTAATGAATTTCATTATACACCCAGACCCTATGGTGAATGAAGTAAAGGTATTTTTTGCAGGGGGGAAAGTAGCTGCTTTTCAGAGGGCCTAACATGCTAATTAGCATATTTTTCCACTCAGTGAGGAAGCCAATGGTAAAGAACCACACCCCTCATTTTACTTAGTAAATATCTAGAGGTTCAAACCAACCTTTCAGCTCCTGACCTAAACAACATGAATTTAAATCAGTTAGAAAGTATTTTTAAAACATTGAGTGAAACAAACGGTTAGTATTAATGACTTAAAGGCATGTAAAACGGCTTTTAACTGTTGTACAATTTGAAAAGTATTATTTTTAAATCGTAAAAGAAATTTAAATGTTAAGGAACGGATAAAGAGAAAAATATTAAAGTCAAAAATATTTTATTTGAGCGTGGGATGGAATTATGACGAACCGAAGAAAATAGCAGCTTAAACTTGTGAGCATATTACTATAAAAAAAACATTAATTCATTGCAAGATAATATCATGAATTTCTATCATATAAATATTAGATATTAATAACATTTTTATAAAATTAATAATTTATTTCATGTAGTCAATTGAAAGAAACTATTATTATGAATTAGGTTAAGAGAATTTTTATTCTGACAATTAATTCTTATCATTAATTGTAATATTGTCTGGATTAGGGTAATAGTGGTTTTATTCTACCATTATAAAAATGGTCACGTACATGCAACATTCACGCTGTATTACTGTCAGATATTTTAATGCTAGATCTTCTCTTATATGCTGGAATTTGGGTCATTCTAACCCTAAGTGCTTATAAGTGTAGTAGTTTTGTTATGTATGTGTGTGTGTGTGTGTGTGTGTGTGTGTGTGTGTGTGTGTGTTTGTGTATGCATGAATGTGTATCACCTTTTATATTTTTATACTACATCTTTCATTACTTGACGTTACTTTTTTGTTTCCTGTAATAATATTAATATAATATTGTTTTGTAGTTATTTTATATTATAACTAAAATATTTATCGTTGTTAATTAAAATTACAGAATGTTAAGTATGAGCGACATAACCTCTTCATTTCTTCAGAGAAGACAAAGATCATGGGTGTTAGGAGTATCATCTCAGTTTTAAATATAAAACTTTAAAAAATACATTCTGTTATTTACATGGGCTATGTTACCTCTTATACGAAATCACTCGATACAGATACTAAAATGGGAATGTTTCACAGGCTTATACGAGGTGTAGCTATTAAATAACGAGACTGACGTAAAAAAAAAATTATTTTAATTTTATAAATAATAACTCATTTTTACCTTCAATATGTACACTCCTTCTCTATCCCTACAACGCTCCATGCGAATTTTCCTTTGTTGGAAACCGTGCTGGAAGTCATCTTCTTTCAGCTCCTTTAGAATCTGTAAAGTACAGATGAAAACTGTTTTAAAGTTTTATCTTGGTTTTCCCAGTTTTATTGTATGGTTGAGTTTGTTGGACCCTGGCTGCACAGGGAATATCAAGAATAGATGTTGCTGAGATGAGATTGTTAATACCTTTAGCAAAGTATTGTCTCCTGGACAACGAAATTAAGATATTAGGCATAAACTTGATGTACCAGGGGTGATATCAACTATTCAAAAATACAGTTAGAGTGATACAGCCATTTGTTGCGCATACCAGATGATCAAAGGCCCACACAGGTGTTTACAAACCGAACAACATTGGTATTGGACGACCTCGGAAAAATGGGCTACTTAACTTCTATAAGAAATATGAGTATTAAATTAAAAATTTAAACATTTTTTATGATGACAAAATGACACATATGGCACATCTTCCATCAAGGTATCTATGATAGCCGGCCGCATTGGCGTAGTTGGTAACGTGATCGCCTCATCATGCGGTCTTGGGTTCGAATCCCATTCAGGCACGGCATATTTTCATACGTTACAAAAAATCATTTCATCCTTCATCGTCTGCATGAACAGTAATTGCAGACTAGTCGGACGTTAAACAAAAAAAATGGTATCTATGATAGGGGTAACATTGCAACATCAAAAACCAAAATTACTTTAAAAGAAATATTACCAAAGGGCAAGTATCATACAGAAAATTGTTCAACAAAACTGGAAATAGGAGGGAGATTATGAAAGTTAAACTGACATCAATGGATAGAAAAGTTTTATTAAAAAATGGAGGCAGTGGATAGAAAAAAGGGATCGAGGACACAGATACGATGTGCAGATGACATTATAAGATTTTTTTTTATATTCGAGGCGGCGAGAAAAACTCATATTCACTCCCTCACGACGGGGGAAGTAGTGTTGGACTCAATTGAGGCGTCCTCGTCCAGCCCCAAGGAGGCCGCAACCGCCTAATAACCAAAAACCCGCCGCCTAACCACTTGATCTGACATCAGCAAAGAACGCTCTACTCCCTCGGAACTGTTTATAGAATACTTCAAGGGAAATTTCGGTTTAAAACATTTACATACTGTCAGCGGGGCGTGGAAGGGAACCGTAGCCTAATCCTCTTCTCGCCGTCACTGACCAACACTCACTCCCTCACTTTCATTCATCTCTTTCATCACCAGCTCAGGAAAGAAGTGTGCCTACTCTATGAGAGTGGGACAGGATTGATTTACTGTGGGAGAGGGCGATCCCGCTGATCTTCAGATGTCTCCTCCCTCCGCAGTCTCCCGATCACCCTTATAAGATTGCTAAGAGTTAACTGGACATAGCACGAAAGAAATAGGAATCATAAAAATATTTCGAAGTTCCTTATATTCAATATTGATAAACTGGCTAAAAGAAAAAAATGTACGTATACTCATAATTTTTCTATTAAAAATACTTTTCACTGGTTGAAAAGGCTTAACACAGATAGAATTCGGAGAGTCGGAATTTGGAAAGACCAATGAAGATATGGAAGGATTAGTAATTTAGATGGCGCTACAGGCTATATGCCTAATATTTGATGATAAAAAGGTTTTACTCATGTAAAATTATAACTATGCCATATTAACCAGCAATTCATTTACTCTGTATTAATTAGTGAGAAGAGCTTGTGTAGTGTGTGACAAAGTTATTCAATGGCGATTTCTCAGATTGTAATAATTGCATAACATTTCCCCTTTACAACGTCTCGTTTAGTCTTCTGCGTGAATTTTGTAGGTTGGAAGGGAAAATTTATTAATTGGGAGATTTGCGTGTTCTTCGAACATTCATTGACACGTCGTTACAGGTAAAATTTATAATATAATAATAATAATAATAATTATATAGACTACTGAAATTTTATTTCGATTTTTTTAAAAATTCTCATTACTTTTGATAATAAAGGTACTTAAATAATACTTTTTTAGATAAATTACTATTAAATTTTTAGTTTGTGTCTCCACATTTTCAATCCATTTTACTAAATTAAAATAAAAAAACTTCTTCTTTTGGAGTCAGTTAAAGTTAGATATAAATTATTTATTTATTTTTATAGTAATACGTAGGTTTATACATTAAAAAAAAAATTTGGCCATTTTCTACAAAAAGCCATTAATTTTTTATTTTAAATTAAGGCTTTACAGATTTAATCAGTATTACGTTTTATTTTCAGATAATATAAACGACATATTTCTTCTTTTTCATATTGCTGAAAAAAATTTTTATCGTTTTTTACTAAACTTCAAGAAACACTTAAGAAAATGTTAATTTTCAATACTGTTTACTTCCAACAGAAAAACGGCGAAAGTTAGTCTAAATGATATTCTGTCCAGATGGAGCCTACTTATGTTAATTCTTACTAGAAAAACCTTTTTGTAACTTCTTACGTGGTTTTCCGTTTCAATATAATTTACGGGATGTTACCGTCTTGAATGTCTTGATGGTTTCTTTTGTGAATTCACTTAAAACGATTTTAATAAAATATTGATCGTAGTCATACTGAATTTATGTTTAAAGTATAAATAAAATGTTTTGCCTTGTACACTTTTTGTTTTACAAGTTGGCTACATAAAGTATACAACCAGCAAATATCACTTTGGTGACAGACTTTACACCACTTAAATATTTATTACTACTGATAGATTGGTGACAACGGCTGCTGAAATATCAAGTATAAAAGTTTAGAACACTATTTATTATACAAATATAATACGAAATAACGTAGACGAATATCGGAGTTACATTACTTTCCTTAACAGATTTTATCACGAAGTAGCATTTTGTTTGCCAACTGTGGGAAAATAAAATTAATATTAAAAACAATTTCAAAATCGCATTGTCTTAGATTTATCTAGTTAGATAAATGTGGTCAAACTATTTTAATCTAAAATTAAACTTGAGTTCTATCAAATTATAAATTATGGTTTTTATAGTGATTTTGAGAAATTTAAAAAGTAACAGAACCTCAGTAAAAACTTGATCGTTTGATGATATAAAAAAATATTCATATTTAGGGGACTCCCTTATCAAAAAATGAAAATATATATTCAGTTTTTGTTTTTTTATGATATATAAGTACAATTTGAGTTTCCTGGTTAAAATTTTGTACCCACCGGGTTGGTCTAGAGGTAAAGTCGTCGCTGTAAGTCAGATGTTTTATCGAAGGTTTTTGGTTCAAATCCTAGTAAAGATAATTACTTTTATATGGATTTGAGTAATAGACAGTGGTTACTGGTTTACTTTGATGGTTGCGGTTCAGTTAACCATACTCTTTCAGGAATAGTCGGCCTGAGTCTGTACAAGACTGCACCTCATACATATTATACTCATCTCGTTGGGTTATGAAGGTGCTTATTGTTCTTAAATTGAAAAGATTGCAACGTACACACATTTGGAATTAATAAAAAGTATTATTTATATCTATGATAATTATAAGAGTTTTTAATATTTTTCCAAACTCACTGTTTGTTTTGTTAAGAATTTTTTCCTTGATTCCAAATAATATTTTCTCATATTTTAAAAAACAAAATTGGATAATAAAAATAATTCGTCATAAATGATAGGGTACCGCAAAATAAATTACAGTGGATAGAGCATGTGAACAAGATGAGCGAGTATATGTTACCTAAGCAGGCGCTGGGAAACAAACCGGTGGGAGGGAGAGACCGAAGGCGCCCGAGGAAGAGATGGGCAGATTTCAGAGTTTCGGAACAGACAGGAATGCCTCATCCATGACAGGCTGAAGAAGAAGAAGAAAAAAGGACAAATATTAACAAACACATTGTCAAATTTTCATTTTGTTTGCAGTACAACTGCTATTTTTATTGCTTTTGCGCTGACACTGCATGATGCGGCGATAGTATTAGGCTTAAAAATGTAAAGAGTAGTACAAATCATGTTTACACTCTCCAGCATGTCGGCGGTCTGCAATCACCTCGTCTTCGCCGGCCGTTTTTCATTGCAAGTAGTGCGCTGTTGCCGGCAATTCCGGTTTCTTTTAGCTTGTGCTGTCACCTCATCTAGGTCATATTAATAAATTTTACCAATAATGGGGTTTATATTCAATATCGATTCAGTTTTCAACATTAATCTACCATGGCAAATTTTAAGTACGATTTAGTTACTTTGATTGGGGTGGTGGAGTCTGAACCATTTTTTATGGGTAAACCCAATTAATAAAAATAAAGCACTTAGAGAAAAGTTTTGGCCGACAGCACGTAAGAAGCACGTCTATTAATCAATTCAGTTCTGCATAAAAAAAACAATTCTGCATAAACGACAGCCCTACCATGTGTATTTAAAAATTAAATTTGAACTATTATTGAAAACTGTAACCTCAATTAAGGGGACCCAGTCCTCGTATGTTGCTCCATACTAACATAAGGAACATTTTCTCAGTCTGTGTTAAAAACAGTTGGCTGAATAATTTTACAAAGATTTATCGGCTCTTGATACACATTTTAACATGAGGGTTTGTTAAATTAACTTTTATTCATCAGAAAAATATTTTTTCTTTGGCAATGTAATTTCCAAAAATTAACATTTTTGTAACTATAAAATCTGTTTGAGCTAGTGTTTTGTTAAACTACAAGGTCAGAATGTGTATTTCGTTTGCACTGAATATACCCTGAAAATCTCAAGTCCATATCTCTGACCGTTTTTGAGAAAATGTTCTTTTTGTATGAAAAAACTTAATTTTTGGAAAACGAAGAAATGAAGGAAACGAACTATAATTTCACTCATGAGAAAAAAATCAGCTGCAAAATAATTAAAAAAGCAAGACAAACAGCAGAACTGCCAACAATAGGTATAAAATGTTACCTTTTTTATTAAAAAAATTTCTAAATAAAAAGGATCAAAAGTTATCCAACTTAAATTTTAGTTAGGTCCCTGAAAAACAGTAATGGTATTAATTTAAAAAATTATTTATAAAAATATAAAACCTTATCAAAAGGTCACTTATTGCGCATCAGTTTACTCAGAAACTCCAGTAGAATTAAATGAACAAACAAAAAGATACTGGTGAATTTTTTTTTTTTTTGAGAACGGGGTTCCCTTAATTCTCTGTTTTATGAAGTTCAAATTAGATAAATTTCTTTGTACATATTTTAAAATAAACTGAAAAGCCGCTCACAAGTTGTTAGGTTTAGACACAAACTTATCAGTGGAAATCCAGCTTTAAAAAAGCAATTTCTTCAAAGAATGTGTCCAATCTTTCTGTCCGTTTTTCTATTGATTTTCTGTGCAGTGGGTTCCTTTCTCGTTGTATCGCTCAATTTCGAGTCAGTCTTCTATATATCTTCATTGGTCATTTGGCAGTCTATTTTAGTACACTCAATTTAAAATCTTAAACAGTTGAGTCTTAAAGAACTAGATATGATTTAGTCTTATCTCAGATAACAACTGTCAGTCGACAAAACTGCTTTATATATAAGTTAGGTTTTTACTTTCTCTTGCCTATATGAATATATAGGAAGGAAGTATTGTTTTCATACCGATTTTTCAAAATTGTTTTTTCACCGGATGTACACGTTTTCAGACCCCCTGGACCCAAAACACATGTTTTTAGCGATTGGTCTGTGTCTGTTCGTCTGTGTGTGAACAGAATATCTCAAGAACGGAACGTCGTACCACGTTAAAACTTGAAACCTAAGTTTTGTACCACTAGAGGACTCGACATGAAAATTTTTATCAAAATCGACAAACCGGATGTAGTAGTTTATTCGTCTCATTTTTCACTTCTTTGCGATTTTCTCAAAAACAGCTCGTACGATTTTTTTAAAAAATTGCTTCATTTACTAAATTTTTAATGCTCTACAATATAGGGTAGGCGCCATGACTGCTGAAATTCTTGGAAAGGCTGTTTTCTCGTAAAAACATAACGCTTAGTTTAGCGGTAATTAGTGATTTTCTGTTTTGTTTTCATAAAAATCTGTAAATAAAAGGATTTTTTAAGATTTCAGCCGTAATATGCATTTTAGGGCAAAAGTGTATAATCAAATTTATAGGAAATTAAAAGATCTACAAATTTTATTTCAAGCATTTTTCTCTACAGAAACTAGTTTAGCGTGAAAGAGTGATTTTCCGTATTTTTTAGCCAAACTGAGATTGATTTTCATTTTGCATCATTTATTTACGGTTGATTAAAATAATGATATTATTTGAGGTTAGTTTTTTGTTTTATTCTAATGTTAGGTTATATTTTTCATTATTTGCATTGGCAATATAAAGTTGTGTGAGTGTTTTACACCAGATTTTAGTCACTAATTGTGATTTAATTTTGTACAATGAATTATTAATTTGTAATACAAGTTTGTTTATTATCTATTATACCCAGCTTCCGGACGAACCTAAGTTTAGGTGTTACAATAATTTTACTATTTAAAGAAGCACTAAATATTTTATGAAAGTTATGTTTCTTGTGTTTATAACCAACTGTAGTCGATAAATTAGTTTGCTAGTAGCTATGTGGTGTTTATCAATTTTTCTTCATTTTTTATTATTATTGGCTGACTGAAACATTTCAGTGTTATTATTACTGCAATTTAGTTTATTAATAAATCGTAATATACGGATTTGTGCTTGCTGTGGACAGTTATTAATAGATATTATGTGCTACTACTTGATATGATTGTAGGTACTTAACTCAATGTTCAATTTTTCAAAGTAAATTGAACGTTACTGTTCAATAACTACCGGTTACTATTGTTATTTTATCAGATTTATAAAACTTAATGTTTAGTTATCATTAGGAACAGTTTTATTAATTTTTTTTTAGTTTTTTTTGAAGGCACATCAACAGCTTGGTCATTAGCGAGTAATGTGGGTTTTGGTACTGTAATGCTGGGTTTTAACGTTTTAAAATTTCCAGATCCTAGCCGGGAATCTAACCTAGGACTAACCTTACTTTGCTTTCTTAATGTAAATATTATTATTATTATTAATTATTATAATTATTGTTATTGGAAGGAAATTTGAATCAGACCAAAGGTAAGAATCTGAAGAGAAATAGAGTGAAGCATTCTCGTTCATGGTTCAGAGACGTAGGAATTGTAAGAAAAAAAAATCTGGTGTGAGACACTCACACGACTTTCTATTGCCAATGCAAATAATAACCATTATAACCTAACATTGTTAATAAAACATTAGAAATAAACAAAAAAGCTAACCTCAATAAAAATAACCTTATTTTAATCATGAGTGAAAGACGTAAAATGAAAATCAACCTCAGTTTGGCTTAAAAATACAGAAAATCACACATTCACGCTAAACTAGGCTTGGTAGAGAAAAATTCGCTAAATAAAAGTTGTAGATCTTTTAATTTTTTATAATTTTTATTATACACTTTTATCGTAAAATGCATACTAAAGCTGAAATTTTAAATCGCGAATTACCGCTAAACTAAGGGTTATACAAAAAAAAGTTTGAAATAAAAGTTGTAGGGTTTTAAATTCATTTATTTTATACATTCATTTTACTCATTCATTTAAAATCGATTATATACTTTTTGCGCTAAAATGCGTATTAAAGCCGCAATCTTAACAAAACGACAATAATAGCTGAACAAAGGAGCCCAAAAATTGACAACTTAATCATGACGACTATTTTCAGTTGAAACATAACTTGTTAAAATTTTCAAACTCAAGTAGGGAATCGAACCCAGGACATTTTTATATGCTTTATAGCACGTTAATCCCAACAACGCGCAAACATATTGTAACAAGATCGAAGAAAAGACGGTTCGCGAAGGTTCCAGAATTTCATTCATAAAAATAGTAAAGAGGACAAAGGAATAGGCCTAATAAAGACAGAAATAACAACACACAATAGCCATAAAGGTGTGTCTATTCATAAGGGTTGTATCACTACTATAAAAATTCAGGTATTGTGTACAGCTATTATGAGGGGGGCAGGTTGTTTACGTTTTCTATTTACAAAAGACCTATTCTTGACCTGTTTACTACGGATTTTTCTAGCATTCATTAATAAAAGGTTATTTATTTCTTGTACTTTACTGTTTGCATGATTTCTCTACTTTTCTCTGGAACTATCTTTGTAAAAAGGTATATAAAGAGACCCCGAGCGGGGTCCAGTTAGTAGTAATCGTTTGATCTTTGACGAGTGTCTATCGGACGTAGGCAGGCGCGTACCGAGTATTGTGTCAGTCAACGATTGTAACACTGTCTTTGTATGTGTATTGTGTAAAGTCTTTTTTTGAGTGTATTGTAAAGTTAAGATCAGTTTTGTGAATTCAGTTTCTGTGTTTTGTATGTTCGTGTAATCTATAAAAGTGATTGTAAGTTATTTATTGTTTATTATCTAATTTAAGTGAATTATTAAATCATTTATTGTATTACTTAATTATAATTAGTTTAATTATTAATTTTGTAAACTTTTAGTGCAATAAATATTTGTAATTGTAAACTTTAGTGTATTAATTATTTAATTACCTAGATCCCGAAACGGACCTTAGCAATAAGTGTCACAATATTAAGTAGGTATTATGCAAGTTTTAATTTAGGAGAATTTGTAAAGTAGTTCAATCAATAACTCTCTTATTTTACGGCTAAGAAATAATCTAAAAAACCTTTTACCTAGTAAAATCAAAGTTATAATAAATCTTCTTTTTCTTATGTACTTTGGAAATTATTACTTAAATTTACGTTTTAGGATCTGTTATACAACAGAATGTTGTTTATTTTCGTAGTAAACATCGTAAAAAATGCATGCTATAAAATTATTTTAAGACAATGTTAAGTCCTGTATAAATATTTAAAAACATTTATGAAATGGATATGAATACTGTTAATAATACTGGAATAATCTTATTTGCTGTTTTTTTTTGATATGTGGTAAATATGGAACAATAGTCGGCGACTATTGTATTGACTTTGTTTTTTTTTGTTTTAACGTCCGGCTGTTCTGCAATTACTGCTAATGCAGACGGTGAGGGATGAAATTATATTTTTTGTAACGTATGAAAATATGCCGTGTCTGAATGGGATTCGAACCCAAGACCGCATGATGAGAGGCGAGCACGTTACCAATTATGCCAATGCGGCCGGCATATTGAGTTTGTGTAACAGGTGTAGTTTATTACTTGCCGAGCGCACTATTCTTATTTACTTTTAGTGATCTGAAAATTGCAATAATATGGTGCGGATTCTTCTCGGGGTGCCTCTCTGTTCCGAAGATTGGTGACCATCATGGCAATGCTTACACGCTACTGGTAGCTATCCGAAAGAGTTCTTCTGAGGCTTTGTTAAACCATACCCTCAGGTTTGCCAACCATGAAATTGTTTTTTGTCCTGGTCCCCTTTCTACTGTAGCTTTTACCTTGGCAGAATGCGTTGGAGCAATTCATACCTGCGTTCATCTCGCATTATTTGACCGAGATATTGCAGCTTTCGCGCCTTCACTTTGCTGACCAATTCTGCTGCCTTGTTTATTCGACGTAGTACTTCAGCATTAGTAATTTTCTGCGTCCAGAATATTCGCAGTATTCTCCTATACAGCCAAAATTCGAACGCTTTCAATTTGATGATTGTTGCCACTGTCCGGATCCAGTCCTCATCTCCGTATAATAGGACTGAGAACTCATAACACTTCATGAAACTCGTTTTAGTGTCAACGCTTAAATTGTGGCTTTTAAAGACAGAATTTATGGTGTTGAAGACATTTCTGGCCATGGCAATACGACATGTTATCTCTTGTGAATCATCCTACCTCTCATTAATACAGATACCTAGATATTGACAATGTGCAACTCGTTCTATTCGGACCTTGTTGACCAATATATGAACATGAGAACCGATCTGCTCTTTGCCTGATGATCACCATTTTTATTTTATTAACATTGTTGTCAAGTCCATATAGTGCGCATAACAGCCTGAATTTAGTGCTGCTGAAGCATTGTTATAAAAAAGAATGAGAGATGTTGCTGCCACAAAAAAGTCAGTCTTAGTTCAAAAGAAAATTCAAGATTTTTAAAAAATTACTGTATATTATGTACAAGTAAAACAATATTTCCTAACAGATTTTATCGGAGTTTATTTAGTTTTGAATTTCCGTGCAGTCATTTAAATAGAATGGAACCAGGAAGACTACCGCTTGAAATTATGAATTACAAGCCAATAGGAAAACGGGATATAGGGAGACCGAGGAAAAGATGGGTATCGGAACAGGTTTAATCCAGCCTAATCCTTGAACTGAAGATAATGATGATGATGAATTTCCGTATTTTTCCTTTTGTTTTTATAATCTTATCTACAATAATTGCATTAAAGTAGTGTTTATAAAACAAAAGTTTATGTAAGCCTTTGTTAACCTATTAACAACAACTTTATTAAACATTAAACGTTAATAAATATATTTAAGCGCATTTTAGTATCCGAACTATTTGATTATCAGAACCGCTCTGGTCTCAATTAGTTCGTATAACTATTTATTTAGTTTTTTTTTGGTTAAATATACGTAACGATTTAATACTGAATTAAAGTAAGCTGTACTAGTAAACAATTTTTTTTTTTAAATCCCTAATGTGTGTACGTTGCAATCTGTTCAATTCAGAACAATAAGCAACCCCATGACCAATGAGATGAGGATGATGTGTATGACGTGTAAATGAGGTGTAGTCTTGTGCAGATTCAGGTCGACCATTCCTGAGAGAGTATGGTTAATTGAACCCCAACCATCAAAGTACACCGGTAGCCACTGCCTAGCATTCAAATCCGTACAAAAGTAACTACCTTTACTAGGATTTGAACCAGGAACCTTCGTCTCCGAAAATCAGCTGTTAAACAGCTGATTTTGGCGACGACTTTACCTCTAGACCAACCCGGTGGGTTAACAATATTTTAAACTAAATTTATACTTATACGCAAAAACTCTTTTTCACAAAGAGTTCTGTCCGCGCATAGGAGTATTTATAACAAAAAAATTTAATCGCTTAAATACTTATATAAAAATTTCTGAGTTAAATACTAAGTTAAATTCCTGTAGTTTAAATAGCTTACAAGGATTGTGTTAAACAGAATTTAAAAACAAAACATAAAATGAAAGATTAATTCAATTAAAGTTATATAAAATATCAATAACAATATATTTTAATTTCAATAACAAAGAAATTAAAAAACTTTAAGATTATGTTTTTACATTTTTGTAATGGAGAGGGAAAAAATATATGTATAAAAAAACTTTATTTTATAACTATAACTACTTTACAATATATTTTAACTGACACAATGTAAATATTTTTACATTATGGGAAATTAATTCAATAAATGAGAATACAGAAACAGGTAAACTATCGCAAAGAGAAAAGTAAAATCTAACAATTACAGTTATTTTAAAACTTGGAAACTGACGCCCCACTGTAATTGACTCAGGTATAGTTTATGAACCCATGAAATTTTGAAGTAAATTTTTGAGTTTCAACATTTTACCTATGTAAATCGAAAAAGAATGTAGATCGCTTCAGATTCGTATTAGAGAGATTCGAGTGTATATGAAATCATTACGGAAAACGCCTGAACTTTATTGGGTTTTAATGAAAATAAATTAGGGTGTCTTTTATTTCCTTCTTTATAACTTCCATAAATTTTAGTAGTCTATAGTTATTACAGGAGATATTTTTATTGTAGCAGAAGCAATAAAAATTCGAAATGAGCCAAAAAATGATGTAGAGTGTAACAATGAAAACACAAGTTATACTTATTCGTAGTTTAAAAATTTTTGCGATATTTCTTTTCTGTATTATCGAGATTTCAAGTTATTGCACACGCTGATGTCATTTATCATGAAAACGATTTTGTGGTGTTGAAAATACATTTTTGATGCCCAAACCCTACCATGTTATTGTTGTTATACATGTATCGTAGCCCCATAGTATACCAAAACTCTGCGTGCTCTTTACATTCGTTTTGCATATTACCATATTATCCATTTTACCGTAGTTTTGTAAAGCCATATTTTTTTAATTGATTTTAATTGTATTTTTAAAAAGATATTTTAAAAATGATATTTTCTGTATATATTTTGTTAATAACTAATCATCACAGTTCAGTGGAAAGTCAATAATTCGGACCAATTAAGATTGATATTGTCAGAATTTCCCAATTTTCAAAAGTGTAGAAATATGTTGATCAACTTATTGTCTAAGAGAAGCCAGGAAAATGGCTTGAGTATCAATTTCCCAAGCCATATTGTTTAAAGTTATTTTTTTGTTAATTAATTTTTATGACAACTAAAACTGTATATTATTTATACAACCAGCAGTATTTACGATGTGCGTGTTATTTTTAACAACTGAGTTTATTTACAATCAGTTTAACCCTTTCAGTACCAACGTCCGGAATACAGGACGTCTATATCTTTTACGTAGTGACAACATCCGGTTTACCGGATGTTGTCATAAATTATGAATTAAGTGCCAGCGTCCGGATAACCGAACATTAACAGAAAACTTTGAAACAAAAATTAATGGAATAATGTATTTTTAAACCGCCTCCGTGGCGTAGTGACTAGCACGCTAGTCTACAAAGCGAATACCCGGGTTCGATTCCCGGCTAGGGTCTGGAAATCTTAACACATTAAAACCACTATTAAGGTACCAAACCCCACAGTAGTTACTGATGACCAAGCTGTCGGTGCGACTTTTAAAATCTGAAAAAAATTATTTTGAATATTTTTAGTGTTATAACGATTTCTTTTTTTTATGCACACAATAAAAAATTAATTTTTAACAGGAAATTTTATTTTTCTTTAACGCTGAAATTTTGGTTGGCAAAGTTTTTGAAATAAGGGCTGGCACTTTTCGTATACCCTTATTCAAATTAAATGGCTTTAGATAAAACATTTAAATATTGTTTCGTCACTGAAAGGGTTAAAAACAAAAACTCAAAGTAAGTAATAATGAAAGTGTTCACATGACGAAGACAGTACCCAAAGGTGTTGCTTCCAAAAAAACAAAAAATATTTCCAATTTTTAAAAACATTGAATTTAGATAAAAGATAAAATAGAATGCGTAGAGGAAGAATATGATGTTGATAAAGGTTAATATGGACTTCAATTTATAATGTAGGGTAGTCAGTAAATCTAAACGGAAGGTCAAGCGATTTTATTCTTTTTAGTCGTGTTACGGATTCGCTATTATAAAGTAAATTAAGCGCCAAAGAATTTGGGTGTTCAGCTAATTTCTCTTGATATTTAAACATAGTTGCGTAATTTCTTTTGGGCGGGCCCGTCGGCGTAGTGATTAGCGCAACTGGCTTCTACGCCGGGGTCCCGGGTTCGATTCCCGATCGGGTCTGGCATTTTCTCATCGCTCATCTTCATCTATCATTCTTCTCACCGTCTTCATTAGTAGTAATTGCAAAACAGTCAGAAGTAAAACCAAAAAAAGTCATTTCTTCTTTTACGGTGTTGACACGTAAGTCCTTATGCAGCGCATCATTTATTACATTCCATGGAGCATTTGTTATAATCTGTACAACTTATGAGTGGATGATGGTTGGATAATAGCAAGATTCGATTTCGCAGCTGATCCTTAAAGTGGTCAGCCATAAGTCCACAGCGGTATCAATATGGCTTTGTACAATAGTACAGTTCATCGAAATAGGATGATCTTCTTCTTCTTCAAGTGCCGTCTCCGCGTCGGAGGTTGGCGATCATCATTGCTATTCTAACTTTCGAAACAGCTGCTCGGAACAGTGACGTGGAGTTGAGACCAAACCAATCTCTCAAATTCTTCAGCCAGGACGCTTTCCTTCTGCCCGGCCGGCGCTTTCCTGCTATCTTTCCTTCCATTATCAGCTGAAGAAGTCTGTATTTCCCGTTTCGAAGAACATGGCCGAAGTACTGCAGTTTTCGTCGCTTGATGTCGTATAACAGTTCCATCTCCTTGCCCATCCAAGTCAGTACGTCCGTGTTTCGTACTCTGTCGGTCCACGATATACGGAGCATGCGGCGGTATAGCCACATCTCAAACGCCTCCAGCCTCAAATAGGATGATAGTATTACTTAAATGGAATAAAGTGGAATAAAGAGCAGAGGCAATTTTGTAATGTGCTCATGCGTCAGTGCTATAATCTTCGCCAATTAAGGTGGCGTGTAGGGAGGGCAGCGAGACAGAGAGAGAATGTGTTGCGTCCGCCGTTCCCCTCAACTCATTTCTATCAGTGCACGGTGTTCAAGCGGAATTGTGACACTGCGTGATCGGTAGGGCACTCTGCCAGTGAGTTTCGTTCACTACACTCTAACAAGCTCATTTTTCATTAAAAAATTCTGAAAAAATTATTTTCCCTTCCTAATGAATCTTATTTTATTACGCTGTAAATGTTATTATTATACTCTGATATTTAGACAAGATACGCTCGTACAACGTTAGACGTTTAAATCTCATCACATTTTTTGCGTATCACGTAGTATAACTTTTTTCCGGGACGACATAGTACGCGATTTATTATTTTGTTATAAAATATAAAATTTCATCTGTAATTTGATATAAATATTGAGTAATATTTTGGGTGAAAACAGATATATTAAACGAGCTTGAAATAATCACTCTTTGAAGGGACGTCAAAGATAGATTGTCGTGCCTGGTGTCTCCTTCCTATTAGTATTCCAAGAAGCTGAATTATTTTTTTACAGTTGTGAACTTTATACAAACATACTTCAATTTTTTGGAATCAATTACACCAGCTGAGGCCTAATATCAGTTGTATGAAATTTTAACAAAACGAACCGCATAGTACATATAAGAGAAAGAGGGTATGACGTCCCTCTCTTTCGGGCCTGTCAAAACGAATGGTACATCATTTAGAAAAAAAACTTATTGCCTATTACCTCAAATTGAATCGCAGACATTTTCTCCCCGAATTTTATGCGCGCGCAATTTATCGGTGTTTGACAGCGACACATATGTCAAAATGATAACCGCACAAACACAACACAACGAGTAATGAGTACTACTTTAGAGGCAGCCTGTACCTTTAGTTGACAGGCTACGGCGCCGTGGTGGGAGATCTACTTAATGCGCATGTGCGGCCCGCACGCCACCGTAATTGGCGAACATTCTACCACATAAGAGATTTTTCTTTGTGTTACCCTGTTACTGAATGAAAGCGCTTTAAAAGATAAATTAATAATGGAAAAGAAGAAAATAATGATTTATCCAATAATGCACGGAAAATGAAAATCAAATATATTAATAATTGTTATTTTATTATAGTAAATAATAATAATTAAAAATTAATTGTTCAATACTAATGTATTAATTAATCACGCCTTGTGTATTTAATGCATGGGTTACTGAATGCAACAGCAACAAATGCCAGTGAAATAATTATGACGAAGTTCCATGATTTTTAAAGTATAGCAAAACAAAGATTTGTATATCTGGTAAGAATAATTAAAAGGCAAATGTTACTTTCGAAAAGGGACTTTTATTTTGAAAAACTACCACCATTCAGAGACTTCCACCGTAACATTTCGAATGGACTGTAGCTTGCTCTCTAATGACAGCTGTGAACGTTTGTTCATCAGCCAATACAAATCTCTCAGCTTCAATCACGCTTTTCACGCTTTTGCGTGTGTTTCAAATATACGATGCTTGTGTTTAATGTCCTCTTTTCATTTTGGTTGAGAAAATCATGCAACCCTTGTCGCTATTTTTTTATAACATCCCTATTTCATCATCTTTTTAATCTATGGATTTTATGGTAGATGTGAGTGTGACAATGTGTGTATCTATGGATTTACGTATATGATTTATTAATTTTGAACGGAAACAAATGTATAATTGGTTATTGTTGAACATACTGTGTCTACATTTAGGTTTCGTACGTAGTAGGGACTGTACGTGATAAAGCCTAAAAATTGTTTTTTGAAGTTTGTATCCTGTTGACGTTTGAGTTTTTCGCCTATGAATTATTCTCTTTAGCGTATTTAAACATGTCAAATATGTGACAATATTTGAAGAGAATGGGGGTTCGAGAACTTTCGAGGAAGACCGAGAGATTAAAAATGTTAAAGTAAATAATAAGACTAATAAATAGTAATACAAAGAAAGGAAAGTTATCTAACGTCTGTATATGAATCAAACGGCTGTTTTGAGAATTGAGAGTTATGAAAAAGAGGCTGCTGTAAGAAAAGGTGTACGACAAGAATGTTCATTGTCACAACTACTTTTTAACTTGTATATAGAAGAGGCTATAAATGAAGTGAAGGAGAAATTTGACGCAGGAATAAAAATTCAAGGAGAAACAATACAAATGCTGAGATTCGCTGATGATATGGTAGTATTAGCCGAGACAAAGAAAGAAGTAGAGGATATCTTAAATGGTATTAGCCGAGACAAAGAAAGAAGTAGAGGATATCTTAAATGGAATGGATGAGATCATGAGAAAGGATTACTTCATAAAAAATTAATAAGAACAAAACGAAAGTGTTGTGCAGCAGCAAGAGTGGTTTAGAGGAGATGAGAAATTTAAAAGTAGGCAACGAAAACATACAGGAAGTTAGGGAATTCTGCTATCTAGGGAGCAAAATAACACAGGATGGTAGAAGCACAAGTGATATCAAAAGTAGAATTGCTCAAGCTAGAAAAGCCTTTGAAATGAAAAACAGCTTACTGACTACAAACATTGTTTTACAGATTAGGAAGAATTTCTTAAAACACTATGTTTGAAGTGTAACATTATATGGGAGTGAAACGTGTGTGATAGGGGCTGTAGAAAAGAAGAGGATAGAAGCTTTTGATATGTGGAGTTATAGGAAAATGTTAAAGATTAGGTGGTTGGACGAGATAAGTAATTTAGAGGTTCTTAGGCGAGTGGATGAAAAAAGAAGTATATGGAACATCTTACCAGAAGAAGGGATAGGCAAGAGGGGCATATCTTAAGACATTCAGGTATTGGTCTACCAATAATGGAGGGTAATTTTGAGGGAGTGAATTGTAGGGGGAGGCAAAGGTTAGAGTTTATAAAGCAAATCTCAAATAATGTAGGGTGTTACAGGTATGTAGATATGAAACAACTTGCGCAAGATAGAACAGCTTGGAGAACTGCATCAAACCAGTCGAGACTGATGACAAAAAAAATAGTAATAGTGTTTTCCAAAAATAATTAAGAAATATAACATGTAATAATAATAAATGGTCTTTTATAGTAAAGATAGCTATCATTGTGCAGGTATTTTGAGAGCCAAGTGCCTCTTTAGATAAGTGGCCTTTTTGTAACACCTTCTAATCAATCCTAATTTGTTTACAGATAAGATTTATCCAAAAGCTGTCAGAAGAATGTTGTATTTTATTATTAGTTCGAAAATTTCTGTCTATTCTCGAACTCTCCATTAGCTCACCTATTTAAGCGCCGGTTTATTTACTGTCTAGGTTCAGTCTCGATTTGTTTGTTTCAGTGGGCAAATCGCGTAGTGCTTAACGGTTACATTTGGAGTAGGCCAGCGTACTGTGAATCACTCTGTATTTTTGAAGTTTATTTACCCTGTATCATTTCTGTGAGTAGTACGAGTATTAAGTAAATTAGATAAATTATTTATTGCATGAGTTAATTATAATTAGTTTGTTATTTATTAAGTAATTTAATTGTAATATACTTGTAGATTGTAGTCCCTTATTTAATTGTAATTCTTAGTTGTAATAAATACTGTAATTTTAAACTTTAGTGTGTTAATTATTTATAATTTACCCAGATCCTGAAACGGACCTTAGAGATAAGTGTCACAATATGAAACAAACACAATTTAATTAAATCGCAGTCTAGAAACTATTATTTCATTAAATACATTGGCAGTTTTTAGGAATTATTCATGGTACACTAAAGAAGTTGCCCCGTTCGAGATACCTGATTTGAGCATCCCTTTCACAATTTTTAAATAACTCAGGTTAAAAACTAATGAAATACAGTTATTCAAAATTTAAAAGTTTTCAATTTTTAGAGAAATATTCGTAGCGTGAAATTCGTTGATAAAGTAGATGATATTTTGTATTTTCAGTAAAAATCTAAGGTAATCAGAATAGGTTTAAAGTTTTCTTTGTAAAATTTCTGCTTTCAGAATCCGGAAATAAAAGTTAATAACGTTTGGTGCAAAATTCGTGTATAATTTATATAGAGGGTAAAGTAAGGTAATAATAATAATAATAATAAACCAGACAAAAGCAAGAACATAACTAACAATTCTGTAGAGAAACGTTATGTCTCATTCAGGATTAGAAGACCGATAAAAACACAATAAAACAAAAGAATTAACACATTTCTTTTATTTACACCTTTTCTACGTTCGTCTATCAATTGTAACCGGAAGAGTAAAGTGGTAGTAGAAAAAATAAAAAAACCTGCCTTGAAAGTTCTTTATTAGTCACTAAAACAAAACTCCGATTCAAAGTAGAAAGAATACAACAGGTCTAGTTATTTAATTATACTATTATCCACGAAATTGGGAGCTTCCTAGTTAACCAAGCAGTCGTGTACCTCCACCCATCCTGCCATACAGTGTTGTCTATTCCACCTGCCCTGAATAAGTTTGTAATTTTATATTGTTTATGATAATAAGATAATAATAAAAGATAAAAAGTTTGTTCCTACTCTGCTAAATACGGCAGCACTGCATTACTGCCAAGATTCAGGCTCGCAATTTCATGGGTACTAGTATTGTAGCTTAATATAACTCAAATAATTACATTTTTTTATGTAGGATTACCTTGGTAGTTACATAGATTTTTACTACAGCGTAACGAAGCGGAATTCATTTTCTTTCTGCTCTTTGAGTTAGCAAGTTTATAGTATCAAGAAATTGTATGACCCAATTTCGGCATTATGTTGTTTACGTTTCGTTATTACTAAAAGAAAAATCTGGTGTGAAACACTCACACGACTTTCTCTTCCCAGTGAAAATAATGAACAATATAACCTAATATTAGTAGTAAAACATTAGAAAAAAAATTAAAAAAAGAACTAACTTCAAAAAAACATGACCTAATTTTGATCATGAGTGAACGATGCAAAACTAAAGTCAACCTTAGTTTGGCTTAATAATACAGAAAATCACTCGTTGACGCTAAAATAGGCTCTGTAGAGAAAAATACTTAAATAAACTTTGTAAATCTTTTAATTCCCTATAAATTTGATTATATATACATTTTTGTCGCAAAACGTATTCTACGGCCGAAAACTCAAAAAATCCATTTATTTACAGATTTTCATGAAAAAAAAAACAATAAACTATAATTACCACTAAACTAAGCGTTATAGAAGAAATGTTTGAAATAAAAGTTATAAGTTTTTAAATTTTCTGTCGAACACATAGTTGTTATATACAATAAATGAAGGTAAAAATTTGTTCACACGTGTAAAACATCCATACTATTACCTCTATTGCAGTGGTAATACGACGTTACAAGTTCTCGCACTTGAAATTTACATTTATATTCAGGCTTTTAGTACATACTCTTCAGCCACGATGGTTTATTAATGAAGTGTAACAAATATTTTTGCGTATTACCGAGAGTTTTGTTAAACTGGATCTATTTCACTTACTTGTAACATAAGAAAGATAGGCTGGGATGGTATTTTCATATCATATCGATGTTTTCCGATCGATTAAATCCTTTTTCAACAAAATATATTTTTACTTGTAGAACCTAGTCTGTTTATGTAAATATGTTTTCAGCAACTGTAAAATAACATCAAGATCTTTTCAATTTTATTATCTTACAAAAACAAGTCCCTTACAAATTGTCTAGGATAACGTAGTAGATAACGTTGCTATACCAATGTTTACAATCTGTTGAATCATCCGCCTTCAACTGTATTTTGAGTACATTCGTGTATCTACTTTATGATAGATTATAATTTTTAACACACAGAGTATAAGCATTTATAGTGAGCGTTTATAAAAAATCATCTGTAGCTATACAATCTTTTTGCATTATTTTTGTTCTTATACAATTTAAAAAAAATTTATTTGTATTTTAAATCGTATCAACTGTTATTATAAACTACAAAAGTAAATACTAGTTAACCAATACAATCAAAAGTAAACAAAAAAAAAACAAAAAATTTGTTAAAAGTTTAACTTGACTACCGGATTAGTCAAGGGGTAAAATCGTCACCGCTAGTCAGCTGTTTAACAGCTGTATTTTGGGAACGCAGATTCCTGGTTCAAATCCTAGTGCTCCGCCATTCACCGTTGAACAGTTCGGTTGTGTTTTTCAGTGCTGTTTTTTGTGAGTGATATTTTATTCTTACACAGACCTTTTTGAGTTTGTTTAAGTACAATTATTAAATTAGGTGAAAATCTACAAGACTTCGACTATAAGTATCTTGTTTTATTTTATATTTTGTTTAAAGAAAATAATAATTTATTTAAATTGATTATAACCTAAATTTATTGATGGCTGAGAAGCCAACAATATCTTTAACAGATGACCAATCAGCTGTTACTACTAATTTCATTAGTATGGAACATACTATCGATTGCTCTAGCGATATCGACCACGGTCTAACAGATCGAGTATCGATGGAGTGGAAAGACGTTTTATCGAAACGTAAACGAAGCAGTCCTTTGGAAGAAAGCAGCAATTTTAATAAACGGGCAAATTATTCTGCTAAGGATCCGCGACTCTCAAATAATGGACTCTTAGATAAGAACAAATTTAATATTTTGACCTCTTTGCCGGAATCTGGTAATAATGATGATTTATCATCACTGCCTGATACCAAATTAGTACGACCACCTCCTATTTATCTTCAGTCCGAAATTAAATTTTTACAATTATGTGAATTGTTGAATCAAATTGTCGGTACCGATTCATACAAATGTTCATCAACTACGCGAGGTGTCACCATTTATCCATCAACTCCGGAAGCTTACCGGAAAATAATAAGTAATTTTAGGGAAAATAATGCGCAATTTTATACTTATCAACTGGCTCAGGACAAGGCCTACCGAGTTGTAATTCGAGGTCTTCATCATTCGATCGGAGAAAAAGAAATTCTGGAGGAGTTGATATCGAAGGGATTTAAAGTTCGTAATGTCACAAATATTATTTCCCGAGATAAGGTTAAATTACCGTTATACTTTGTTGATCTTGAACCTGATAAAATAAATAAATTAATTTTTAATCTCAATTCAATGTTTCACACTAAAATTGTCGTGGAAGAACCTAGACAAAACAGGCAGATTGTACAATGCACGCGATGCCAGCGTTACGGTCATACACAACATTACTGCAATTTACCTCCACGATGCGTCCGTTGTGCTGGGCAACATTTATCATCCGATTGTACAAAAAGCCGAGATACACCAGCCACCTGTATTTTATGCAATAATGCTCATCCGGCAAATTATAGAGGTTGCATAGTTCACCGAGAACTTCAAAATCGCCGTTCTTCGGGGAACACATCTAATTCGGCAAATTCTAAAAAATATTCTCATGCAACAGATATTCCTTCATCTCGATCGTCCAATCAAAACTTGGATCATAAACTTAATACTTCTTTGTCAGCAGCATCGACATCAACTTTCTTCTAACTCATTCCCTCCGTTGAAATCTCACCAAAGATCGTCCATTAACAAGTCAAATTCATCCCCAACTTCGCTTCTGTCTCATCAATCATCCATTCAAGAAAACTTCGTTACAAATAACCCACATCGTACTCCGTCTGTTTCCTACAGCCAGATTGCGGCGTCAACAACCCTAAATGAAACACGATTAGACACCTCTGAAGTATCATCTCAGCTTACACATTTTATGTCAGAAATGAAACAGTTGATGGCTCCTATGATAACACTAATGTCTCAATTAATTCAGGTCTTTCTACAGCAACATGGCAAATAATTACGGAACTGTCAATTCCATGGTAGCTCTCCTGTGGAATGCTAATGGGATCCTTCGTCATCGGAATGAACTTGAACATCTCCTATACGAGAAACGAGTCGATATTGTTATGATTTCAGAAACGCATTTAACATCACGAAGTCGGTTTAAGATAACTGGATATAAAGCGTACCGTACTGATCACCCTGATAACACAGGTCATGGTGGAACGGCTATATTAATTCGTACGTCTATAAGACACCATCTGATGCCGCAGAATATTCAGGAAGAACATATTCAAGCTACAACAATAGCAGTACAATTTTGCAACTACAGCGTTTCATTTGTGGCTGTTTACTGTCCTCCACGGTTTGTACTTTCAGAAGAACACTTCACTTCTCTCTTCCGAGATGCAGGTCCCCGATTTTTACTTGGAGGTGACTATAATTCGAAACATCCTCTGTGGGGATCCAGGCTCATAAATCCCCGTGGTCGTGTTTTACATTCCGTTATACAGAAAAATCACCTTCATACTCATCCCCCACCCACTCCAACCTACTGGCCAGCAGCAAGGAACCGGCTACCTGACGTGCTCGACTTCTTTATATCAAAGGGTCTAAACTCCATCAATACAAGAGTTGAAACATTGTATGAGCTTTCGTCCGATCATTCACCTCTACTGTTAACCCTTCAAACATCACCGTCGCGTGTTACACATCGTCCATCCTTAACAAGAGGGAATGTTGATTGGAATCGGTTTCGTGAAAAAGTGGACGCTAATTTAGATCCCAACGTCAAATTGAAGTCAACTGAAGATCTTGACAACGCAGTGGAAAATCTTACTCAAGTTATACAGTCTGCAGCTTGGGATTCAGCAATGTTTCGTCAACCTGCTTTGTCCTATTTACCGCAATACCCTGTTTATATTCGTGAGCTCATCCGAGAAAAGCGTAGAGCTCGGCATCAGTGGCAGAGGACTCGCATGAGAAGAGACAAGGCAACACTCAATCATCTGTCAAACCGGTTGAAGAAAGAACTTGCACTGTTGAAGGCAGAGCGATTTGACGCATTTACAGCGGATCTGACTGAAAGAGATGGGTCCCTTTGGAGAGCAACGAAGCGGTTCCTTAAAGAGGCGGACGTATCTACCCCTTTACAACGGGTAGACAATTCGTGGGCGAAGTCAGAAGAAGAGAAGGCAGATCTTTTTGCAAACACTCTGGAAAACACATTTTATCCTCATGCAGATGTTGAAGATGTTGAATTTACGCATCATGTGGAAGACTGTTTAATTGCTTCATTACAGCTATCTTTACCGCCTGTCCCATTTCGGGAACATGAAATAAAAGAGGTTATAGAAAAATTACCAAGGAAGAAGGCTCCCGGGTATGACTTAATATCTGCGTGCGTTTTAAAAGAACTACCGTCTTCGACCTTCCGGTATCTTATGATATTATTCAACGCAATAATTCGGCTGGGTTATTTTCCTTTACAGTGGAAGTTTGCTATAATTGTTTTATTTCCTAAACCAGGAAAAGATCCTCATGCTTGCCCTTCGTACAGACCTATAAGTCTACTCCCCGTTTTAGGAAAGGTTTTCGAAAGTCTTCTGCTTCCTCGAATACTACTTCATTGCACTGAATCCAACACGATCCCACCACACCAGTTCGGGTTCCGGCAGGGTCATTCTACGATCCAACAACTTCATCGAGTCACTGATTTCTTAACGGAGAGTTTGGAAAGAAAGCTCTACGCCACTGGAGTATTTCTTGACATAAGTGCTGCTTTCGATCGGGTGTGGCACGCCGGTTTACTTTATAAGTTAAAAGAAATCCTCCCAGACTCATATTTTCTGGTAATAAGGTCATTTTTAGAGGATAGATTCTTTAAGGTGAAAGTAGGAGATGCTTTTTCCAACACCCACAAAATCAATGCCGGCGTTCCTCAGGGTTCTATCCTTTCACCTGTTCTTTTTACAATCTACACTAGCGATATGCCGTTGAAGAACAATGCACTTATTGCAACATATGCAGATGATACTGCCATTATTGCAAGAAGTGAAACAACAGAAGGAGCGTCAAGAAAGGTTCAACAATATCTGAACGACCTAGATACCTGGCTTAAAAAGTGGAGGATAAAGGTTAATCCTGGAAAGTCCGTCCAGGTCACCTTTACCCTTCGTAGAGGCAGCTGTCCGCCGGTAACCCTTGGTGGGGTCAACATTCCAACTAGAAACAAAGTGAAGTACTTAGGATTATGGTTAGACAGGCGGCTGACGTGGAATGAACATCTTAAAAGCAAACGCTTATTACTAAACAATCGCCTCAGATGTTTGTTCCACCTAGTTAAACCGCGCTCTCGTCTACCACTGAAACAAAAAATTACAATTTACAAGACTTTGCTGAAACCTCTCTGGCTGTACGGAATTCAGATTTTTGGTGCTGCTGCTCGAACCAGTTTAAACAAAATACAGGTATTTCAATCAAGATATTTAAGGCTTGCCACTGGAGCACCTTGGTATGTGAGAAACGACACCCTTCATTCTGACCTTCGTATTCCCTACGTAAAAGACGTTGCACGACAACTTTATCAAAGTTTCTTTGATAAATTGCAAAATCATCCAAACGATCTCGCTCGACAAATGGCCATTCAAAATTTTCCAAATTTTCGACGACTTCGCCGGCTATGGTGTAGGGATCTTCTTCGATAACATTCTGTTACCGTTCTTCCATTATCTTCATTTCATTATCTTCAACATCACATCTTCTTAAGTTCGTCACTGTTGGGTTTCATTTTCATCAAGATCATCTCACTCATAGTATGATTACGTCATCCTGGAGGATACACTGCTGGGTGTGACCCCTCCTTCCACGCCTAATAATGACTCTCATCAAATCTAGTGATTGTGCTTTAATGTATAGTATAGTGTTCTAGATTTTAAAATTAAAGACAAAAAAAAATAAAAAAATCCTAGTAAAGGTAGTTACTTTTATACGGATATGAATACTAGACAGTCGTTATTGGTGTACTTTAATGGTTTGGGTTTAATTAACCATACCCTCTCAGGAATGGTCGGCCTGAGTCTGTACAAGACTAAATCTCATTTACACGTTGTACACATCATCCTCATCTCATTGGTTCATGGGGTTGCTTATTGTTCTAAATTTAACAGATTGCAAAGTGCATAGAAATAAAAAAAGTTTTACAATTAAAGAACTTAAACTTCAAAAATTGACAATTTAACTTTATTATCATTATACCATAATAATATTATATATTTTTGATAATAATATTATTATTATCATCATTATTATTTATTGTACAAAATTGAGAAAATAAATTAGGTATTCTATTCGTTTATCATAAAACTTGCTGTGAAGGTATTAAATTTTGTGGTAATACAATTGTGTTATATAGTGGTGGGTGGTTGTAATTCCTTGATATATTTCAGCGCGTTTTGTAATATTTTTATGGCCATTCAATACATTTTTGCCACCTCCGTGGCTTAGTGATTTTATAGCACGCTAGCCTACAAAGCGGAAGGTCCCGGGTTTCATTCCTGGCTAGGATCTGGGGAAATTTTCACAAGTTAAAACCCGCTGTTCCATAACTCACAGCAATCGCTAATAACCGAGCTATTGATGCGACTTTAAATAAACTAAAAAGAATAAAATATACCATTTTTGGATCAGTTTGTATGTTGTGTTTGTTTTGGAGACTACTTAAATTAAAAAAATAATAATATTTTTTCCGTGAAATTCTACAAAAAACATGAATTTTATTTGTTTAGTCTTTTCTTAATTAGTATAATATCGTTTCTAGTGAACGACGTGAAGTTTCTTTTAAAACTTTGAATAAGTAACACACTGTAATTAAAAACACAATTATTGTGTAAAAAATTCTGGAGCAACCCAGTTAGCAGTTGATTCATGAATAAGCTCTAAAAGGCATTTGCTTGAATTCGTTCATTCTCAGGGCAAATATTCATGTAACAGTAGCCCTAATTTAGAATAGTTTATATTGTTTTCTTAAAAGTTGTAACTATTTGATAAAACACCTATATATTTTTTCTTTTTTCTTGTGTGTTTTAAATAATTTAGTCAATAGATTAACTAACAATTTCATTAATAAGAGAAAATTTTTCAATGAGCAGTGTTCGTTGCGCGTATACTCATTTGAAACTATGATATTAATTTTGACATAAAGGATACTGTAGGTACATTAATCTGTGTAGTATTGGAGTAACAAGATAAAAGTAATTATTTAAATTTACGGTCTAAATTTAATGGTTTAACAAATCGGTATAAATTTCAACATTAAATTTTATGTGTCATATAATATTACAAAAGTGATTCCTTTGTGTAGTATTAAAACTTATTAACAAATTACTATCTTAGAATTACATTGTCTACTAGAAGCAATATTAGACTACTATCGTTAAAGTTGATTCTTACTTTAATAGTAAAATTTTGAGCTATTTTTAATGGCGTAATTACTATTTAATTGTACCATCTGGAGTACAAAGTTTACCTGGTACGTAATACTATATGTAGAATATAATATTTAACCCTTTCAGTACCAACGTCCGGAAAACAGGACGTCGATATATTTTACGTAGTGACCACATCCGGTTTACCGGACACACGTAAGTTATGCATCAAGTACCATCGTCCGGATACTGAACATTTACAGAAAACTTTGAAACAAAAATTATTGGAATAATATATTTTAAAAAACAACCTCCGTGGGGGTAGTGACTAGCACGCTAGTCTACTAGCCTGGGTTCCCGGGTTTGATTCCCGGCTAGGATCTGGAAATCTTAACACATTAAAACCACCGTTAAGGTACCAAAACCCATAGTAGTTGCTAATGACCAAGCTGTCGGTGCGACTTTGTTTTAATAATCTAAAAAAAATTATTTTGAATATTTTTAGTGTTAGAACGATTTCTTTTTTATGAACACAATAAAAAATAAATTCTTTACAGAAAATTTTATTTATCTTTAACGTTGAAATTTTGGTTGGCAATGGCCGGCTTAATTTAAGCCTGCAAGTTTTTGAAATAAGGGCTGGCACTTTTTGTACACCCTTGTTCAAATTAAATGGCTTTAGATAAAACTTTTAAATATTGTTTCGGCACTGAAAAGGTTAATAATGAAATTTTTGTAGTCATTAACACGCTGTGGTTTCTGTTAAATTTTAAGCTATGTTAACACTATATTGTTTTAAGTATTGTTTCGTATCTCCGAAACGTTTTAACGACTCCTGCAGTTAGAAAAATGTGTCACGCTTTCTTAATTATTAACGAAGTTTCAGAAAATAAAGTTACCGAACCAATAAAGTGTACCATTAAATAAATAAAATGATTTCAAAATTTTTGGTCACATTTTTACAGTAAAGACTAAAAGTACGGGTTCGCCAAGAGCTCTTTTTCTACGACTAGAAGTCGACTAAAGTCTGAACTAACGAAAGAGTTATCAAATAGTTAAAGATTTTTAGATTCTTCAAAACGATGTAATTTTATCCAAAACCAAGTAAATTTTAACAAAACACTGCTTGTTAATCTTCACTAGTTAAATCATTTAAATGTGCCAACTTCAAATTCAACTAAATTGTTATATGAACAATTTTATCAGAATCATTCAAAAACTAGTGTCGCAATTATTAGCTAAATCGGTACATCAATTGTTATTTCAACATCCTCACACGGTTAATCGTTCCTGACCAGGTTATTAATACAAGATCCTTCTTGAGGGCGCGATTAAAATTATAACAGGACTGTATGTAAATTACAAATTATTTATTTAAATAAATTATTTTTTTGTATTTTCATGATTTAATTTTCTACAATTACAAAATTTTCTTTTCAGAGAGTCTTTTGCGAAAAGCATACAATTCCAAACACTTACTAATAAGTTTTTAATTATTCTTATACACTAAAATACATTATACAATAGCACAATCAAGTAATGCTCTCTCAATCACACACACGCGCGCGCGCGCACACACACATACACACACACACAACGCGGGAATAGGACCGAACTTTACTTTCGCTCCATTAGTCACCTAGTGGAACTTCTGAATCAAATTTTTTTATCATTCTATCTGAAAATGAGTAACAAATATAAATTCTACACGTAATTACTATAAATATGATACCAAACGATGCTGTTGTTTAGGTCATCAGCCGAAAGGCTAGTTTAAATCTGTAGAGGTTTTACTAAGCAGAACGGGGAGTGAGGTGGTTTACCATTCCCTTCCTCACCGAATAGAAAAGTACGCCTATCAGTACGCCGGGCCTCCTGAAAAGCACATATTTTCCATTCTGTAAATGACAACTTCACTTCATTCACCACAGGGTCTGGCTGTATAATAAAATTCATTACTTTCAGATGAGATAACTCCGATTAGTGTCTTTTACACCTCTATCTCTTCTGTTCTTAAATGATTCAGTCAATTAATTGGCTGAACGTGTGATAAGAAACAGAACTATTTATTTTAGCCCTGCAACGAACAGATTGGACTTCAATAATATATAATGTACTTTAATGAACCTCATAAATGAGCTTAAATGAAGTACATAAGTATATATATTTTGGTATCATATTTCTTATAATTACGTGTTGACTGTATATTTGTTATACATTCCAGGTAAAATGACGAATAAAAAAAGTTTGAGAATAATTTTCTCTTGCTGATTTAGGTAGCGAAAGTAAAGGTCGGACCTAATCCCCTGCGTTTGGTGTGTGCGGCGTGCTTGTGTGTGAGTAAAACTAACGGGTGTTTCAAAAAGGACGCACTTCGAAGTTTAGAAGTAATATTTTCTGCATAGGGAATATTTTTTCCCCCCAAATAACAGTTGGCACTACCGTACTCATTGTTGACCCATTGTGTATTACTGACATGTACTAGTGCTATCCCAGTATTCATTTGTGTCTGTAGTGTCTATATAAGTTCAAACACGGTGTTTCCAAAAGATGAACGTTTTTTTATTATTGAAAGTTATTGCGCATATAAATCTTACGAACGAGTGAAAGACGAGTTCGTTAAAATTTCCCAATTCTGAAGTACCTAATAAAACCATAATATCGCGTCTGATTAATAAATTTCGTGAGACTGGCAGTGTACAGGATCGGAAAAGCGCAGGTCGACCATCAGTGTTAACAGAACAAGTTTTGGACGATGTGAAACAATGTTTGACTACCTCACCCGGCAAATCACTTAGAAAGTAATCTTCACAGGCTGGATTATCACTATCTTCCGCTTTAAGGGCTACAAAAAAATTAAATCTGCATCCTTACCGCATCGGTGTCGTTCATGAACTGAAAGAAGTTGACCATGGGAAACGTATACAGTATTGTCATTGGATACGTTCTCTTGTTAATGACAACGGTGTTGACATATTGGATCGTGTTTATTTCAGTGACGAAGCATGGGTCCACTTGGATGGTTACATTAACAGCCAAAACTGCCGAATATGGAGCGCTCATAATTCTCACACATTTCATGAACGTCCACTACACGCACGTAAAATTGGTGTTTGGTGTGCGATCTCCCGGCGTCGTATTGAGGGGCCTTTATTTTTTGACACATCTAAAGATGGTGTGGTGTACCGCAACGTAATTGAACAATTTATAGCGTTGTTAGAATTACACGATCGAGATTGTTGGTTTCAGCAGGATAACGCAACGTGCCATACTTCTACTGAAACGCTGAATATGTTACGAGAATTTTTTGGCCATTGTGTGATATCAAAAGGATTGTGGCCATCAAGATCCCCAGATCTTACTCCTGCGGATTTTTTCTTTGGGGGAATTTAAAGAGTAAGGTTTTTTAAAACAATCCTCATACAATTGAAGAATTGAATGCTAATATTGAAGGTGAGATTACAAACATTAATGAGCAAACACTACGAAAAGTGGCTGTAAATGTTTTGAAACGTGTCCGAACTTGCATTACAAGCGGAAGAAGTCATTTTGAACATTTATTGTGAAGTTTTAAAGGTAATCTGAATGTTATATAGGTAATAATTTCATACCGTATAATTTGTAATTACTTAATGTAATAAATTAGCGTTCTCAAACTTCGAAGTGCGTCCTTTTTGAAACACCCGTTACCTGGCAACAACCCCATCCCTGATTGCTGGTAGGATAATTGCATGCACAAAAGATCTGCAATATTGTTTCTCTGAACTAATTTTTTTTAAAATATGGAAATCAAATTTTATATGGATGATTTTTCATTCATTACACGCCAAGTAAGAGCTTTTTCTGGAGTCATCAACCTAAAGCTTTTTAAACCACCCTAATAATTCATATATTTTTATTCTCTTTTAATTTGCTCCTATATCAATAATAACAAAAATATATCCTCTAACCCCTCTAAGCCGGAAAGCCTGGTTGTTACATGGTTGTTAGATGACGGGTGTGAAAGTACTGAACGGCTTCTTATGTAACAGTGAAGGTTAATGTACGCGCACACCAGTAAAGATTATAATTAAATTGTAGCTGAATATATGAGGAAGAAAGGAAGCTATGTAAAAACAAAATCAGGTTTGTGGGAAATTTTCTATTGATTTGTGAATGTTGGGATACCACTCAATTCCGGTTTTTTAAGAAAATCGTGTAAAGGCCGTATCTCATTTAAAATAGTTATAACCGCGTTTGAAAGCTTGAATGGTAAACGTAGGTAAATTGTTCAATGGTGCTATTATAGCAAAACCGGTTGAATTGAATATGACCTGTAAATCGGAATAAACGCTCCGTAATTCGTAAAATAGCCTATTTTCAGACATTCTTCACAATGGAACTAAAATGTTCCAATATTATCTTTTATAATTTTTTTCTACATGCACGTGTTCAAAAAATTCCGTGCTTTCATATAATAACAATATGCCATGTAAATAACTGTAGGAATGGGTCAATGACATCAGGTCAAAGAGAGAAACCTTTACGGCTTGAATTGTACCACAGAATCCATTTTCACGTGACTCTTACATACGCTTGAATAGTCGTATAGTGTGGTAAGCGAGGGCGCTTAATATATTAAATTTTTTGCTAGACATTTTTCTATAACACCAGATTAAAAAAAACATAAATAAAAAATATTTATTGCCAAATTTTGACAAAAACGCGCGACTTTGCGTAAATTACAACAAATCTTTGGTAAATTCGCTGTAACTGGCGTAAAAAATGGAGTTTCATGTTTGTTTTTTTAAAGCATCTCTCGAAGTTTTTGTAATATCTCATAAAAATTTCAAATTTTTTGGATAAAAATGGATAAAAAAGCCAAGTTTATCGGTGCAATCTCGAAATTAGTGTTCGAAAAGTTAATATTCTAAAACCAATTAGTCGCCGATGGGCTAAAGTAAGTTAGCTACCTTACTGATGATTGAAAAGGGCTAGTATAATCGATTTATGGCTCACCCGGTATCACTGCTTCCGTCACTTTCACCTGATGAAATCGAATGTATTTCTAATGACGTTCGATTGACATGAAGCCGAGACGCTTCAGGGCGCTTATCATACGCAGTACTGTAGCTACAAGCATTGTAGGCCTATTCGATGTATAAATAAATTTTATTATTGTAGTCCTACCTGTTTTATGATCTTCTAGGCTATTATTAATACCCTTTGTACAGTGTCATGTGTCCTATGGTTATGTAAATTATTCTGTAAATATCTGTATTTATTCTGTAAATATCGTTTAAAATAAATAGGACATGCTATATGAACTGAATTTAGTTTTAGAATTTCAGAGTTTTTAGAATATCAGATGAAAATTTAGAAAACTTTGATTTCGTGTAAAAAAGAAAGCATTTTCGGAATCAGTTAACAGTTTCTTTTAATTAATTATTGCCTCTTACCAAATACTTCACATATAGGTATTACATAGTATCTACAAATACAGGGTGGCGCAAAAGTCTCTGCACAGTTGGTTAAAAGAAAAAATTAAAATTACAAGAAGATGTAGTACAATAGTTTTAGCCCGTGATGTTGGTATTACAAAACGCTGATAATTACGCTGCGTCAAGTTGGCAATACGCCTCGTCAAGGACAAACACAACAATAGATCCAGTGAGTTCTTGAAAGCGCACTTTCAACACGATGGTGCTCCACCACATTATGCCACTGAAGTCCGCGATTATTTAAACGAAACTTTCCGAAGACAAATTATTGGACAAAGGGCAGATATTGACATGCCTCCACGTTCACCAGATATCACGCCCATGGATTTTTTCGTATGGGGTGTCGTCAAGGACTCTGTTTATTCTAGAAAGCCTCAGACCATCGACGAAATGAAAGACTACATACACGAGACATTTGAAGATTTGGACAGTAATACCAGACTATGCCATAGAGTGTGTAACAGTGTTCGAGAGAGACTTTAAAGATGTATTACTGAAGACGGAAAACAATTTGAACATAAAAAATAATTGTAAATTGTACGTTTTTTGTAATAAAAAATAAATTCAGTTGTTGTTTACTGTAGTGTGCAGTGACGTTTGCGCCACCCTGTATATCAAATATACTACACAAGTATTTAAAGTGAATTTTTATAAGGAATTCTTAAAAATACTAAGAAGTAATTTTTATAAGTAATTTTAACACGTGGTGGTTTATAATAACTGAAAATTAAATAGGGATACTATTTGCGTAGTCGGTGTACTTTTTTATATTTTTGATTTGTTTCAACTCATTAGTGACTACTGTGTGTAGAGAACTAACAGCGATTTTAATATTGCATATAAAAATTTACAAAAGTTAATTTGGTTCCTAAGTTTGTATTTTTGTTTTGTAATTTAACTTGCTATCACTGTTTCTTAATTGAAAATTTTCCCCCTCCTAAGATTGTGCACTTTTACTTTCTCTTGTTTATATGAATATATAGGAAGGAAAGCATTGTTTTCATGTCGATTTTTCAAAATCGAATTTTCACCGGATCTACACGTTTTCAGACCACTGAACCAAAAAACATGTTTTTAGCGATTGGTCGTGTGTATGTATGTGTGTGAACAGAACATCTCAAGAAAGAAACATAGTACGAAGTTGAAACTTGAGTTAGTTCCTTCTACCGAATCCGACACGAACATTTTCATCAAAATCGGTCAACCAGTAGCAGTAGTTTATTCGTGTCATTTTTCACTTTTTGCGATTTTCTTAAAAACGGCTTCTACGGTTTTTTTTGAATATCGCTTATTTACTACATTTTTAATGCTCTACAAGATAGGGTAGGCGTCATGTCTGCTGAAATTATTAGAAAGGTTTTTTCGTAAAAAAATTGTTTTTTTAAGATCGCGACTTTAATATGCATTTTAGCACAAAAATGTATATAATAAAAGTTGTAGAGAATTTAAAATCCTACAATTTTTATTTCAATTATTTTATGTATAACCCTTAGTTCATCGGTAATTAGCAATTTTCTGTTTTTTCTCACTAAATCATGTAAAAAACTCGATTTTTTTTAGATATTGAGCCTTAGTATACATTTTACGACTAAAGTGTAATAACCAAATTTATAGAAAATTAAAAGATCTACACCTTTTATTTAGAGCATTGTTCTCTACAGAGCCTTGTTTAGCGTGAAAGAGAGATTTTCCGTATTTTTAAATCAAACCGAGGTTGATTTTCTTTTTGCGTTTTTCACAATGATTAAAATTAAGTTATGTTATTTGAGGTTAGTTTTTTTGTTTATTTCTAATGTATTATTACTAATATTAGGTTATATTGGTCATTATTTGCATTAGAAAGAGAAAGTCGTGTAACGTTTCACACCAGATGTTTTTTTGAAAACCATTTTGATGAATTCACCAATAATTTATTAAAACAATTTATCAATTTGACACGATTATATAAATGTTTTATAAAAGCTAGTATTTCTTTGCGACTTTATACAGCTATTATTGCCGTTTTTCTCATCTCAAACGCCAAGCCTCTCTATCAATGTAATCACACCCATGCAGACCTTTGCTGGTCGTCGCTTCCATAACTCATCTATTGCTTTTCAAGGCGTCCTCTATTCCTTATCAAACTCTCTCTCTTTTTCTTGGAATCCAGTTCCATACTCTGCTTCGCCACCTGTCTTCATTCATCCGACACAGGTGTCCTAACCACAAAGTATCTTTTTGTAATTCCATCTTATACGCTAATAAAATTGCTATAAGGCTAATAGAAATCTAATAGAATTGAACTTATAAATTTTAGGATTGATGTTTCCATGGATATTTCTATTGACTCTATGGAAAAGCAGGCGGCTAAAATATTTGTTTATTAGCTACGATAGATTCCTCCAATCGACAATCTCAAAGTTGTATAAATATTTTGAGCATACGTGATGGGGTAAGACAGTTAAGATAATTGGAAAATACCCAATCATATTATTACAACAATGACGGTTGACTGACAACCGTTTTGTCGTTAGTATTGAACTTTGTTTTACTCGTATTTTACTTACGGTATTTCACAATATTCTTTTTCCAAACCAGAAAAATATGCAGATATATTTAGCTACAGTATTACATAAGAAATTATAGCCTACTTAATTAATTACATTGTAGGTAAGAATAACACTTTTTAGAAAATTACTTGAATATTTATGTTTAAGATATGCAGTTTTGAAAATTTTGAATATCAAATTTTGTGCCTTTTGATTTACAGTCAAGCGTCTTGTAAACTGATCCACTGAGGGGGTCATTTTACTTAATATCCTTCAAATACTAGTTCTGAGTAATTGTAAATTGGTTAGTATTAACCCATTTTTATCAAGATATTGAAGGCAAGGAAAATTTTAATTTTGTTTGAAGGAAAATCAGTAAATGGAAGTTTTCAAAATCATTCCGGATAATAAACACCAATTTGTCATGTCGTTGAACTCTGTTTAGTTTATGCATTGATTGAAAAATAAATTAATTCTCTGAACGTAATTATTTTGCGTTCAGTGTATTGGAATCTCATGTTTCTGAAAAGTTAATTGATTTTAATTTCACATTGAAAGAATTTTTTGTTAATTATTTGCATTATTAACTTTACATGTGGAAACTTAAATAGTTTTAATTAATAAAATCGTATTTTAAGTTCAGATAACTATACAGAAGTTTTCATAGCAAACTAAACTTTCACACAAATCCTGTCATTCAGTCATTGTCCGCTTCTCGCCTACCACACAACTCATCTAGAAGACTGAAAAGGTAGTCAGAGACCTTCTGTGAAACGTCTTTAGGGGTTGCCGCTGCGTGACTACCTCATACAAGTGACATCAAGATAATTATATAAAACTATTGGCATTATAACTGCTGGTTGTGTTAAATGATACTTTGTTGTAGTTTATTTTTCTTAAAGTTAAAAAAATCAGATAAAGAAAAATTGATGTGAATTCTACAAATTATTAAAGTTTTTAAAAGATTTTATATTTTTTTTAATTAGATGCATGTAATTTTTTATTTTATGTATCGGCTGCCTCTTTGAAATAGCGGTTAGTGCGTTAGCCCAAATCCAAATCCATGTTGAGAGGGCTAAGAAGCCCTATGTTGGCGATATCGTGTTAAGGAACACCTGGTCGCTCGTTGAATATAATTACAGAACTAATGCATTTCGGGAAATTTAGGTGAATTGTATAGGTGAAAGTAATTGGATCGGGATTTGCGTGGGGAAGGGAGCATGGCGTCTAAGAAGTTATGGAATAAGTGTGTGAGGTGGAAGTTTCTTATTAGGGTGATAATTTGTGTGGGTTGGAATAAGTTAATTTGAGGTGGAGGTGAATTTCAGAGCGTGGTGGAAAGGTTTTAAAGGTTGAAAACGGCGGCTTTTTTCATTTTTGTTGATTTTTATAGTTTTCAGTTGGCTTTTTTTTAGGAAGAAATGTAATATTAGGGGTTAGAGGAAATCGTGAAACGGTAGAGTCAAGTAGTCTTCTGGTGGGTGTGACGTTTCGTGTAGTTGTTGGACGATGTCGAGACTGGAGGTCTTTCCAGCGTCGTGTAGTTTCCGTGAGGTATTGTAGATATAGTCTTCGATGGAAGGGAAGAGTAGGTGTTCGTGTATTGTTTTGTTTGAGATGAGGCAGTGGAATTTTGTGATTTTACGAAGGATTTTGTTTTGGGAAGCGGAAGTTTTTTGTTTCATTGTTTTGCAGAGGAGGGGCCAACAGACTGGTGACCCGTAAAGGAGGTAGGGCCTGAGGATAGAAGAATATATAAGAATTTTAAATTTTTGAGGGAAGGATTTTGAATTAAATAAGGGAGAGGGTGTGTGCCCACGAAGTGAGAGGTCCCAAGTTTGATTACTAACTACGACCTGGAAGTTGTAATGGTTAAAACCAATTGTTACAGGTCGAAAACACACGGTTGTGGTTGACAAACAAGCTGTTAAATAGTTTGTTTTTAAATAAACTGAAAACATTGATATATTTTTGACTCATCAAAAAGTCAAGCGAAATTGCGGACGATAGAGGAAATGAGCGGGTATGAATGAAAGATTCTACCAGCAAAAAATCTCTTGAGAAAGTTTTCAGTGTTCCTATAGAGTAAATTACTTATAACAGAATGGTATACTTATTTTATTAATAAAATTTTTTTAGTTTATTCACAGTCGCACTAACAGCTCGGTCATTAGCGACTACGATGAAATATGTATCGGTGGGTTTTAACTTGTGAAAATTTCCAGGCCCTGGCCGGAAATCGAACCCAAAACCGTGATAGGCTTGTGCACTACCACTACGCTACAGAGGTAATATAATTTTATTTACGTTAATAAATATATAAAAAAGAGTGAAATGTCACGGAAAATTAACAATTTTCTCGTAAAATTAATAATGAAGCTTGTTTTAATCGCATTCAACAATGAATTTCATAACCATTTCCTTGAAAGAATAAGTTTTAATCTAATTTAGCGATTCCAAGATTTCCTTTTTAAATTACTCATAATTTTGTTTCATATAATAGTGTACTTGTATGCAAAAGTTAATAGTGTTTTGAACTTTTTAAAATTTTTAAAGGTTTGAAAGTTGAAAATTATTTAATTTAATTGTTGATCAAAACTTTTACAATGGTTAGACAATTTTTTTAATGAGTTTGAATATAAAAATAAGGTTTCTGTAATGTATGGTAATATAGAACAAGATTTTTCCTTCAATATGATACCAGTTTCGTGGAAAATTGGCCCAAAAACACTCAAGTTATGATTGTCGAAACTAGTGGCTGCTTTTTAACTCCCTCCTTATTTTTGGTAAAGAAGGTAAAATTTCGGAATTATTATTCAATATTATATAAAAATAAAGTAGCCTTTCACGGAAAATAGTGGTTTAATTAATTAACAAGGCAAAAATAAATTTTAATTTGAATATCCCGTGGTTATGCTTGAGTATTTAACTTAATGTTTTGTTTACATACTGTAAATGCAATTAAAATTTTTGTTTTGCCATAGATACTCACGGAGTTTTAAAGTCAGAGTATTGATCATAAGTGGTAGAATTTTGTTGCCTTGAACCGTTCTCTTTGTTAATTAGTTTCTGTTGAATAAAGTAGGTAGGAACCTAAAATTTTATTTTTATTTTTCCCTAAGATCAGTGATTCGTGATGAATATTCTACCAAAATTTATGTTTGTATAAATGAAGGGAATGTTATAAAGCTGTGTCCAGTAAACGAGCAACATTTCAGCTTTTGCGTAGATAAATTAAACTGAGTCATTTAATTAGTTTATGAAAATTGGTTTACCAAATCTGAACCCGTCTAACTTCAACTATGTAAGATATGGCAAAAGTTCGATTAATGACTGCCTTATATGCATCGGTATTATGTTTAATCATATTTAGATCAAATTTAAATAAAGTCAATCGTTTGATTTCAAAGACATTTGATTAGATTAATTTGTTGTACAAACTTGTGCTTTAAAACAGACGTGGTAACGAAAATGTTATACATTGCAGTAACAGGAAAAGCTAAATTATCAAGACAAGTCTTTGATACGTAGAAACTATCCACGAATAAACCCCTAGAGCTTGCATAAAATGAACTCCATTACCATATCATTTATATGTACGTACAGTACTATAAGTTGATAATAGAAGATTGAAACTGACTTAACTGTTTTTATTCGGTATAATTTAATAAACTACTACAAATCTGGGTCAGTCACTATGTTAAGAAAAAACTATAGTTTTTAGATTATTCCATTAAACTTTTAATGTATGTTCAAATTTTACTTTTTAGAGATTATCTCTTCAACTGCTTCAAGATTATCTTCTGAGTAAACTTTTATATAACATTTTAATGTCATTTTAAAAACAGGGTTATTATATTCAGACATTTGTAATTAATTTTTTATGGTTTATATTCAAAATTTAAATTAATCGTATTGTTTATGGATATTGTAGAAGTGTTAGTGATATAATTATTTCATTTTCATGGTTGTATTTCTCATCTTTAAACAAGGTTAGGTAAAATTTTAATATGGATTGAAGATCACATTTTGTCGGCTGAGAAACGATCTTCTTTTTTTTCATTCAAGGATTGCCTTCCGACCTGTTCCGGTACCCATCTTCTTAGAGATCTACCAATTTTTCGCGTGCCTTCTGGTTCATAATGAACTGACATCTTAAAAAACCTGTTTGAACTAATTTTTCTTCATGTTACACGGTAGCGTAAGCTCTCCGACAGTGAAATAATTGAAATAGTTTTGGGTACTTTCTGAGATAATTTTGTACAAACAAACAAACGTTACATCTTTATAAAATAGCAATTATTGCGAAATACTGATCTTCAAAAATATTGGTAGTTTTACGGTTATATCTAAGATGATTGAAAATGGTAGAAAATAACAGTCATTGAGTTTTTACTTTCTCTTGCCCTACATGAATATATTGGGAAGGAAAGTATTATTTTCAAGTTGATTTTTTGAAATTGAGTTTTCACCGGACGATTTAAGGACCCCTAACCTATAAAACATGTTTTCTGCGATTGGTGTGAGTGTGAACAAAATATCTCAAGAACGGAATAGCGTAAGAAGTTGAAACTTAAGTTAGTTATTCGGTGTCGGGTCACTACAGGACCCGACACCGAATATTTTCATCAAAATCGATCAAACGGAAGTAGTAGTTTATTCAAGCATATTTTCACTTTTTTGCGTTTTTCTGGAAAACTTCTTTTACGATCTTTTGAAAATATAGTCTGATTAATACATTTTTAATAACCTAAAAGATAGATTTTTTTAATAGATAAAATTTATTGTAAGTATATAATAGAAAAATGGAGGCGTATATTTTTGTCCAGTGAAATTTTCAGGTACATGGAACCGTTGAAAATTCGTTTAAAGTTTTTCTGAATATTTCGTTTTTCTGAAATTTTTTATATTTTTTCGTTTACACCGTCGTTTCTTCTTTTCTATCCAACATAATGCAGGGGGAATTTTGTAAGCGTGCCAGTTTTACTGTATATGAAAAAGGAGAACGCAAATTTTTATAAGTAATTTCACGCCAATTGTAAATCAAATTTTTTTTTTGTAGCAAACGTCCCGTCCTGTTAAAACCCATGAATAAAATTATTCTTTATTCATTACGTTAGCCTTCTTGACATACAACGCGCAGGCTTACAAAATTCCCCTGCATTCTACTGGGTAGAAAAAAATAATCGCTGGTGTAAACGAAGAAATATCAAAAATTTCAGATAAATGGAAGTTTTAGAATTTTTTTTAATATTAATTTGAAATTTTTAACAGTACACAAATATTCGTCTACTAAAAAGTGTGATGTACGTTCATAACCAAGTAACATGCAAAAGAAGACATAAAGACAAAGATTGACACCCATTGTTTTTGTGTAATATATAATTAATTATTAAGTATTAAATATGATAGTCTGTGTAATTGTTATTATTTTTATTATATCAATATTATTATTTACTTTTTTTATTTAGTTACAACTCAGAGAAGATCTCTATTCTATCTTCTTTTTAGGCGCCGGGCTGGATAAATAAATACATTTTTAACGGTTTTGTGCACGGTAAATCCCTTCTATATTTACCGGGGTTTCATGTACCTGAAAATTTGACTGGTCAAAATATATACGCCTCCATTTTTTTCTTTTATATAAATGCATTTACAATAAATTTAATGTATTAAAAACAAAAAAATGTTTTTTTTGAAATGGTAGTATACACCCAGTTTTGCGCCTCTCTGACTTCCACAGACAAAAATAGGTTATTTTTGCAATATTTACATTGGCAAAAGGAAGTGGTCGTGTGAGTGTTTCACACCAGTTTTTTACTTTCTCTTGCCTATATGAATACATAGGAAGGAGGTTTTCATGTCGATTTTTTGAAATCGAGTTTTTACCGGATCTAAACATTTTCAGATCCTCTGAGCGCAAAAAAACATGTTTTTAGCGATTGGTCTGTGTGTGTGTGTGTGTGTGTGTGTGTGTGTGCAGAATATCTCAAGAACGAAACATCGTACGAAGTTGAAACTTGAAACTTAAGTTAGGTACCACTAGAGGGCCCGATACGAACATTTTTATCAAAATCGATCAACCAGAAGTAGTAGTTCATTCGCTTTCTGAGATTTTCTCAAAAACGGCTCCTACCAATTTTAAAAAAAAATCACCTCATTTACTAAATCATTTATGCTCTACAAAATAGGGTAGTCACCATGTCTGCTGAAATTCTTGGAGAGGCTGTTTTCACGTAAAAAAATTGGTTTTTTAAGATTACGACTTTATGTATTTTAACGCAAAAATGTATATAATAAAGTTATAGAGAATTTAAAATCCTACAACTTTTTTTTTAAATATTTTTATGTATAATGCTTGGTTTAGCGGTAATTAGCGATTTTTTGTTTTTATTCACGAAAATGTGTAAAAACAAATCGATTTTTAAAGATTTTAGCCTTAGTATGCATTTTACGACTAATGCTACCATTCGATCACCGTACTGCACAAGTGTATAATTAAATTTATATCAAATTGAAAGATCTACAACTTTTATTTAGAGCATTTTTCTCTACAGAGCCTAGTTTAGCGTGAACCAGTGATTTTCCGTATTTCTAAGCCAAACTGAGGTTGCTTTTCATTTTGCGTCCTTCATAATTGGGTTATGTTATTGAGGTTAGTTTTTTCTTTATTTCTAATGTTTTATTACTAATGTTAGGTTATATGAGTCATTATTTGCTTTGGCAAGAGGAAGTTGTGCGAGTGTTACACACCAAAATGTTTTGTATAATAATCGTAATCGTTATGTAGACTAGGATTAAAAGTTTTTCGTTAGTTTAAATTAGTTTCAATAAAAATATTATTAAAAATATGTTTACTTTACTTACTTTATATTATAAATGACCAAAAACTTGATTTTGTTAAAAAATTTTGATATGATACCTCTGTATCATATTCTGTACATTTAGCCGTTTGATGTGGTCTTCGTAATTGATCTCAACGAGAGAACGAGTAGTGAAATTCTGTAGCCTGATGAAACAGCCTTTAAATAGATCGTTTAACAGTTTCAATATTCCATGTATCTCTTTCTTTAATGCTGAGGCTATGAAAGGGGTACAGTAACTTTAAGCCTTTCAATTGCTAGACCACAATTTTGGTTTCCACTATCAAAGCATTCAAATTATTCATTTTACCAGAATACTATATTTGTTTTGAAATACCCTTTAAAATGACGTGCCACAGTTCTACTCTTTCCACTTTAAATTTTGAGTTGTTCCTCTTGGTATATTATTGTCGTATGGGATAGGAAATAAACGATTGCAAAGCAAACAGACAGACGCTTTGAGCTATGCACGTTCCCTAAAAAATATTTTTCTGTGGTGAACCATTCAAAAATTATGAAAGAGTTTCTGCACTTTTTCAACTATCGTATATTTAAAGTGCTACTGGTTACTAAATTTTAGCATCATTTATTTATACAGTAATGTGTGTGCTTGTACGCGTGCGTGCGTATGAGAGAGAGAGAAAGAGAGTGGGGAAGGAGAAGAGAGAGAGTGAGGGAGGAAGAGAAGGGAGAGATTGGAATAGTTTTGTTTAAATAATAACTTTGAAATTTTATCTCTTTTTATAAAACAGTGTCCTGATTTAATAATGTTTATTGTACTTTTGAACAGCAAATACAAATTATTTTTCAAACTGAGTGATTGTTTGAAATACGTTTACTATTTTGTCCATTCTTTGGAGTTTTACGGAAATGAAATGTTTGTACTATACTGAATTAAGATTTCATGTATTGAGCTTTGATTGTTTAGTTCTACTTTTTAAATGCTTGCTAAGCTTTTTCATTTATTGAATATCGCTATTGTTACTTTTATTTTGTTATATCGTTCTTTCAAAAATTTATAACAAAATGTTGAACAGTAAACTGTTTTTATCTTCCGCATTATGTTTCCTCTTCTTGTTCTGCTTTTACTTTTGCAATAACCGTGAACTAGTTTCTGGTAAAATTATTTGAAAAACATCTTTCTATTTAATTCCGTTTATTTGTAGCATTAAGTGGTTCCTCTTCATCAGTTTGGCTTCCGAAACCGACATTCTACAATTCACCAACTGCACAGAGTCGTAGACTTTCTTGCTACAGCCCTTGAGAGAAAACAGTACGCGAGTGGGGTATTTTTTGATGTTAGTCAAGCCTTCGACCGAGTTTGGATTGATGGTTTGCTGTTCAAACTAAGGCTCTTACCTTCCACATACTATCTTATTCTTCAGTCATTTCTTTCGGAACGTCATTTTTCTGTCTCACAAGGTAGTGCTCAGTCTGGCTGTATGCCATTATTGGCTGGGGTTCCACAAGGGTCCATTCTCGCTCCCCTTCTATGTAACATCTTCACTTCAGACATACCTCTTTGCCCAATGACAACGATGGCCTCTTACGCAGATGATACCGTAATCCTATCCTCTTCTGAGAGTCACAATAATGTTTCTTTAAACTTGCAAAACCATTTGAATACTCTTCAATTGTGGTTAGAAAACTGGAGGATTAAAATTAACGCTACTAAAACTGTACAAGTCACGTTTTCTTTACGAAAACAAGTTTGTCCTCCAGTTTATTTGTATGGTGCGCCACTTCCTCAACATGACAAAATAAAGTATCTTGGTCTCTACATTGACAAAATACTAACGTGGAACCAACATGTTAACGAAACGCGAAAAACTTTAGACGCTAGACGTAAACAACTGTATTCGTTGATTTCCAGATCTTCTAAACTCCCACTTCATCTAAAACTACTAGTTTATAAGTGTTACCTTAGACTCGTTTGGATGTATAGCAGCCAAATTTACTGTTGTGCCAAACCGTCGGTCATTTTGAAAATACAACGCTTTCAGTCCAAATTATTAAGACAGATAACTAGTGCTCCCTCTTACGTAACGAACGATACACTACATACGGACTTAAATGTCCCATACATCAACGATGTGTTTTTACGCACATACACACGATTTAAAAAGAAATTATCCAATAATCCAAACCAGCTCCTTGTTGACCTAGACACACCAGATTTACCAACTGCCCCTATACGAAGACTGAAACGACTCTGGAGTAGAGATATCATGAGAAGTCAAAATTAAAGTAAAATAAAATAAAATTAAGTAAATTATGAACTAATTTAATGATAACGGTTGGAGTACTGTCAATGGGCAGCGATCTCCTCAATGTCTTAAAATTTGTCAATATTTGTATCCTTTTTTTCAAATTTGCTTGTTGTTAATTTTATACAGTTGCAAATAAAAATACCTTGTATAGTCAAAAAAAAAAAAAATTTGTAGCATTACTAACGTGACATATTTCATATGGAAAATTAAAGTTAAAATTTAACATTTTAATAATTTCTTCATCAAAGTTGTAACATCTCAGAGTAGAATAGCCTTCGTTGTTTTTTAGTTTGTAACATTTAATTTACTTCTAGTTATGAACACATAAATAAATCACAATCAAATTAAACCGAAGAAAATCGGTTTTTAAATTAAATTTTAATTGAATGCGACTGTTTAAAAAAAAATGAAATTTAGAATATTTTGGAAATTATTTAGTTATTATTATTAAAATAAATTTTATGAAGTCTATATCAGCTGTTTGTTGTTGTTTAGGTCAACAGCCGAAAGGCTGGTTTGAACCTCTAGAGGTTTTACTAAGTAAAACGAGGAGTGAGGTGGTTTACAATTGCCTTCCTCACTGAGTGGAAAAGTACGCTTATCAGCATGCCGGGCCCTCTGAAAAGCACATATTTTCTACTCTGTAAATGACACCTTCACTTCATTCACCACAGGGTCTGGCTGTAAAATGAAATTCATTACTTTCAGAGGAGATAACTCTGATTAGTGTCACAGTACACCTCTACCTCTTCTGTTCTTAAATGATTCAGTCATTTTATTGGCTGACCATGTGATAAGAAACAGAACTATTTATTTTAGCCCTGCAACGAACAGATTGAGTATAAATTTGACACTCCACCTGTCTGTTAAGGATCAGCTGTTTATGAATGAATAAATATTGTGACATTATCGAAGACGAATATGATTCAAGAAATTTCTAGTTCTTCACTCATAAAGTGGTAAAGAATAGATAATAGAATGAAAAAGTAACAAAAGGGTAGCTATAATAGTATACCTATTCATAGAGGTTATTTAAATGACCGCGCTATTGTGTATGATAAGGTAGGGTTATTGTTGTACAACTATTTTTGAAAGGGTCGGTTGATTACCTTTTATTCTATTTACAATATATCTATTTACTTGTTTACAATAGATTTTTCTAGTACTCATTTATAAAGGGTTTTTGTACTTTATTATTTGTATCGAATTTCGGTGTCTTTCGAGAGGATCTTTTGAACGAGCTACATAAAGAGCGCCCGAGTGCGGTCAGGGAGTTAGTATTTGTTTGATCTTTGACGAGTGGCTATCGGTGCGTAGTGCAGGAACGTTCCTGGCATTGTGTTGGTCAACTATTGTTACACTGTCTTTATGTGTGTGCATTGTGTAAAGTTATTGTGTATGTGCATTAAATTCAGTTTTTGTGTATGTGCATTGTGTATTCAGTTTCATTTTGTATGTGCATTCTATATAATTGTTATAAGTAGGATTAAGTAAATTATTAAGTTATTTATTGTATTACTTCATTATAGTTAGTTTTTTATTTATTTTGTAAATATTTTAGTTGTAATAAATACTTGTAATTGTAAACTTTAGTATATTAATTATTTAATTACCTAGATCCCGAAACGGACCTTAGCGATAAGTGTCACAATATTTTATAGTTTACCGGTTAATGTTCTATCTTATTTTTCTAAAATCCTTCGCTCGCCTTAAGAATATCGTTCAATGTTCCGTTCGTATTTTAATATATTTCTCGCCTTAATTTAGGCCTAATTAAATAATGTTCTTTCACTCAATTTTCATTTCATAGGTCTATTGTTACTTTATAATATGAATAATGATAAGATTATTATATTTATTTATAATACATTTTCATAAATCAAACCGCGCACAAACACACCTTTCTCTTCTAACTACCCCGGTCAACAGGACGCCCAATCAATTATGTATTCACTTATATTAATTACTTCTTGTTTGATAAATTTTTAAACTTTCAAACAAAATATAAATTTGGGTGGTAAATATATCTTTTAAATTTATTTGATGATCTATGAAGATATTTCGTTATTTTAAAATTTTAATCGATGTTTTTGTAACTTTTCTACTCTCTTTTGATTCATTTAAACATGAAAACTTCCATCACTAAATTAACAGCTGATTTTTAATTATTAGCTGAGATTATTAAGTTATTTAATTTAACCCATTCATTCACCTTGGCCATATACATGCACATAAAACTTTACCTATTCTTATGCACTAAACTGCGCACATATCGCTTTCCGTAAAATTGGTCACATACATGAACAAATTCTTTAAGAGTCCAGCAAGTGCTGCAATCTATTGGGACTTTTTAAAAGTTTTAATAATAAAAAAAATAGTACTTTAAGAATATATATATATAAATATTTTTTAATTCCTAGTATGTGTACGTTGCAATCTGTTCAATTGAGAACAATAAGCAACCCCATGACCCAATCAGATGAGGATGATATGTATGACGTGTAAATGAGATGTAGTCTTGTACAGAATCAGGCCGACCATTCCTGAGAGAGTATGGTAAATTGAACCCCAACCATCAAAGTACACCGGTAACCACTGTCTAGCATTCAAATCCGTATAAAAGTTTAAAACCTTTACTAGGATTTGAACCAGGAACCTTCGTCTCTAAAAATCAGCTGATTTTGGCGACAACTTTACCTCTAGACCAACCCGATGGGTAAGAATATAATAATTTTTTTTTAAATTCTAAGTTAAAAATTCGTGACTGAATGGGTTAATAATTTAGAAATAAGATTTTAATAAGAAATAGCCAGTTTTATAATTTACAAAAAGTAAGAATTTAATAATTATAAATGTTTACATATAATTATCAATAGCAGTCAGATTATAAACATGTAAGGTTGGCTAACCTGTATTAGGGTTATTATCACTTTATACATTGTAATGCTACAAAATCGACTAGATAAATACCAGATGTTTAAAATAAATACCATCTTTTTAAGACAAAAATCACTTTGATCGCCTCCGCAGCGTAGTGGCTAGCGCGCTAGCCTACAAACGGAAGGTCGATTCCTGGCTAGGGTCTGAAAATTTTAGTACGTTAACACACAGTACAATATAACTTATATGACAGCTGATGATACAACTTAAATAAACCAAAAAAATTCCTTTCATGAGATGACTGGTAGCAGTTTTTAAAAAGGCTTACCTTTGACTAATGGCAAAAACCGTTAGTGATTTCTGTATCTACTATTTAAGAGGAATCGAATGACACTATTTTTGTTTACAAATTCCGACTTTGATTTCTTGACTTCCGGCTTTGAGCCACCTTCGGTCGAAAGTGGAACTTTGAAAACCAATTTAGGGCCCACCAACGTTTTGTGTAGATTTCTAATCCGAAAACCGTTGGTTGGTATCTCTTGTAATTTCTGACATCTGTGTGTGACGGACGGATGGACAAAAGAAAATGAAGACATTTTCAAAAGTTACCACCAATAACTTAAAAATAATTTAATAGGATGAGTTAATTCAACGCTACCAAACATTTAATTTACTGGTAGACGACTTTGATATAAAGTAAATGGGATTTTATTCCTTGTTTATCCTTTATTTTAATTTTTCTTTAGCATTTTTTCTATTTACTGACAGTATTTACAACAACTGTACAGCTAATAAATTAGGTAATTATTATAGTAAGGAAACGCAGCGTTAGTTCTGTAAGATAAATGCATTAGTTATTTGAATGCACTTTTATTTGCGGATGACGTGTGGATTGTGCAGGCTATATAAGATGATCTTCAACGGGCGGTCCATGTGTTACACAAACTGTGTAAAGATTTTGGCTTAAAAATTTCCATTGATAAAACCAAAATAATGGCTTTTAAGGGAAAATATCCTGTTCGTTCGAAAATAGTTCTGGATAATACCGGTATGGAGAGAGTATCTCACTTTCGTTATTTAGGGTGTAATGTGGGATTTGATTTTGATTTGGATATAGAGCAGAAATTAAGCCAATTCCAGAGGATATGCGGAACTATTAGCAGAACTTTGGGTAATAGAGCGAGAAAGGTTACAAAACTTATGTTCTACAAAGTTATGGCAGCTCCAGTTATTCTGTACGGAAGTGAGGCGTGGACAACAACAAAAACCCAAGAGCGGAGAATCCAGACAGCAGAGATCAGATTTATTCGAAGAACTAAGGGGTGTACACGCTTGGATAAAATAAGAAATGAGGAAATCAGGTCAAAATCGGGTATTTACAACTTGAACGAAAAGATAAAGGATTATCACCAAAGTTGGAGAGAGCACATGGCAAGGATGTCGGATCACAGGATACTTAAGCAGGCACACTGATATGCTCCAGAAGGCAAAAGGGATGTCGGTAGATCTAGGAGAAGATGGAGATAGATGATACAGTTTGTGAATTCGGAACAGGCTGCGGCCTAATCCTTGGTTGGAAGAAGAAGAAGAGTATAGTACGGCAAGCGACGCAAAGAGGTAACATGACGGACTTAGAAAGAATAGTAGGCGTGCTCAGTAAAAAGACTCCCTCAAGTAATGTTTTTAATCTTTACAGAATGTTTCTATAAATTTTTAAACTCTTCAACATTAAAAATTTTAAACAACCAGAACGACGGTTTTTATTCTTTACATTTATGTAGCAATTGTCATGACAGAAATATATGGAAAGTTTTATTAAATTCTATTACACGGAGTGAAACAGCACATGAACTTCTGCTGTACAATTTAACGAAAACGTTTCCCGGTAGTTACACTTAGAAGATATTTATATGGTTCGTTTAGAGAGAGATTTCATCTTTTTTGTTACTGCAGTTTATATTGCTTATTTGCTTAGCGAACTGCTTATATATGGACACAGGTTTTAGAAATAGTTCAAGTTATATAATTTTTACAAACATATGATTGCAGACCAACGTTAATTGGAAATTTCATACGTTGACATCACAGTATGTAACAGATTTTACGTGAGCGGTGTTTACAATTAATAAAATGTAGCAATTACAAAAGGAAAATTGTATTGATTGATTAATTAAAAAAGTATCAGATATTTCTGGTTTTTTAATCTATTCTAATATTAAAAAGACAAAGTGTTGTTTTTGTGCAGGCTAATTTTCAAAACTACGGAACGGATTTTCATGAAATTTTGACAGCATATTCGTATTTATATTCACAGCACATTTTATTTTTAAATTTTCAAAAATGATAACCCTAAGGGCCCTAATGAAGATTTTCATAAATATGTATGTGCGCGTGTACATGCGAGCAGGTATTGCTCTTAAAGTAGATGAAGAGGTTTGATGTTGTCGGAAGACGTACGCGGGGAAAATTATCAAAACGTCGTTTTGTGAGTGTGTGTGTGTGTGTGTGTGTGTGCGCGCGCTATGTTGAAGACAGTACATATGAGGCGTGGCTTTAAATAATGAGACTGACGTTGTAAAAAATTTTAATTTAATTTTATACATAATCACTTATTGTAACCTTCAAGATAAACTCCATCTCTATTTCTACAAAGCTCCATGCAAATTTTCCATTGTTGGAAACAGAGCTGGAAGTCATCTTCTGTCAGCTCCTTCAGGACACGTGCCACTTTCTCTTTTACAGCTTCCACAGACTCAAATCTTGTACCGTTTAATGAAGATTTCACCTTAGGGAACAGGTAGAAGTCACATGGTGTAAGATCTGATGAATTAGGTGAATGTTCTAACACTGAGATGCTGTACTTGGCTAGGAACCTCTTAACAGATAACGCGGAATGAGCTGGCGCATTGTCTTGATGCAGAACCCATGTTTTGTCCTTCCACATTTCGGGGCGGTATTCCTTACTCTTTTACGTAGTTTAGAAAGTACCTCAAGGTAGTAAAATTGATTAATTGTTTGACTTCCAGGAACACAGTGAAGGTACACAATCCCATGAATATCAAAAAAAAAAACAAAAAACAATCATCATTGCTTTAAATTTTTACTTGCTCATTCGAGCATTTTTGGCTCTCTGTGAAGTTCGGCTCTTCCAGTGCATGGATTGGCGCTTCCTTTCCGGATCATAAGTAAAAAACCACGTTTCATTACATGTTATTATCGTTTCTCAAAAAATTTCGTCATTTTCAATCGCGTACAAAGTGTCAGTACAAAAATTTTTGCGAGCTTAATTTCAAACTTGAGCGGCACGTGTCCTGAAGGAGCTGACAGAAGATGACTTCCAGCACTGTTTCCAACAATGGAAAATATGCATGGAGCGTTGTAGGAATATAGAAGGAGTGTATATTGAAGGTGACAATTGGTGATTATGTAAAAAAAAATTTTTTTTTTGCAACGTCAGTCTCGTTATTTAGTAGCTACACCTGGTGTGTATAGACTTGCGAGAGACGTACGCGGGGGATTTTATCAAAACTGTTTCATATCTAAGTTGAGTGTCTACGTTTACGTAGAGTGTCTACGTTGGAGTATACAGTCGACTAGCAGCTACACAATTTCTGTTACGTATTTATTTTTAAAAAAATTGAACAGCACTTACACATGTTTCACGTGTGAAGCGGCGCGGTGCATGCTAATAAAAAATATTTTTGCTAGCTCTATAAATGGATAAAATATGATAACTGTTAGCCTTGTTGGTTTAATCAGTAACGTAAATTATCTACCGGATTGGTCTAGAGGTAAAGTCGTCTTCACGAGTCAGCTGTTGAACACCTAACTTTTGGAGACGAAGACTTTTTCCTTGTTCAAGTCCTAGTAAAGGTAGTTAATTTTATACGGATTTGAATACTAGACAGTAGTTATCGGTGTATTTTGATTGTTTGGGTTCAATTAACAGTACTTTCTCAGGAATGGTCAGCTTGGGTCTGTACAAGACTACTCCTTATTTATACCTCGTACACATCATTCTCATCTCATTCGGCCATTGGGTTGCGTATTGTTCTGAATTGAACAGATTGCAACGTATTGAACACAGATTGAATACCTTAGGGTCAAAAAAATTGTGTCTATAATCCGATTTTTGATTATTCACATCACACCTGGGACTCATTTTTTCCGGACAAATAGAATTTTACTGAGAGTATCAGACATTGCGATAGTGCTCTATCTATCGTAGTCGGTAGTGATCAGCACGTTAATAAATGTTTGAAAGTAAAAGTCTATAAATTTATAAATAAAAAAAAATGTTCTTTTTTGAGTTTTTTAATATAATGGTACTGTTAATTTGACCAAAAGTTTTCTATAATGGTTTTTTCTTGAAAAGTAACGCCATTCAATAACCCTATTTGTAAGAAAACATTAGTGTTTCATTTTTGACCCCTTAGAAGTTATGTAATATAATAATTATTTGTAAGGAAAGAGAAAATTAAATTCTTAAGATTAAAAGGAGAAACCTCAAAGTAAAACTTGTTCTACCTATAAGAGAAATGAAAGAATTTTTTGAAAGAAATATTGTCTATAAATACTCATGTTAGGATATATTTTTAATTTGAACACTTACTCTATCCATATACTTTTAGGTATAACTTTTCAAATATTCCTTAAGGAAAATAATTATTTGAAAGAAATCTAGCAGTAAAGTTAGGCCAGTCAAAGAATCAATCCATTAAATTCTTGTTCTCTATTCAACTTTGTGTTACTTGAATGTAATATTGTAACTCCTTTATTCAGTTTATGATATTACCTAGTTTACAATGAATACGTATGTATCTTGGACTAAAGTGTAGAATTTCTGACAGGGTTTAAGGGCATCTCTCCACTAACTTAAGTTCGTGTAGGATACTGATGATTTTACAGATTTCATAAAGTCTATCTGTGGCTGAGAGTTCCCTCCAGTCTTTACAGACGTTCATTTGATGAGATATCTGACATTATTCCTCAGTTTTAGGAGTTAGCTTAGAGCAGTCGCACATTTAGAGCGGGTATGATTGAGTTAAAACAGTTACTCTGTACAGATCGGCATGTTTAATGCGTGTTTGTTAAAGTCTACCGTACTTAACGCAAAACACGGCTAATCTCACCATGCTATATATAACTTACTTAAATTTTGAAAGTTCTGAGATTGTAGTGTTTTAAGAATTCTAATACCGTGGTTTAAATATATTTTATTTACTTAATTATTATTGGAAATTAGCTAGGCAAACCAGATTTTCTTGAAAAATTAAACTTATTTTTAAGCACAAAGTTTTAGTGGTTTTATTATAGAAAACCTTTATGAAACGATTTAAATGTTTTTATATAATACCTTTTAAAACTCATATGGACATAATGGAGTTCAATTATTGTGGGGTACATCCAGTACTTCAAATATAAACATATTCGAACGTTTTCAATCAAAATTCTAGCGGTGGGCCCTGCAAATTCTATGGTACATTAAAACACCTTTGTCTATGCCAATCTTAATATAGTCACTGTGAACAAAACTATATTAAATTTTAGCTGTAAATGTGAAGAAAGAATCAACCATCATCCAAACTTCCTGGCTCTGAATCTGCTAAACAATATTCATACCGGGTTTTTAAGATTGAAAATACATAGTGTTTTTGAATTAAGTTATAGGTTTTAATGAACATTGTTACAGGTTATTATCATTTTTTTCTAACTGATATACTTTTTACTTCAAAGTGATCATTGTATTTCTTAAATATTATTATTACTCATTTCAATTTCATTAACAGATGAAATTGTAATCTAATTGGTCATCAGCCGAAAGGCAGGTTTGAACCTCTAGAGGCTTTACTAAGTAAAGCGAGGAGTGAGGTGATTTACCAATGCCTTCTTCATTGAGTGGACTAGTATACTTATCAGCATGCCAGGCTCTCTGAAAAGCATCAACGTTCTACCCTGCAAATGACACCTTTACTTCATTCACCAGAGCTGTATAATGAAATTCATTACTATCAGAGGAGACAACTCTGACTAGTGTCTTTTACACCTCTACCTCTTCCGTTCGTTAATGCTTCAGTATTTAATTGTCTGACCATGTGATAATGAACAGAACTATTTTTTGTAGCCCCGGAACTATAAGATTGAGAGCCAAAAATTTAAACACCCACCTGCCGTTTATGGGCAAATATTATAATATAGGCGACATATTTTTTTGAAATTTTTTTATAAATAAAAGAAATTCTTCCAGAAAGTAAAAATTTCCGTTAACTTAATATAATATACGGAAATTTATAAAATATGTGGTAAAATTCAACTTCTACCTGGCGTTCCCTAATGGAGGTTAAAGAGAAAATGGAGCAGAGATTTACTTTAAGATTAATATAAAATAATTCATTATTACTAACCACTATTTTTTTTCAGTACTTTGCAGGAAATACTTGTTTGTCCACAATTTACAACAAATAACAATCATGTTTAGCCACACTTGTAGTCTATTACTTAATTCTGAAGCGTCACTTGTGTGATCATCTTCCTCATGCTATTCATCTGCCATCTTAACATTCAGCACATTTTTGTAGTTTTTTAATTAAACAGGAACAATTAAAGCATATGTTAAAAAACACGGTTTATTCGTGTAAATAATGTCCACAATAATAACTAATACAATAATACAAAAATACAATAATAACTAATAGTTCACAAAAATATTATAACTTGATGTTATCAAAATGCAAGATTAATTACAAAATGATTTACATAATTTATTAAAACTGTAATTCGTAAGTCATTAAATAATTACTTAAAATAATTGATTATCACACTTAAACTAATCGATTAATTTTAATTCGTAATAGGAACATCAATTTCAAAACGATCATTTTAGAGAGAAGTAAATAAAACTAAGTTTGTTCAAGTAATTAATTAATTCAATCACTTTAAAATTTGAGAGTTTACAACTATATCAGCTGTGCTTAATCTAACTCTGATTAGTATACCAAATATTTGGATGGAAATTCTGCTTTCAAATTTTGATTTATTTAATGCGCTTTATTGCAGAAGTAATTATATATTCACTAAACCTTTGTCTCCATGTTAAAATAATGTTGTTAAAACTCAATTATTATTCACGAAAAATTCTAACAAAGGAATTTTTTTTTGTATTTTTGCATAAAATGTCTGTAACTATGTTAAATTACTATTGGTTATAATCTTTTATTCTAATTTGTTCGCATTGTATTTTAACTAGGTGTTTAACGAGAGTGCCTGACAAAGCTACTTTCGCATCTGGTAAAATAAACTTGAAACCCCAGATAAAAATATTGAATATCATGTAACATACATTGTTCAACATGACAGTAACTTTAATAAACTTTTTCTATTGAAATATAAACATATTATGATGAAATATTTGAACGATTAAGTTATATCTCCTTGGTTTTTCGTCAGAGAAGATAATTTAAAAAATTAAAATAAAATTTAAGTTAATAGATCAAATAAGGAACTTTATTTTCTAAGACGAGTAATTGTAAAAAGTGAGTAGAGGAAAAATTGACTTATAGTTTAGTGTCAATAATGATATAGTAGACAAACTCTTAATACCTTTAAAATGTTTATAGACTATTAATGTCAATTATTTATACTTAAATTTTCTGAAAACTGGATTAAAATTTTTATTTTGTTTTTTTCAGGTGAGTGAATTTGATCTTTTGCATGCCAACTAATTACTGAAGTAAGTAAAGTTATTTATAATTTATATTTTAAACTACCTTTGTATTTAGATTAATATTTATATTGCCTTTAGTTAGTTCAAAATAAGTAATTTGTTGTTAGTATTTGACAATACTGGAGTTGTGTTAAATATTTTTTTTTAATTTTATCAAAAAACGCTGTGGTTGCAATGTATTTTTGTTGTTTGTTCTCTACATTTAACAGTCTTCAACAAGAAAGATTTTTTCAGTTCATGACTTCATGTATGTGTTTTTAATTTTTGAGGTAACATTGTTACTGATATAACAAATGAATACAGCTTTTCCGATTCTCTTCATCAAGCAATGTTTTATGTTACAATTCGATAGTTGTCGTTGTTTAGGTCATCAGCCAAAGTACTGCTTTGAACCTCTAGAGGCATTACTAAGTAAAACGAGGTGGTTAACCATTGCCTTCCTCACTGATTGGAAAAGTATGTTTATCAGCATGCCAGGCTCTCTGAAAAACATCTACTTACCACCCTGCAAATGACACCTTTACTTCATTCGCCACAAGGTCGGGGTGTATAATGAAATTCATTACTCTCAGAGGAGATAATTCTGACTAGTGTCTTTTACACCTCTACCTCTTCTGTTCATAAATGCTTCAGTCGTGTAATTGGTTGACCACGTGTTAAGAAACAGAACTATTTTTTACAGCCCTGAAACAAGTGCAAATAATTTAACACTCCATTTTCTTGTTATGGGCAAACAATAACGATTACATTTATTATTAATTAACGGTTAAGAAATACTAGAAATTAGGCAAGTTAGGAATACTAGAAGTGTTTCATATTTTGAGAGGTCCTACAATACAATTAAAATAATGCTGAAATTTATTATTTGATTATTTAATACAACTAATTTTATTTTTTAATTTCTTAAGAGTCCGTTATTAATAAAGTAATCACTAGAATTTGGTGATCTATCCGCGAAACTTTGTACTGCATTATTGTTATTAGAATTAAATTATCTCTTACTCAAAATTTGTATCTTGAAAAAGAATGTTTGCATAATTTATTAAGAGAGAAATTGTAAAACATATTACGAAGAAGATATTATGAAAAAAATGGTGAAATTTACAACAGATATTTTATAAAGGAATAAACGACAATGTTAAAAGGAGGAAAATCTTCCAATGCGATTTTGAATTCGTAGAAAGAGCTTACGATTTTGTGGGAAAAGTAAAGCTGCTTTGGAGAAAGTTGAAAAGGAAATTAAAAACATAGAGATGAAGTAAAATGATAAGTATCTGAATGACATCGTAACCAATATTTTGTTTTAAATATGTGAAGTCGGTAATATATTAGGCTGCTAAAGAAATACTTAATTAAATTGTCAGATCTGATATTTTTTATATTATAAAAAATAAATTGAGCGCCTTTTTGTAGAACAAAGTGGAAGGTCCTGAGTTCGGTTCCCGGCTAGGGTTTGGAAATTATTGCGCGTTGAAACTCATTACGTATTCCACTGTAGTCGTTAATAACCAAAAATAGTGATGCGACTTGCAATAGACTAAACAATTTCGGTTTAATATATTCTAATTTGAAAGACGAAGTTGGGAACAGGAAAGCGTGTCCATAGATAGGACAAGCTTCCCGTTCCACACTTTATCTCACACTTGGATTCAAGTCATCTTTCCACTATACTTTTCGATATTATCACGTTGACAATGGAGGCATTTGTCCTATCCATGGACAAGCGTTCCTGCTCCCCACTTCGTCTCACACTAGCATTCAAGGTATCTCTCCACTATACATATGTAGCTGTCAGCTGGTTACAATACAAAGTCATTCTCCAAAAACATATTTTTTAACATTTCACAGTGTGTATCTGCCAGCTGATTTACTGGGCTGGCCTGGAGGTCAACGTGTTATCTAAAAATAAAAAAGTACATTAATAAAATATTGAAAATCTACTCATTCTTATATCTGTTGATTAGATGGACATTTTATCACATAAAACTATTTATTTCAATATTTAAAATCTTAACTTTGCAATAAATAGTTGGCCAGCGTTATCGATCGACAGCTGAAATAACAAAAAACAATTGAAATCTCATCTGGATTGTTACAGTGACTATTTTGTTTATGATGTCATAAAAAATTGTGCAAACGATGAAATAAATTGTTACCTGTTATGTAGCCAATACTGAGAACAGGCGGTACCTACTCTAAAAAAGTACTACTGACGATAAATTGCAGGCAGTAACAATGTATTACTTGGCGGGTGGGGCTGGAATGGAACGTACATTAAACCATGAACGTAGATCCTACCAATTTTCTCTACCTACAAACATTTTCAGATTAATCGGAATTTTACTGTCGTATATTTTTCAGGTTGTTAATTGTACCTAAAAAAATCCGTTATTGTTTTACCGTCATATTAATATATTTGGTAAAAGAACTGTATAAAACTTTTCACTAAAATGATGAATTAGTTGATTTAAAGTTAGAATTAAGAGTTCAAGTTTATTAGTAACGTACTTTGCTTTGACTGCTCAAGGAAGATACAGGGAACATAATTTTTGTTAAATTTAACATACGAGGCTCACACATAATAAATCAAACATCAATCAAAGAAAACATTTAATACAAAATCAACTAAATGGATAGGAAAAATTTACAAATATAATATTTTCACAGCTTCGTAAAACCTAGATCTTAAACGGACCCTTGCACACACACACACACATACACAAACACTAACACGAGCAACTCCTTAACTGCCATAGCCTGCCTTACCTGCGTTCTAAATACTTCAGTAGTGAGTCAACCACTAGGCACTTGACTGCAATACGTCTATTTTGGTTGTAATTATCTTTATCAAAATTGTACAATAACTTTAAAAATCAACGTATTATTCCTTTAAAAATGAGTCCAAACACGTCATTGTGACAATCCTAAACATTCCTCTGCTATTTAATTTTATAAAAACGATAGTGTTATCAAATATTATGTTTCATAAAATAAACGAAATAATATAATTTATTGTTAAATTATAAATAAATTAAAAACAATAAAATAAATTGTTATATTTATTAATATTATTGAACAACGGCAGTCAGAAAGAAATCCGACATCGGAAATTCTTATGACTATCAAAATGACACCGTATTTGGACTCATTTTTCAAGGAATAACAAGTTGATTTTTAAAATTATTATACAATTTAGAGATAATTACAACCAAAATGGTAGTATTGCAATCAAGTGCCTAGTTGGTGACTCACTACTAAAGTTGTTGAACACCGCTAAGACAGGTATAGGATTGCTGCGCGAGCGCCCGCGTGTGTATGTAAAGGTCGGTTTATGATGAAGGTTCCACGGAACTGTGAACATATTGTGACACTTATCTCTATGGTCCGTTTCGGGATCTGGGTAAATTAAATAATTTACACACTAAAGTTTAAAATTACAATTATTTATTACAACTAAGAATTAAAATGAAATAATTGACTACAATCTACAAGTATACTACTGTGAAACTACTTAATAAATAACAAACTAATTAGGCTAAAATTAACTAATATATTAAATAACTTAACTAATTTACTTAATACTAGTTACAGAAATGACACAGAATAAATAAAAATTAAACAATAGCTAGTTAGTCGCAGTATGGTTGACCTATTCTAACGTATGCTGGACTACCTGTATGCACTATCAAATACGCTTACTCCATCACAGACAAATGTCAACTAAATCTGGACCATAAAAAACCCGGCGCTTTTATAGGTACGCTAATGGAGAGTTCGAGAAAAGTCAGAGATTTTCGATATAATAATAAAGTAAAAATCCTTCTGACGGCTTCTGGATAAATCTTTACATTTGTAAACAAACTATGATTGAATAGAAGGTGTTATTATAAAAAGGTCAATTATCTAATTAGGTATCCACCAGGCTCTCACAATATCGAGTGACAACAAAAGCCAGGCCTACCTTTACTAGTTATAAAAGATCATTTATATAATAGACTACATAATAATATTTAACTACTTCTTGGAAAACGCTATTTATTACTCTCGTTATTTACGTTAATCTTTTTAATATCTCGGTCTTTCTGGAACATTCTCGAACCCATATTACCTTTAGATATTGTCACAATATTATAAATTTTATATAGCCATAGTGCAAGCTTACATTACTACAATTTTTATTATAACAGAAAATTGTTGTAATAACTTGTGCATCAGAGGAATGTGGGATTGATTTCGTAGTTTTATATTTCAGAAAAACTTTAAACCATTTCACGGAAGTTTCTTTATTAATAAACAATATTTCTTTTATCAGAACGTAAAAATGGCTTTGTGTCATATGTTTTTGAAAATGTATACATGTCTTAACGATTAGTAAATCAATTAATTTTCTTGTAATTTATTATTCAGATACAAGTATTCAAAATGTCAAATGTGTAAAAGTGGAGTGAAGTATTACTTTATTTAAGTAATGTGTCTTACGCATGAATGAACGAAACCATTAATCTTAAGCTACTTTTACCTGGCGCTGTTTCATATTATTTTTGTCATTCAAGGTTTTATAATCTGCGGCATCTACTAGCATTTAAGTATCAAATTTCATGTTAAATTAAGCGTATTTTAATATTCTGATAACTTCAATATTAAAGATTTTCCAGTAAAATTTTTAATTCCATTTTAAAACGTTTCCGATGAAATGTTGTAAATATTATATTCATTTTTTAATGAAATATCTTTTAAGTAGGAAGGAAAAATGAAATCAGTTCTAACTTTAATAAAACTAAGTACACATTTTTTAGGTTCATTAAACAGCATGGCGTCGCTACAGTTATCGTGTATTTAGTAATTTATGTTCTATTTGTAGTTTTGTACATCTATATACTAAAACTCGCCGCTTTCGTGTCTCGGATCAGTAGGGTGAGGTGGATCAGAATTTATAAATGGTTCATAAATGTAGAAGTGCGTTGCGCGCCCGCATGTTACCATAAGGTGAAATTCGATTGCCGAAGAGGTTGTGTGGATGGCATAAAATTGAAGTTTGATGGTTTGAAAGTTTGAAGATTGAAGTTTGAAGATGTCAGAAGTTTTGAAATTTGTAGGTTTAGTAGTCTTAAAGTTTGAAGGTTTGAAACTTTTAAGTTGCTGTTTGAAGTTCAAAGGTCTGAAGTTTCGAATTATGAAGATTTGAAATTTTAGTTTTTTTGGCGATCCAGTAAATTGAGGACATTTTTAGCTACATGATCTTAAAGTACTTTGGAAGGGGCACAAAATGTATTTTTACACTTTTTCGCCACGGTGTACAGTTTAGGAGTTAGAAAAAATACTTTCGCCCACCTTTGGGAAGGAGGTAAAACTCGAAATTTTTGGGTTACCACATTTTAATGTAATTTTGAATATTGAATAATATGCTGTTAAAAGATTATTGGTATTCTGAAAATTTATAAATTTTGGATGGGTTAGCACCCTCTATAGGACCCGACTTAAAATTTAAAAAATTACCCGTGATACCGGGGGTAAGTGTAACTTGCTTCAAATGAAAATTTGCCGAATATGTACATTAAAACTCGTTATTCTTCGCTCGTTGGGTTTCACGGCAAACTAAACTAACACGACCATATATACATATAACCCAATTCAAACAAAGTGACCTCTCAACGGTGGATGCGCAGTGGTATAGTCTGGCTTTGAAAGGTCGTGGAGGCATCAGATACAGTCCGTACTCCAATTACAAGCCGAATATCTCAGCAGCAACAATGTCATTTAGTATATTGCTTCAGCGTGAGTAGTTAACTTGGAGTGTCATAAGTTCTAGTTTGATATCATCTTAAATATTACATTGATTTCATTCTAGTAAATATTAATATTTATTTTCCGATTAGTTTAGTTTTTAGTGCCGCGAATGAAATATATTTTCCGAAACTTAGTTTAAATTTTCAATCAGACTGTACTGAGCGCGACATAATATTTCCGTCTCTTCGTAAATAGCTCTTTCTCACACAGCCGGTGTGCGCATCTCAGAAGCCACTTGGTTTAATTTGGTATATAGGTATAATATTTTTAAAGTCTCACTTGGCGCGCAGAGAGTTTAGCCTGTAATAATACAAAATGAATCAAAAATTACCGATTCTAAAACAAAATGCACGATACAGTTTTCTATAAAGCGTACATTTATACAACAATAGATAAATCTCTTTCTAACCTTAACAAAATTTTGGTAACGATTTTGAAACAGCACTACTTTAATTTTTTAATTAATTATTAATATTCGCCAATATTTCTAGAATACTGTTACGCACTGTTACAAATATCATCGATATTCTTACTGTTGTTGTTTATCTGAAAATAATTTGTAGCTGATAGTTTCTAGTGGTACATTAAAAAAGGGGTTCTTTTTATAGTACAGCTAGTATAATTATTACGAGTAGGTACTGTAAAATAGTAAACAATAAAATAATGAACACTACACTTGGTATTCTATAATTCGGTACGCACAAATCAAGAAATCCTCAACACTTTTTAACTGTAATGATCGCACTGAACGGCAGTTGATTGAACACTAATTCACAATTTTTACTGTGCGTTTCATTCGTTGGTTAGGCGTAAGTAGTTAATATTAATCATTTGCTGTCAAAACCAGTATTATTATTTGTAATTAACTGTGCCTATTAATAAGCCTATTACTGTATAATAACAATAATAACTGATGATTAATAATAATACATTAAATCACTCCCCATTCGCATTACCGTATTTATAATAAACGTATTTTACTATGAAATGTAGAAAAGTATTAGTTTTTTAAACAGTGTATAACACTACGCGAGGGACGAGTGAATGTAGTATGTAAGCCGTTTCATTCGAAGCCTCGACGCGCCAGATGAAATGCCTATACTTATACGCTAAAACCTAATCACGCTGTACAAATAAAGCCAATTTGTATAGAAAATAGGCATGTTGTGTTGACATGAGTATGAATCACCAGATAATAACTAATTATGGGTTATAATACTTGTCTTATATTGCTACAGATATATCTATTTCCTATGTACCATGGTATTTTTTTTTTTTTTTTTTGCGCCCTGGAGACTCCAGGAGGAGTATAGGACATGTCGTCAGATATAACACCTGAAATACGTATAAGAAACACACTATGTATCATTACTATCAAGAAAGAAATTCTTGTATGCTATAAAAAGTTTCACCGATCAAGTAATTTTTTAAAATTTTTTTAAAGGAATTCAAATTCTCACAACACTTTAAAGATTGGGGTAATTTATTTAAGAATTTTCTCCCTGCATAAGTAGGTTTTTGTTCAAACAATTTTGTGGAGTGATTAGCCACATAATAATCATTCCTGTTTCTCGTGTTATGATTGTGAACATTGAAATTCTGCATAAAATTATTTTGCCTAACATACATAATCACCTCAAAAATGTAGAGACAGGGAACTGTAAGCAATTTAAGCTCCTTAAATAGTGGCCTGCATGAGGTTAGCTGGTTAGCTCCCACCATACACCTAATAGCTTTCTTTTGAATTTTAAAAACCCTATTCATATTACCCATGCTAGAATTACCCCATACTAAAATACCATAACAGATATGAGACAGAATGAGGCCATGATAAGCTGCCATTAGTAATTTTTTATCATTTAATCTGGCAACTTGTTTTAGTGCAAATACCCCAGATGATATTTTACTACAAACTTGATTGGTATAGAAGTCCCAAGACAAAGATCTATCTAGAGATACGCCCAGGAACTTATCCTATCCTATAAGCTGTTCGTTAAAATTTTGTCTGAAAACGTTCTACAATGTCAGTATTGTCCAATCTTTTGTTGTAATAAAAATAAATATAATGAAATGAACGTAATCAACCATCAATTGGTATGTTCTTTTATGTGAAGCTATTAACGTTTATTTAGTGATAGATAGATACACGAACAAAAGAAATTAGAATGTCGAGTATCTTGTTCGCCCGTCAAGAATCTCATAAGTATTATTATGAAACTTGAAAGTAATCTTGCTTTCAATCTTGTAGATAAGCTCACTATAAACTAGAGCCAATGAAGTGAATGCTTGCAGCACCTTATTGTATTATCTAACCATTAATAACTTCATAAGGTTTTTTACCTAACTACCTGGAAGCTGTGTATTGACCTGATATTATATTGAAACGTCTAGTGGTTTTGAAACCTGTATTATCTAAGAGAATCATTATTCTCAACACTATTGAGATATCCATCTGATCTCTTAGTAGATTCGGATCGGTATTTATTATTTAAAATATAAATTTATAAAAACTAACTTTGTATCTTTAGAATATTGTTGTTGTTGTTGTTATGTTCATCAGCCGAAAGGCAGGTTGTATTTGTATTTTTTATCTGTAGTGTAAATATTTTTTTTATTGTTTGTGTTACAAATTTTTATTGTTATATGAGTTAGGTGCCGCACTTGATACTTAACTATAGTTATTTTAGGTGTTTTTTTTGTGTATGTTTTGACTTCCCTTAGTCCACGATAGGTGTGCAGCAAATTAAGGACTTCGATCTGTTCTGCTGCCTTTCTTCCACTAAGTAGGTCCATCCCGCTACCGTGGTTGTATTTTGTGGCTTCTTGGAGGATAGGGATGGCTATAAGGGGTAATATGGAGGCCATAAAAAACATTTATTATTATTATTATTATTATTATAGCAGTTGTTCTACAGCATTAGAGAATTTATCGCAACCCAAAACGCCATTCGTTCCTAATGAATACATTTTCATCTCTTAACCCTTTCTTCTTGTTAGCTCTCACAACACCACTGTCCACTTCTTTCTGGGTCGTTCTCGCTTCCTTCATGTAGCTGGAACCCATAACTAAATCATCTGTGACATTCTGTTCTCCTCCATTCACTGCAGATTACCTTACCAAATGAGTTGTATTTCTCTAATTTTATCAATTAATATGACCTCTTGTCAACCTGCTTTAAAATATCTTCAATTCTGACCCGATCTAGCGCAGTCAAATGACAGCTTCTTCACCAGAAACTTATGTTCATAGCTGTTTTTGCCTTTTTAAATTTTCGTTAGAAAGTTCAAATATCTGAGCCGTAATGGAGAAGCTTTCAACAAAAGAACGGGGTGTCGTCCGTTATTCAGACCAAGAGGTCTCTTTTCCACAGTTCGGAAGTCCCTTGTAACTAGATCACAGGTTAGTTAGTTGAGATTATTATCTAGTCGCTCGCGAAATTTACTATATGGAAGAACACGGTTAGTTCCTTTACTGTTACAAATTTGAAAACGTCGTGGAGGGTTTTATTGCATACACAAAAAGAAGCCCCAGAATCAAGTCTTAAGAATTTGACTGAAAGGGCTTTGTTTTTTTATTTTTGACTGAATTTTGAAGCCACTTTAAGTTACTCTGTGCCGCTACTCCAAAGAGCAAAGGCTGACAGTAACGTACAAGTAATTTTAACAGTTGAGTTATTAAATGCATACCAAAATAATCCTAGTTTATTAGTTAAAGCTCGTAATTACACAAATAAAATACCTGTAGAAAAGGGTATTAAGATATTGTCACAATACTTGAGATATTCTTTATTTGTTAATCCTTTCACGAAAAAAAAATTAACTCAATTATTATTTCAATTGTCTTCAGATACAGGCACAGATTTGGGTTGTACTACGAAATATTTCAGCCATATTTAGCAAGTCAGTTTGGGTTTAAGACTAATGGTTCCGTGGATACGGAATTTCTGATGAAGGAATTAATGGTATAGTCTTTGTTTGTCAAACTCACTGTCTCTTTGTTAACGGTCACATTTGTTTGTATGGCGTAACAGATACAAACAAAGGTAGAGTACTTTCTTCTATAAAAACTTTATAAACAAGCAAGTTAGCAACAACAAGAGTCAAAGTAAATTTTTGGAAGCGAAAGTAAAACTAAATTGAGTCAAATGTTGCTTGAACTGAAAGAACATTAGGTTATCTTATATTAGGTATCAAGGAGACTATTCTAAAACTTTTTTCAAGAGTTTTTTCAATGCGAAGCAAAAAGACAGCGTTGTTTATTTTGAGGTTCTCATCTAAACAATGAAAACTTTCTTAACTATCCATTAATTATAAAATGTTTTACTTTATAGTTAATATTATGTAATTTGTTAGAAATTACATTACTATGTTGTAGAAGCTATTTGGTAAGGTGACAAGCATAACTGGGTTTTATGTCAAAAGTCCCGGATATGATTCTTGGTCAGATCTAGCATAGTTTCTTCACGCATTTAACCACTAAGTGGCCTTATTTTAACTTTACATCAACGTAAGACGCTACTAAAAATTTGTTTGTTAACATCAGTTCCCATGACAAGTACATGCTAAAAAATATTGTTTATAGGCTACTACGAAACGTTTTATTCATCCTAAATTTTTGTTTTTATATGAGTTATTGCTTCATCTTGACGATATTAGCTAAAAGATTTCATGGAAAATTAGTGATGTGTATCTACTCTCAACGTTTTCAGTCATAAGTTCTCCAAGCTCTAACAGCTGCATCCTAGTACATGATGACTAACTACACTCAAAACTGTCTATTTCAACCATCAAAGGAATAATTTCAAAATTTATTTCATTGTATGGAAAACAGCTTGAATCGGACGATAATTATTTGAAAATTAATATTAACTGAAACCACCGGGTTGGTGAAGTGGTAACGTTGTGTATGTATCGGTAGATCACACCAAGAATGAGACTTTTCTTGCCCATTTAAATGTATCCTTTTTCTTAGACAAAAGTTAGTAAACACAAAAAAATATAGAGGAGAATTTGATACGGATGAGTTTGATTTGAATGAGATACTATACAATGCAAATGAATACTTACCACTACAAAATAAATACTTGTCCCAACAAGTATTTATTTTCTCTACAGTAAATTATTACTTTAACTGTAAAATAACCCCTTAAACAGTTGTTTTGGGGGGTTTCCACGAGAAATGGCACTGACAGCTAAGTTCATTTCAAGATTTATGATAAATTCAACCAAGTACACAGAAATATTACGATGTAAAATGGTTCCATTCATGCAAACCTTTGAAGGGAAATATTAACATAAATTGTCTCCTTGTCATTATTCAAAATCGGTCAAGACTTTCATGTTGGAAAATAAAATTAATGTGCTTGATTGGCGTGGAAATTCATCAGTCTTAAATTCCATTGAGAACTTGTGGAATATTTCAAAGAGACTTTTAGGTAAAATTGATTGAACAACAAAAAAGGCATGATAACTAATGCTATAAAAGTATGGTTCCACAATGATGAAGTCAAGAAAATGTGTACTAATCTAGTGAAGCTAATGCTAAAACATCTTCAACAAATAATTTCAGATAAAAGAGGCCATACTTCGTAAGAATGCAGGTGTTCATCAGTGTACATAAAGGGATAGAATGGATGAAAGGATATTTTTTTGGAAAAGAGTTTTTTTGTCCCAATTAATTTGCATTGTATACTACGAGTGAGGATCAGTTGGCAAAAGGAGTATTAAACTACATTTCTAATGGACGAGAAGATGTGGGTAGGCCACGAATAAAGGTGGGGAGTGAGTTTGGAACAGGTTGAAAGGCTTAATTGTATCAGGAAGAAGAAGAAGAGAAGAAAAAGACTTTATGGAACGTTTTCTTCACTTTATTTTATTTCTATTTGGAACTTTTCTCGGTTGAATGATAATTGTGATAAGCTGTGATAAAAAATCATTGTATTACTTATTTCTTCTATTCTACTTTTGCTTTTGTTTTGTTAAGCCATAAGAAAACTAGTTGAACACTTTAAAAATATTAAGTTTTAATCTGTCTGTCACGTTCTAAAATGCTTGGAGGCAGATGCTGACATTTAAACTGAAGTTCAAAGGTATCTTAATTGCAGCAAAGGCAGCTGTGTAGATCGGATTCTGTACACAAGGTCGATTTATTTCTGTAATCTAAATTAACTGAAATTCTGAGCGATGTAATAACATTAAGTCTATAAATGTGTGTAATGTTATTGTTCTGCGTAACGTCGAGTCTGAGTAAATAATTCACTTTATCGTTTAGCTATTTAATCCTTTTGTATCGTTATTATGCCTTAGAATATGTCGTATAATTGAAACACTAATTATTATTACAGTCAAGTGCTTAGCGCGCATGAAAGTATTTAATTATTGTAGACCTACAACCTGAATTAGCTTCAACAAATCCATAATGCTTAAAGTGTTTATTTCAAAGTTAATAAAACAAAGAATAATATTTGTAGATAACACCAGTTATGTAAATTATTAAGATAGAAAAAAAGTTATTTTTACTAAACAGTAAAATCTACTATCAATTCAACAAAGAACAATGGCAGATATGAAAATTATTTAAAAAGGTAAGTAATAAATCTCACAAGACTTTGTCTTTCCAATGTAGGCATTAATTAATTAACTGAATAATTATTAATTAATTAATTAATACTATTAATTACTATTAATTAAATTAATTAATGAACACCATAACCTAATTTTAATCATGAGTAAATTACTAAATGAAAAACAACTTCCAAAGGGCTTAAAATACGGAAAACCACTCATTGATGCTAAACGATTTTTTTATTTTTTTTATATTTGATAAATTTTGATCGAACACTTTTGTTGTTAAATGCATATTAGGGCTGCAATATTAAAAGAAACAAAATATGTGGTAGATGATGTAGTGCTCGAAAATATTACAATGCAATTATTTAGGTTGTGACTTCGGATTAGATCAAGATTTGGACGTAGAGAAGAAAGTTGGCAAATTCCAAGCAGTGTGCGGCAATATTAGCAGAATCCTAGGTTGGTAAACAAGAAAAGAAACTCAAAGTTTGACAAGGTGATGGCTGCCCCAGTCCTACTCTATGGAAGTAAATCGTGGATTAGTATAGATACTGAAGTCACGAGATTGCCTTTTGCGTATGGTTGGGCTGTGAGGAAGGGAAGTGAAAATTTGAAGTGCTGCAAACCTCAATAGTGAGACACTACTCGTACATTCACTTCCGTGCAGTTTTTACAAACATTTTGTAAGCTGTGGTCTATTCCGAGAAAATGTTTTCTGCATAAAACTTATAAGGAATAAATGTGACTTGTAATATAGCCTATAGCTTAATTATATGACTAGAAATGTTTAATTTACTGTAATTACCGGCTACCTTATTCAATTGGAACAAAATTTTCTACGAATGAATCGCCTTCTTTACTATCGCTGTTACCGGCGTCCTTATTATCAGTCTCACTAGTATCTATTTAACCGATTCCTTTTTTTTTACCAGGTGTCAGCAAAACTGTTGATGAAGAATTATCTCCTTCACTGTCTTTAAGTTCCTTTTTTATTTTTCGAATTGTGGAAAGAGAAACATCACAGTAGTTAGCCACTCGCTCACGGCTTTTGTTAAGAGGCACGGTTAGGCATTTTTGTTTAGCTTCAACTTCCCAACATTTTATTACATTGCATATTAGATTTTGTTCAGCCTTGTGAATAGTTTGACTACGTTTTCGAGAAACCGACATTTCTGTTTATGGTAACAAACAGTTATATTCGTACATTTAACCAACAAAAGGTTCCGTGACATGCTGTACATATATGCTCTGGGTATAGTAGAAGTTGTTATGTTTGTCGTATTGAAATTAAAGCAGTCGCGCAAGCGTACGGATACTTTTCTCCCGTTACCCCTTGTTACAAACAAGGGCAAACTCGTGACTCAAGTGACTGTATCAGATCACAGGAAAGTAGAGTACTGCCGGCAGAGTTGCGATTCCTCCGAAGATAAAATGGTTGCAGTCGTAGGGACCAACTAAGAGATGATGACATAAGAACGGAACTGGATGTTTACAGCCTGAATGGGAAGATTGCAGAATATCAAAATGGATGGAGGGAGTATGTAGAGAGAATGGCTGAGGGAAGGATCTCCCTCAGTTTTTTGCAATACACGCCAGTAGGGGAGAAGAGATATCGGAAGGCCAAGCAAAAGATGGCAATAATTCAATAGTTTGTCGCTGTTAGCAGTCGGAACAGGTGGAAGCTTAATACGTGATTGTGATTAGAAGACTTTAAAAAACATTGTTACCACGAGAGCACAGCCCCTCATGTTTTTCAGCAGACATAGCGCTAACCCTATCATGGGGACCATAAAAAATGTAGCACATGAGGCGATTTTTTAAAAAAATCGTCATTTTTGAGAATATCGCAAAAAATAAAAAATTGCATGAATAAATACCTACTACTTTTGCACTAGTAGTGGTAGGCTACATATATAATCGTTAAATGATTTATTTTTTATTTTAAATTTATAATTTAACCAAAATTAGATTTTGTTAATTAAAAGTTCGTTCATTAATTAGTTTTATATACGTAGTTTAAACAATGTTTTCTATTATTGTTTGATTTAAAATATCCATTGTTAATACTTCAAATATTCATTGTTATAAATCGTTATTTTATAAGAAGAATAATTTTTGATATTTAACTTAAGTCCTAGAAGTTGAACAGTTAAGTTGTGTTTTGTTGAATAAGAACGGCCAAAGACCAAGTTTAATTTATATAAGTAATAAACGTGAATTATAATAACTTAGTAACATATAAAGTATAATCAGGAATTATTATATCAAGTATCCGTCTGAAATTATACAAAAGCTAACAGAAACTTGATTTATTTATTAACCAAATTTTATATTGTATACTTTTTAGACAAGTATTAATATTTTATGTGATTCTAATAACTACCAAAGGTGTACCATCATATATTGACCGATTTTGATGAAAGTATTCGTTTTGGGTTCTCTTGTGGTAACTTAAGTTCCAAGTTTCAAATTCGTATGTTATACCGTTTTTGAGATACTTTGAACACACACACACATACACATACACACATACACATACACACATACACACACACACACACATACACACACACACACATACACGCACGCGCGCGCGCGCGCACATACACACACACACACACACACACACACACACACTCACGCACACATTGCTAGAAACATGTTTCTTGGGTTCATCACTATTTAATATCCTTGTTGAACAATCTCCGTCGCATACAATATACAATTCTTACAATAAACAATCTGTCCCATCAACCATTTCCTGAATATCATAGGCTAGTATGTTAAAATATTTTTCGATGAACTAACTAACATGTTTGTGTACTCATTAATAGGCCTATAATAAATTTAATTGATTTATACTGTTAAATGACTTTTATTTTGCAAGTATTTAATGAAGTTTGTATGCAAATTGTACGAGTAATTTTAATTTTAATGTTTTATTCTATAAAATAAATAAATAAATAAAATGCAATTTATGTTATCTGAACAATATGCTCATTATTCTAATGAATAATTGTAAACATAGAACAGTCTACTTTATAATATTAATTATTTTAAACGTTAATGAACTAGTTTTTGCAGAAGGTTTACGGAAATTGTTTGTAAAAAATAGGTGCTGTCAGTTTTATTATTAATTTCGTCTTGTTATGATTATGTAATGATTATCATTATCTTATGATTGTTATAAATTAATCTTTACATTTTATTAATTTTTTTGTGTAGAGAATATCAAAAAAAGGACTTCTACTGGGTTTGCTCTTGTTAAAAACAACATGTAAAAAACCAAGATTTATTCTTATTTTAGCCAGTCACAGTTCGTAAAAAAAATATAATATCGTTGAATGCTCATTTCGGTACAATTTTCTTCACTAGTGATATTTTCAAAACAAATTTCCAAGTAAAAATTAATTACTAACAAATCGCAGTGGCACAACTGGGTTGTACATTTTAAATGTTTATTTATTAAACATTATTGACATTTAAAGATCACTCTTTAATGCCAATAATGACGCTTTGACAATGTAAGGTTAAGTACAGCACTGGGGATCTTTATTCATAATAATGTTGTAAAAAATTTACAAAAATCTGGTGTGAAACACTCACACAACTTTCTCTTGCCAATGCAAATAATTAACAACATAACCTAATATTAGTAATAAATCATTAGAAATAAACAAAAAACTAACCTCAAAAAACATAACCTTGTTTTAACCATTAGTGAAAGACACAAAATGAAAATCAACCTCAGTTTGGCGTAAAAATACGGGAAATCACTCTTTCACGCTAATCAGGCTCTGTAGAGAAAAATATTCTAAATAAAAGTTTTAGATCTTTTAATTTCCTATAGATTTTATTATATAAATTTTGTCGTAAAATGCATACGAAGGCTAAAATCTTTAAAAAATCGAGGTTTTTTTACACGTTTTCGTGAGAAAAAAGAGATAATCGCTAATTATCGCTAAACCTAGCGTTATACGAAACCATGTTTACAAAAATTTGTAGAATTTTAAATTCTCTACAACTTTGATTATATACATGTTTGCGCTAAAATGCATTTAAAGTCGCGATCTTAAAAAAACAATTATAACGCAAAAACAACCTCCCCAAGAATGTCAGCAGACATGGCGCCTGCCCTATCTTGTAGAGCATAAGAAATTTAGTAAATGAGGCGATTTAAAAAAATAGTAGGAGCCGTTTTTGAGAAAATCGAAAATGTGAAAAATGACACGAATGAACTACTACTTCCGGTTGACCGAATTTGATGAAAGTGTTCGTGCGAGTCCTCTAGTGTTATCTAACTTCAAAATGTTATCTAACTTCAAGTTGTAAGTTCGTACGATGTTCCGTTCTTGAGATATTCTGTTCTCTCTCTCACACACACAAACAGACACACAGACAGACCATCGCTAAAAACATGTTTTTTGAGTTCAGAGATCTGAAAACGTGTAAATCCCGTGAAAACTCGATTTCGAAAAATCGACATGAAAACAATATTGTGCGGTTCCAAGCTGCGTGTAGTTGCGGGGTGAAGGGTACGGATGAGGTATAATGAATGAGTGACGCATGCTGGGAGAACGATTGTTGTATTACTCTGATACAAAACATTCGTTTACAAACTTTCCGTATTTGACATATTATTTGTTTGTATTTATTACATTTATTTATTTAAAAATGTTGATATAAATTAACAAGTTAAATAGAATATTATGAATCCGACCAAGTTAATAACCCGGTAGGTATTTTTAAATTAATGCGCCGGATGATAAGAATATTTTTTTAGTCTAGTTAGTACACACTACCACTACAAATGCATCAGCTGTGAAACACTACTAACTCATTCATTCTCTCACTACTATAACAACGCACTGCAATCACTCCAACTACCCAGAACTGGGACTCAAGCAATACTTTCCTTCCTATATTTTCATATAGGCAAGAGATAGTAAAAAGTTAAGTTTGTAGGAGTGTTATTAGGTAAATCTTTGAAAGAAACAAATTTCGAGAATAAATGATTAAAAAATTCTTACAGCTTCTTATCACGGTTTAATTGGTGGCAATTTAAAAAAAATTATCAACTGTTAATTTCTTTTCTCCGTCTGCCCTTCACACCCAGATGTCAGAAACTACACTAGATAGCAACAAATGGTTTTCGGTGTAACATTTGTAAGCAATGTTATATAGTTGCCTTCGTTCTGTAATTCATCTACTGTGCTGTAAGCTTCTGCCATCTTGTGTTGGTTCAGTGCACTACGTGACGTGTATCGGTACTGAACTTTGTTTAGGTGGGGGGAGAGCCGGTTGACGGCGGGTCAGCTGTTTAGCTCTATGTTCCTCTCTCTGTCTTGTAAAATGTAGCAGCCATTGCAGTTCTATATTTTTCTCCGTAATTATTTTTCTTAGTTTTTGCCGGATAATTTATATTTTAATATGGCTTGATCTAATGTTTTCTTCGCCCATTCTATGGTAAGATCTGCTATTAACTTTATTTAGTTGTAGTGAATGCGATGAACTCGATATAGCTGAGTTAATTTCGTTAAAAATCAAATTGGGCGTGGCAAGTAACGTACTTATTTTAAACATTACTTTCCTTATTAGTTTTGTGATATTTTATTTTTATTGCCACGAATTCGTATTGAATTGTTTTCAAAATTTAAAGAAAATAATATTTTGTAACATTAGACTTTTGAGTTAAGCATTTCGGCTGTAACTATCGAACTTGCTTATTAATTTATTTTAACTAATATAAATTGTTGATCTGAGTTCAGAACATCTACTAATGATACATTTGTATTACTTTTGGATATTTTTTTAAACTAAATTTTGTATTATATTGTTTCATAGTTGTTATTGTTAATTTTGTTTTATAATTATTTCATTATGTAATTGGTTTTAAGACTATTTTGGATTTTTTCCATTGTAGGGTTCTAGTTCCAGTACTACTTATTCCTAGTTCCAGTGCCATTTCTAGTATAATGTAATTAAATACATCTAACATGACTTCGGATCAGTAAAACATTTCAACTACACCGATACAATATGTAATTTGCGATAATAAGAGAAAATGTGCCTTTATGTATCTTTCAACATACAAAATTTTTCCTGTATCAACACTGGTTTACATCGTGCTGTGAAAAATAGTTTCCTTATAATTATGCAAGAATACTAAAACCCAAAGTGATAAGCATATAAGGTTAAGTGGTCTATTTTATTGATCTCACCGTGCTGGTATGTAGATGATATTATTTTATTTATGATTATTTCTTCTTGTTTGTGATGAAGATTTTTGGAAAACAATTTTCTGCCCGTTTAATTTAGTTTTAACTTGTGTGAACCTATATTCATTGATACTTTTGAAATTATCTGAAAGTGAATTTAAATTTTCTTAAAACATGAGTATATTTAAATCTAACCTTCTGGAAAACTTTTTTAATTTCTTTAAATATGTAAAGTGATTCTCTTAAAGGTACATGAATAAATTACACTACCTTTATTATTTTTGTAAATTGCATTATGTTTATTTGATCAGTCTTTTGGTAAAAGAAATAAACAAATAATTTTTTATCCAGGAATAGAACTAATTTGTGATAACTCTATCTAATTATTTTAAATGATCAAAATTGTATTTATTATGATGTAATTTTTCAACGCAACATTATGCAGCTTCTTAAAATTTAAAGATTATGAAACTTAATTTCTATTTGTTTACTAACGTTAGTTAAAATTATTTTTCTTTATTTAAATTTGGATCCAAAATTAACTGTAAATTATTTAAAAGTTTATACATTTGCATATACAATTCAAGTTTTCTTTAGACCTATTCTATATTTCCTTTTAAGGGTTTATTGAATGCATAATTTTAAAAGGTACTAAATATTCTTATTGTTATTGATATTAATTTGGTAATTATTACTATATTTATTAAATACTTTGTTATTTTCTGGATTTCTTGTATTTTATTTATATGCCACCACAACGTTCAAAATAGTTTTATTTCTTGATCCTTCGCCAAACTTGCCAAAGGGGATAGGTTTTACCTGGAGGCAAGAAGTGATTACATCGGATTCATAACCTAAAAAAAAGAGTTAGTAGGCCTAAATTGAGTGTAAAGTCCCGTTTTTGACCGGAATTGGCCCAAAATCGGAAGTCAAAAAATCAAATTCAGAAACTGCATAGATAGAAACATGGAAATACCAATAAACGGGTTTCGGATTCATAATCTACAAAACATTAATGGACCTGGATTGGTTTTGAAACTCCGATTTTGACCGGGAGTGACCCATAACCGTTGTTGTCAAAAATTAAAGTCAAAATTTTGAAACAAAAATAGTGTCATTTGATTCCTCTTTAAGAGTAGATACAGAAATCACTAATAGTTTTTGCTGTAAATCTTTTTAAAAACTACCACCAGGCCATGAGACGCGTAGTCTTATGAAATGGATTTTACTGTTTCATATTTGGTTTATACTCGTACATCGTGATATGAATGTGCAGACGTTACGAGAAGAAATACGAAGTGTCAGTTGTAAATACATCAAACGATTAAACAACCACAATCACAACATAAGAAAAAGAATTGTTTTTAAGTTGCTTAGAACAACATTAAATTGTTTATACAAAAACTAACTCTTTCAGGTTTAAAATACATCAATAAAAATAACCGCAAGCTACCGGATGTGATATTCCACGTTTTCTTAAAAAAAAGTTGAAACACGCTCGAATGATGAAACATTTACAGTATTTAAGAGTCCCTTACTAATTTTTGTTGTTTGTTTTAAAAATAAATCTCTAAGTAACAGATTAACTGGTGAAGTAATAATTTAGTGTTAGTATTAAGTTTAAATCTAGATGTCTCCTATACTCCCTTTCTGAAGTTTCCTAAATAAAGATTACAAAAAATGCCATTCCGCCAATTTGTCATGACAGAAAAGTTGTGCAGCTTATTTTGCGATACGGATACGATATTTATGGTTCTATCAAGTCATCTGTGACAAACTGAGTGAGTTCTATCAAAATGTTCACGCATCATTTCTGACGCATATTGGCATATTTCATATGAAAGACTGACAAGTGGTTGACTCGTTTTCTTCGATTATAACGGTTTCACTCGATTCTACAAGCGTTTTAAAGATAAATTACTATCACAAATCATCTTGTTTGAAATATTTTTTTTATTAACAGAATTTATCTACAATCTGCTTTTTACAGAAAACTAAGTAAACTACTACGAAATGTAACTCACAAACGAAACCTGCTCTGTATAAAGTATGTGCGATCTCACTTTTTCTTACTTTCTCTTGCCTACATGATAAACTAGGAAGGAAAGTATTGTTTTCAAGTCAATTTTTCAAAATCGAGTTTTCACCGGATATACCCGTTTTCAGACCCCCTGAACCCAAAAACATGTTTCTAGCGATTGTTCTGTGTGTGTGTATGTGGGCGCGCGCGCATGTGTATGAACAGAATATCTCAAGAACGGAACATTGTACGAACTTGAAACTTAAGGCTTAGAAACTAAAGTGATTTTCCGTATTTTTAAGCCAAACTGAGATTGATTTTCATTTTGCGTCTTTCACTCATGATTAAAATAAAGTATGTTTTTTGAGGTTAGTTTTTTTGTTTATTTCTAATGTTTAATTAGTAATGTCAGGTTTTTTGTTAATTATTTGCGTTGGCAAGCGAAAGTTGTGTGAGTGTTTTACACCAGAATTTTTCTAATCGTTCACTTTCTTCTGTGTATGTGATATCAGAGTTTTTTGGACCTCGTTACCTGTATTGCCCGTCTACTAAATTCGGATCCACCATCTGCTTCTCTAAGACCAGCCTTCCCGGTTATTCTAAGGCACTCACTAACATTTTTTAGCTTACAGACAGAAAGTTTTTTTCACAGTATTATTATTATGTCAAATCGTGGCTTGTCTTGTCGGTGCTTTCTTCTTATACAAGTGGTGAGTTTCTCGAAGTACATTGGCCGTCTTTTCTCGTCTGTTGTTGTTCGCTCTCTTTTCGTTGGTCTTCGGTTGTGTTATCTCCGCGAGGTACTTGAAGCTATCAACTTTCCCAATTTTTCCATATTGTGTCTTCAAGTGACGCGGGGCTGTATTGATTTTCGTTATGTATGTAGTTCTCTGGAAGGAAATTTGTAGTCCTGAGTTTTCTGCTTGTTCTTTTAACACGTTGATTTGTTCTATTGCTGTTTTCGTGTTTCTAAAAACGATTGATAGGTTGCTTGCAAAAGCATGACAGTTTATCGTTATACCGTTTTTGATCCTTCAATGTGTACTTGGCTTATTAATCCTTTACGGACAAATACCATTTCCCATTTTTGAATAAATTTCTCTAGAACACAGTTAAAAATAACATGTGGTCGTCCCTGCCTATCGCCCGTGTTAATTTCAAACTCTTCACAGAATTCTCCTAAAATTTTACTTTTAATCGTGTTAATGTTTCCTTAATAATTGTCGTTGTTTTGATATCCGTTTCAAATTTTCTAAAATATTCAGAAGTGTTTCTCGGTTGATTGAATGATAAGCATTCTCAAAATCAACAAACAATCAAGTGTTTAATTTAATCATCTACCGTACAGACAAAATTAAAATCTACAGCGACAACTAACACCAATAAAACTTTTATTCTTTTAATTTTTTGACAATAATTTTAAAATTTTGTACAGCAGGTTCAATTCAATGAAACCGTATTTTTTAAATGGGGATCGTATGAAGTGGTTAAAAAGGGATTTTTTTGTTATTATTATACCGCATTCGTTACTGCTAGAGGGAATTTTTTTCATAATTTTGTAAATTACTATTGTTATATTCATTTGGTTAAAGTTTTAAATTGATAACCAAATAAATTGATCTATTTATACCGTGTGTTACAAGAATTTGTAGTTACCATAGTAAAATATAGTTTAATCGTTCTGAAAACTTTATTATTGAATATATATTTATTAATATACTTTATAATGACCGTAAAATTAAAAATACATCTGGAATGTTAAATAATACACAATTCAAACTTGTAATAAGAATGAAAAAATTTTGGAAGGAAATTTTTGATTTCAAACAGGGAATTATAAAAAAAAAAATTTTAAATATCCCTCAGGGAAAAAAGTTACTATCTATATAATTTGAAACTTCTGTATTTATAATAAACAGATTGAGAATTTATCTGACAAATAATTACAGTTTGCTTTTAAATTGGAGTTACGCTAGTGGGTGTTATCTCCATCAAGATGTTTTTTGTAGTTATAAAATTTACTTATACTTAATTAAATAACTTAACTAATTGTAAATAGAAGTTAAAAATTTCTATTTAATTTATTATATACTTCCAGACTTTACATTAAAAAAATTAATATAATTTATTTTCTTCTTTGAGAGAAATATTATAGACCCTTCCAAAGCTCTTTTAAAGTGACTGTTACGTACTTCTGTAAAGTCCTTTTTCTTTTACAAAGTAAACCTACATTCTTCGTTTCTTTACTAAAGGCATTTGGGTACTTTAAAAATTGTTATCAGAGTCATTTATACGATCGTGACCTGTGACCTGTCCAATAAATAGTTTATTATCCCCAAGTATTTTCTTTATAGTCGCTCTATATCATTGGGTGAACATTATCTCTACGTTTTCGTAAAAACTGTAGGACTATCTGTGAGTAAATTCTTATAGATAAATTTATATTTCAGGAAACCTAGATCGAGTACATTTTTAAGTAAGTTACTTCTCGCCACAACTTTTTTCGTAGCTGTGTTGTTTTAATATAAAAAATTATAAATGTAATAATAATAGTGTCCTTGGTGCACAGATTAAGAGATAGAAATATACTACAGAAGATGACGAATTTGATTCACAGGGATTTACGAAACTACAAAAGATTTTAACCAATGGTTTATACATAATGTTCATGGTGATCGTCAATTCTTGTTGGAATTCCTTCACCTGACAGAAGTTGGCTATCACAATGGAAATTTCATCCTTGGACACCGTTGCTCGGAACATATTTAGGAGGAGATTCTCTTCAGTTCTTCAGCCATGAGACCTTTCCGAATCGAAATTGGTTCGATCCATTGTTTTCTCGGTTAATTAAAGTTTTTTTTCTTTATTTACTTTGGTCTATTGTTTAGTGTTTAGAGATCTATTTTGTCAATCGTCTAACATCTATTCCATACGGGTGTTCGTAAAATCTTAGTCTTTGTTTTCTCGTCGTTGTACTCTTAATAAAATTTCTTTTTTATTCATGTGACGCAAGATTTTCTCATTTTTCTTCTCTTCTCATGCCACTCACAACATGCGTCGATACACACAATTTCAAACACCTGGGTTATGTCAATATCTCGTTTTCTAGAAGTTAATGCTTCCTTCCATACTAGAGAACTGTGAAGACGTAGCATCTCACAAGTATGGTTCGTATTTGAAAATTTAAATCCTTGTTAGCGACAAGATTCTTCATTTTCATAAAAGTGGTCGTCAATAAGCAAAATAATTTATTCGATAGGTCTTAAATGAGTGGTCGTAAACGACCTACACCACAGAAAAACTTCTGTTAAAAGCAAAGTAGTAAAAGATTTATACCGCAAATTTTGAAAAAAATGTGTTATTGTTTTCTGAATGGATAATACTTTCTTTACTTAGTATATACACCAAATAATATACACAGTATTGCCCATAACTGGCAGGTGGAGTGTAAAAGTATTTGTACTCGATCTGCTAATTCCAGGGCTAATCAAAAAATATAGACAAAAAATAGTTCTGTTTCTTATTACACGGTCAGCCAATTATATGACTAAAGCAATTAAGAACAGAAGAGGGAAAGGTAGTTGACTAAGGCATTCAGCTTTATAATTATTCCAGGCTGCTAAAATAAAATTTTTGGGAGTCAAAGGTTGTACCCGGTTAGGTAGAGTACGTAACGAAGCTATTTACGCTGAGTTAAATGTTTAGTTACTGTTGGAAACGTAAGACTATATAAGAGAAACTGGTCCAACCATTTACTTCGCATGCCAGTTCACAGACTTCCTCTGCGAGCATGGAAATATAAACCTAGAGGGAAGTGAGGCTTGGGAAGACCTAAAATGAGATGGATGTCGCATCAGGCCATTGAGCCTAATGCTTGACAGATAGTGATAAAGAGTTAAGGTATAAAAGATACTGTCAGAATTATTTCCACTGAGAGTAATGAATTTCATTATACAGACCTCGTGATGAATGAAGGTGTCATTTGCATGTTGAAAAGTAGATGCTTTTCAGAGGGCCCAGGTATGCTAATAAGCATATTTTTCCAGTCAGTGAGGAAGGCAATTGTATACCACCTCGCTCCTCGTTTTACTTAGTAAAGCCTCTAGAGGTTCAAACCAGCTTTTCGGATGATAACCTGAACAATAACATACACAGTGTATTCTAACTTAGGCAAGGCTAATTACAATGACAATTTTAAAACTATTTTTCTAAGTTTATTTATTGTTTAATGAGAACGCCTTTAAAGTTTTAACAAAACTAAACGATATAAAATGTCCGTGGATCTGGAACTTTTCAAAGTAAGAAGTTTGTGTGCGTAGAGTTAAAGTAGTAAATGTATATAAGATACAATTTAAACTGAAGCAAAATCATTTAATTATGTCAAATATCGGAATATGTATCATTATTTCAAAATACTCCATTTAATTAAATTACACTAGTTATATTATTTTCCATTAATGACGTATAATAGTAGATTTAACGTTATGGAGCATGTGGTATTAGTAACTACACATTGAACAAACGGTTTCAATATTACCATCGCAGGATTTGTAAGGTTTAATATGTGTGTTCAGACAGCAAGAAATAAACGCGATTAATCACTTACTTAATTAATCTTATTCAACCGATTCTTGGGTAAGCCATCACTGTTTCTCTCTTTTAGCTATTTCCTCTCGCTCATACGTTCCTTTATTTTATTTCCGGTTTTCTATCATTTAATTTCCTTACAACTAATTTCACAAACAATTTTCCTATTTTCACTACATTAGCTTCATAAGTAAAATTAAGTTGAAGTAAATTATGAACGCTGACTTTAGATTTAGAACTGTCTTTATTACTTGGGTGTATGTTACAAATGTTATAAAGTCAAAATAGGCTAATAGAAAAACCCACTAATTACACATTTTTTTCAGTTAGAAGCCATTGAAACTTCAGGTTTGGTATAAGATCAGTTTGTTGTTTAGGTCATCAGCCGAAAGGCTGGTTTGAAGATGTGTTTATCAGCCGAAAGGCTGGTTTGGAGCTAGTTTGAAGGTGTATTTTCGTTATTAAGTAAAACGAGGAGTGAGGTGGTTTACCATGCCTACTTCACTGAGTGGAAAAGTACGCTTATCAGCATGCCGAGCCCTCTGAAAAGCGCACATTTTCCACTTTGCAAATGACACCTTCAGTTCATTCACCACAGGGTCTGGCTGTATAGTGAAATTCATTACTCTCAGAGGAGATAAGTCTGATAAGTATCTTTTACACCTCTACCTCTTTTGTTCTTAAATGATTCAGTCATTTAATTGGTTGACCACGTGATAAGAAACAGAACTATTTATTTTAGCCCTGCAACGAACAGATTAAGTGCAAATAATTTGACACTCCACCTGTCTGTTATAGGCAAAAGATCAGTATATAGATTTTAAAAGACAGACTCAAATCTCTCAAAGAAATGAATAATCACAAAAAAACATTATATAATACGATTGTTGTTTAGGTCTTCAGCCGAAAGGTTGGTTTGAAACTGTAAAGGCTTTACTAAGTAAAACGAGGAGTGAGGAAAGATAGAGTAGTGCATATTTGTTTTCTTCGTGCCTTAGAATAGCTAATTACTTTCAGAGAGGTAGTTTCCGTTTCCCTTTCATTTCATGGTATAGATACTTTAAAAAAAGTATTTCATCACTTAAAACAAAAAATCCAAAAATTGCTTTATATTTTTCCCTGCATAAATAGAATTTTATCCCAAAATGACCTAAGAAAGGTATATTATGTCTTGATACAATCCTTGCTGCAGTACGGAATCATCGCTTGGGGTGGGGCCTTCCGTTCAACATTGGAACCTCTCGTAACGGCTCAGAAAGCTATGATCAAAAGCGCTTTAAATTGTGACAGACAATTCTCTTCTGATTTATTATACGATAGATTTGGGTACTTGACATTCGGCAGCTTTACATAAGAAACTTATTACTGTACATAAGATCTAATAAACTTTCTGTTCTACAGAAAATAACTCATAATTATCATACCAGAGCTATAACCCGCACTGGATATCAAGCCCCTAGATTGCATAAAACCATTAACAGCACTGCAGCACATTATATAATCTCAACCACATACCTTAATTTACCAGAGGCTATCCGAAATACTGATGAAACTCCTCAGATACACAAAAGAAAAGTAACTAACTGCCTGATTAATTTAGGGAGAGGGCAGTCTAAGGATTTAATTAGTTCTATATATTCAAACTAATTGCTCTTCCTCTTGTTTCTGCTAAAGATTTTTTTTTTAACATTGTCATCGAAAGTCTGCTTCATCCTTTGCCACTACATAACATTTTATTTTAAATTTTTTATACTATTATTTTTTTTATATTACGTTAGGAATTTTTGTTGTATGTTTATTGTTTTGTAAATTTTGTTTCTTTTCTTTTATGTAAATTTAGTGTAGATATAAAAAGCTATTATAATAATAGAATAAGTAACAAAATAAACCAACTCATACCCGCGCACAGCCTAGACCTATGCGGGTATTAGGAAATAAGGTAGGATAAGATTCGTTGTACTTGTTTTTAGCCATAATAAGATAAATAAATAAATAAATAAAACCTCTAGAGGTTTAAACTTTCAGCTGTTGACCTAAACAACATTAGGGGTTGTTTTGATTTTGAAGTTTGTCTCTATTATTATTATTATTATTATTAGTTCAAATTTTTTAAACCCATTAAAAATGAAGGGAATTAGAAACTATGACACACTAAAATGGCGTTTAATTGTACAAAATACTCTGTACAAAGTACATTACGTAGTTAAAACATTTTAATTTTACCAAAAGGAATTTAGTACCAACTATATAATACAGCATATTTTTAAATGTAGAAAGAAAAATAGGTAAAAACAAGGTCGTTTATTTTATCTACAATTACCACAGAATAGTCTCTAATCAACGCTGTGTCTATTCGAATTATCCAAATTCATGTACAACTTTGAACAGTGAATAATTAAGAAATATCAACTAAACTGAATGGGCTAATTTCAACAGAACGTACCAAAGTAATGGGCTTGTGACTCTCACTAGACACGACTTGATCAAAGGAGCTTTTATACGGACGTGGCACTTAGGACTTAAACTAACACTAACTAGTTACTAGTAATTAACTAAATAGAACTACGGGTTAATCTATGTAGTATGTATAACTTACCGCAGCAATGCTGTTTGCACGTATAGTGAATCTAATGACGTGTAAAACTGATGCGGTTGATTTCTTTGTAAACCTGCAATTCATTAGGATTGATTTCACCATTGATTTCTTTGAGGTTTTGTTAATGAAGAGTTTTTCTATTAACAAGACAAAGAACTGCTCTCCCCTGAATAAAATTGAATTTATTTATTTAGTTTTATCTAATTATTGAAATTTGTAAAGGAATATAAAATTGTATTGTTTAGGTCAACAACCCACGTCGGGCGCCAAATTATATGTAGCGGTTCTCTATAATTTTTGAATAATCCCGCTAACAATATTTCTTTTTAACATTAAATAATACTATCACGTGAAATGAAACAAAAAAATCATTTGCACTCTTAGATGGTTGGTTCAAGACAAACTTTATTTTTTACATTGTTGAAAATTACAACTTTGGAACAAATAATGTGTAAGCCACCGGGGTTGGTCTAGAGTTAAAGTCGTCGCCGCGAGTCTGCTGTTCAACAACTGATTTTTCGAAGACGAAGGTTTTTGGTTCAAATCCTAGTAAAAGTAGTTACTTTTATACGGTTTTAATACTAGACAGTGGTTGCCGGTGTACTTTGATGGTTGGGGTTAATAACCATACTCTCTCAGGAATGGTTGGCCTCGTGCTGTAAAAGACTACACCTCATTTACACGTCATACAAATCATCCTCATCTCATTGGGTCATGGGGTTGCTTATTGTTCTCAATCGAACAGATTATACATTATACTGATTGTGAACATTTTTAGTTTTTGTAAAGGTATTGTGACAATAAGAAGGGCATGGTTTGCGAAAGTTCTAGCATTTCATTCATAAAAATAGTAAAGAGAGGATAATAGAGTGAAAGAGTAACAATGGGGTGGCTATAAAGGGGCGGCTATTCATGAAAGTTGTTGAAAGGACTGCGCGACTATTTATGAAAGGGACCTGTAACACTTTCTATTTACAATAAGATCTATGGTTGACTTGTTTACAATAGATTTTTCTAGCACTCATTTATAAAGGGTTTTTTGTACCTTATTATTTGTATCTAAGTTCGGTGTTTTTCGGAAAGATTCTTTTTGATTCACTATAAAAGAAACCTCCGAGCGCGGTCAGTGAGGTACTATTCGTTTGATCTTTGACGAGCGGCTATCAAACGTAGTGCAGGCCACGTTCCGAGCATTGTGTTGGTCAACGATTGTTGTACTGTCTTTGTTTGTGTGTGTGTTGTGAAAAGTTATTGTGTATCTGTATTAAATTCAGTTTTTGTGTATTCAGTTTCATTTTGTATGTGTATTCTATAAAATTGATTGTAAGTAGTGCTAAGTAAATTATGAAATTATTTATTTTAAGTAAATTATTAAGTTATTTATTGTATTACTTCAATATAATTAGTTTGTTGTTTATTTTGTAAATCTGTTAGTGTAATAAATATTTGTAATTGTAAACTTTAGTGTATTCATTATTTAATAACCTAGATCCCGAAACGGACCTTAGCGATAAGTATCACAGTATTTTCCCTGCGAGTTATCAGGTTATACATACATTCTGTTAACAAAAACATACAGAGTTTTATAAAAATTAGTTAACTGTTTTAAATTTTAATTTTTTATAATATATCTAAAATGTTTATAAAAGTATTGGTGTTTTATAGACAGGTTCATTTAAGTCGATGAAGTTACAAAAGTAAATATTTAGAACAATTTATTTACTTTTAAAATATAACACTATATCTGTCAGTAGCGGTTAAACTGAACTAAAGTAATTATAAAATTTAGATTGTACGATAAAAGTAAACGGTATTAGTGGATTTATAATACATTTAGGGTTGTGTGTTTTTTTTAAAAAACCAAGTTATAGGTATTATATAAAGTAAATATTTAATCCTCTTCTAAAAATTATCATTTCCGCTCTTCGCTGTGGACACGAAAAAGCAATCATACAACGTTTAATAACACTTAATCCTTTTATATTCCTTGTCAACATTGTTTGTCAAAAAATGGAGAAATTTGTGTTTATGTAACATTAAAACTCTGATAAATTAATATGAGTAAAATTTATTAAAGAAAAATAATTTAAAATTTAACATTCATTAGAAGATTTATTAAATTTATTTTCATTTCAAGCGAATAATGTTTCTAAGTGAGATGAAATTAATTAAAATCTTTACAATAAAGTAATTTAGAATTGGCTATTGGCCATCTGTGGCATTCTGAATTCTGTATACGAATTAATTCCATCAGTTTTAAAACTAAAATCTGTAATAACACGATTATATTTTAGTTTTTGTTTAACTAAATGAAAATAATTACGATTTGGTTTTAATAAAAAAAACTGCAAACTTTGCTGAATTAATTATTCAATTCTATTTTAAAAATGAATCTATTTTTCCATAATTGAATTTGACTTTTTAATTCATCATTATTTTAAAATATTTCAACCATTTATAAATATCAGATAAAAACTTAAATCCAAACATTTATTTAATGGTTTATTGGTATTTCTTAGTAAAATATGAGTACTTCAAATCTTCTGTTCTGTTTTATTAATATTATGAAAATATTGCATATCCGGAATGCAGTTAGGTAAGAATTCTTAAATTGACTATTATTACCTTAAAATAAGCGAAGCGTACTGAAATCTCTCATATTCTAGATGTAAGGTGAGTTCAAGCCAGTTAACGAGCTCATGTCTATTTTTTTAAGTTCGAAATAACTTTTAATTGCTTGTTCATAATTTAGCTTAAATTCAATTAAAATTTATTTCTATCTTAAATGAATCAATATCGTATTTATAATATTTTGTATCGTCACTTCTGAAAATCCTAAGACACCTTGGCTTACACCCAAAACTAGCCAGAATTATCGGGCTAACTCTAACGAACACCAAATCCAAAGTAAAATTCAGAGGAGTAATTTCTAGATCCTTTGAGATCAAGACTGGACTCAGACAAGGCGATGGTCTCTCTCCACTGCTCTTCAAGTATGCCCTGGAATTTGTCATCAGAGAATGAAAAGCAATCCCAAAAACATCAAAATTGGCCGGCCAAAAGATAACTTTAAAGTGAATTGCCTAGAGGTTCCTGACAATTTAGTTTTTCTTACAAACAATGTTCAAGAAGCCGGGCAAAAAATTACCTCTCTCGAAGATACAGCAAATAAAATCGGACTAAAAATATCTTACGGAAAAACCAAGTTTATGATTATTGATCCACTATGCATTAACAAAGTTGACATCAGAAGTAATTTTATAGATATAGTTGAAAATTTTAAATATTTGGGCGAGACCATTGCAACGAAAAAGTCGCCTGGAACGAGAGATTCACCAAACTCACCATAGGACAACATCTCACCAAAAATACATACAACAAAACAGTCTATCAATACACACCAAACTTAAACACTAACCATTGAAGATCTAACGCAACGTACACCTTGGTAAAAACTAAAAGAAAAGAAAATCTGAAAATATGAAAAAGTTTTGGAAAAGCAAGAAGAATAAGTTGAAAGAGAACCATTCAAAATGACTAAAGTGATCCTATGTGGTCATAATGAAAAAAAGTACAATTTAATTGTCCGGCCTGATTTTCAATTATAAAATGGCGCACACTTTGTCCTACAAAAATGGAAATTGTAAAATTAAATCCAGTAAAAAATTTACAAACAAGAAAACCGTATTTGTTGTTTCAACTGCACATACATAGGCTTACATGTATTTTTATCGAAACAGTCAAAAATGTCTACCTTTATACCATCCATACAACAACTTAAAATTTATTTACAAATATTCAACAGTAGGCTTACTCTTTATCGAGTTGATCGTGACCAACGTAACAAACTTTTTAATTTTTTTACAATTTTCTCTAAAACGGCTTCTACGATTTTTTTAAAATCGCTTTATTTACTACACTTTTTATGCTCTATGTGATAGGGTAAGCGTCATCTCTGCTGAAATTTTTGGGGAGGCTCTGCTCTCTTAGAAAAAAATGGGGTTTTTTAAGATAGTGGCCTTAATATTCGTTTTAAGGCAAATATGTATTATATGTTTGTAATAAAAATTTTAGAAATTTAAAAACCTACAGGTTGTATTTAAAACATTTTTTTGTGCTTAGTTTAGCTACAAGTAGTGAATTTGTTTTTTTTTCATGAAAATCGGTAAAAATTGGAGTTTTTTTTAAAATTGCGGCATTTTACGACTAAATTATATAAGTTATAGAAAATTTTAAAAGATCTACTTTTTTCTCCCTAGCTTAGCGTCAATTAGTGATTTTCCGTATTTTTAAGTCAAACAGAGGTTAATTTTCATTTTGCGTCATACACTCATGATTAAAATTAGGTTATTTTTCATTTTACATTGTTTACTCATGATTAAACATAGGTTATATTGTTAATTATCTAAATTGGCAAGAGAAACTTGTGTGAGTGTTTCATACCAGATTTTTATACTATTTACTTTTATTTTGGCTTTTGTTTGATTATACACAGTTTATTATTAATAAATACTGCACAGCTGGTCTAAATTTAAAATCAATATTATTGTATAAAAAGTAAATGCATTTCCATAACGACGGTTTATAACAAAATTCATCTTTGTCATCTTCTTACACAAAAGGGGCAACAAAATTTTTTATTAATGTGTGATTACTAATTGAATAAAATGATTATTTGATTCATTTATTGTTACAATGTTAACATGTTATAAAATGAATATTTACAATGATTCATCTCATTTACTAATATCAAAATAAACTAGAACGATAATTCAACTAAAATTTTTCCCCGATTGCGGATGGTAACAAAATTAATTAGAATTAAATACAAAACAGGGAAAGGAACAAACGCAAACCAAAGCCATGAAGTACAACCTGGATGGTTTACGAAATGACAGCACAAAACTGCTTTATTCATGGAGATTAGATGAAAAATTAACAATAAAAAATAGATCAATTACAGAGGAGTACGAACACATAAAGCAGTGCATCAAAGAATCAGCGCAAGAAGCCCTGGGTGAAGAGATTAAAAAATTCAACAGGCCTTTTTGGTGGGACAATGAAATTGAGAAAAAAATTCAATTGAAGAAAGAAATTTATAAAAAGTTACTTCAACAGAAAGATGAACAGACTAGGGCGGAGTATAAAAGAATGAATAGAGATGTAAAACAACAAGTAATAAAGAAGAAAAACAAATCTTGGGAGGAGCGGTGTGACTTCATTGACAACCAACTAGGGGGAACAAGAAGTTCAGAAGCATGGAAAACAGTGAGAAGCATTCGAACTACAAATAAACCACAAGTAGAATTGAACATCATACCAGAGAAAGAATGGATTCAACATTTTGAAGAGTTGTGGGTGGAAAAGAGAAGAAAATATTGTGGCCTTGGAAATGAGTTTAAGCCAGGAGAGAGGATTTCATTGCAAATGGGCAAAGTTCAGGAAGCAATAAAAGCTACTAAGACCAAAAAAGCTCCGGACCCTGGAGGAATAAACCCTGAACTTGTGAAATGCGGATCATCAAAGCTCTTTGGAATGCTCAGAAAATTATTTGAGAGGTGCCTGAAAGGAGAGGAGGTTCCAGAGGAGTGGAGAACATCATATATATCCGCAATATATAAGAAGGGTGCGAAATCGGATCCTAGAAATTACAGAGGTATAGCTATAATACCTACCATCGGAAGAATATATTCAAGAGTATTGAAGGGTTTAATTGAGGAGGAAATAAAAAACAAACAGCCCGAAGAACAGGCAGGTTTTAGAGCCGGAAGATCTACAGTAGATAACCTATTCACCATCAAAATGGTAACAGAAAAAAGAGCCCAACACAATAGAGAGACACACATAGCCCTAATAGATTTAGAAACAGCATATGATAGTGTACCGATTTCTCAGCTGTGAATGGAAATGGAAAGTATGGAGATAAGTACCAATCTCATTAATGCCACTAAAAAATATTATGCACAAAATACTGCGATGGTCAAGCTTGGAAACACATTTACTACTCCTTTCAGAACCACAAAAGGCTTGAGACAGGGCTGCTGTCTTTCTCCAACCCTCTTTAAAATTTATCTGGACAGGTCCTTAACGGGATGGACGAAAAAATGCAGGAATATGGGAGTGAGGGTAGGCGATGACAGTTTGTTCACTCTATACTTTGCCGACGATCAAATAGTTTTAGCAGAGGATGAAGATGATCTTGAATACATGGTAAGGAAGCTGCAACAAGAATATGAAATTGCTGGTCTTTCTATGAATATGGCGAAGTGTGAGTATCTCATTGTAGGCAATGAAGTACTTAGTTTTTTAGGAAATTATAACACACCTATAACTTTTATTTTAAGCATTTTTCTCTACAGAGCCTAGTTGTCCGTGAAAGAGTGATTTTTCGTATTATTAAGCCAAACTATGGTTGGTTTTCATTTTGCATCATTCACTCATGATTAAAATTTGATTATGTTTTTTGAGGTTAGGTTTTCTGGTTTTTTTAGGCCGGGAGCACACACGATCACTTGTGGTTGTCACCAGTGGTTGCCACCGGTGGCCGTCTGTCTGTTGCCACAAGTGGTCACCACCGATGGCGACAGGCGCCGGTGGTGAATACTCGGGAAATTCGGTCTCGCGAGACCAAACACTCTTATACAATACTGAGAGTAGTTTATTTGACGAGAAAACCCCCTTTGACGAGAAAAACCTGTGCCGCAATAGGCCAGGTGAACTTCGCTGTGAAGAGAAGAAGAAGATAAAAACTTTCCCGCCTATTGGTTAAACAAAATTTAAATGAGTTGAGTTGAATTTTTATTTGCACACAAATATAATTGAAACTAAGAGAGATAATCTAACGTTGTAATATTAGTGACATTTTTAGAACATCTTAAATTTATAACGGTTTAGCAGTCGTATTGTATATTGATATTTTAAAGTAACATAAATTCTCATATCGTTGTAATTGAACACGGAGGAAGATGCATGTTGGTAAAGCAACTCGTAAATTAGTTACCTAACTTTATGAGAAACCATCGTACTTGATTCCTGATGTAATATTATGTTTGAGTTAATTTAGTTCTGTAGTAAATTTTATGATTTGAATTAATATTTAGCTTTTATTAGCTTTTTGACATTGTTATTGGTGTTTGTTGTATTACTTAGAAACATGTAGGTACAATCTTGTAAATGGTAAATTGAGTTTATTAATTGAAGTTTTTTTTTATATTTAGTATTCTTTCATTTCATATTCTCTGGGAAATCAGAAGTTTATAATTAATAAAATCCTAAATAAATAACTAAACAATTTTAATTTTAATTGTTGAGTGGCTAAACAATCCTGTAAATGAATTTTTATATCTAGAGGGTCCGGTAAAAGGAGATAGTCGAAATTTGAAGGAGACACATTTCGATTCCAATTTATTTTTCAAATAACACTAACTTTTTAAATTTATTTTAAGTCGCATCAACTGCTTGGTTATTTGCGACTACGTGGGTTATTTACTAGAAGAGTGAGTTTTGACTTGTGAAAACTTCCAGACCCGAGGAGGGAATCGAACCTAGGAATTCTGCGTTGTAGGCTAGCACGCTATACATCACTTTTATTTTTGACTTTATAATTATGTTTGTAAAATAAAAAATTTGTCTCTTTAATATGTTGAAAGTTGTTTAAAATATTGTTTGAATAAAATTACGCAGAATCAATGAATGTGTTTACTTAAAATTTTGACATTTTGACATGTAGTCAACTTTTCAATTTTCTGTTATCTTAAACATTCATACTGTTTTTGTAAAGATGTATCGCAGTGGGTTCTTCTGACAAGTTATTCCCATTTGTTAAACTGTTTTCTCTACTTATTGTTCCTGTATGGACTAGCCTAATAATTATTAAAAATAATTGTTTTAAAAATATAAAAATAAATAATTTTGTTTATTATAATGTATAATTAAACAAATTATACAGTAATATATTTTAATTTTTTAAGTATAAATGGTAATTAAAAATTTAATAAATATTTATTTAGTTAAAAGTTTTCTAAGCAAATTTTTAATAAAACTTGAAACAAACTGATACAGTTAATTAGATATTCGTGTAGAAAATTCGCTCAGATAAGTAAGACGTAAATAAAGCGGGCGTAACTACAATAAACTCTTTTAAAGGGTAGAAAATACGATAATAGAAGAATGCGGGCTAGTTATTCCATTTCAACCACTTAACAGAAATTAGAGGGGACAGAAAAGGTCGTATCTGACACTGTATTTCTATCTACTCGTAGCTAGTAGAGAAAAGGAAAGTTTATATTTCTTTGTGTTACTCGACAAGTATTTTCATTGCTTGTGAGTCAGTTCGTGTGTAGTTGTGTGTAAATGTTCTTGCGAATGCATTGTTTTGTTACTAGGGTAGATTAATCGTGGAACAGAAATGTCACCATTATTCAACCGATCTTGTTTTTATCTATCAACAAGTGGAGGAACAAACAAAACACATTATTTATTTTTCTTTGCCACATCTTTTGGATATTGGTTTATTTGAATTGATGCCTCTTCGAAAGGAAGATTAAATAGTTTCCTAGTTTTCTTGAAAGAAATAGTTCATACAACCGAAAATTGATTAAGTTATAGTAATACGTTTAAAAAATTTTCTTTTAAGTAATTCTATGGCCGTATCAATAATTGCAGTTTTTAAATCTAACTATATTTTTTTATTTTAGCCCGTCAACAGATCAATTGACTACAAAAATTTGGTTAGTCTGTAACAGTTTTAACAAAAATATGTACACATTGAAAACAAATTAGAAAATCCCCTAAGATAGTTTACTATAACTGTTTGCTGAAAAATAAAATGAAATTAGAATGAAGCAAAAAACTATTACTCAAAATTTTTAAAATTAAAACATCAAATTAACTGAGGTTAGTTGACTACATAAAAGTATTAACCTACGTAAACATTTATTTAATTTTTCACTGACCTGTTACAGCTACTTATCACTCATTTTTTTAACCTTTCTTCAACCACTTAACATCCTACATTCTACAATCCTACATTCTACTGACATGTTTCGATGGATCCACTATCATTAATTCACATAATTTTTTACGTTATTTAAGAAAACAAAAACTACAACATAACGAACAGTTATAATGTCAATAGTTTTATATAATTTTGTTTTGGTTCCACTTGTGTAGTCGCCCAGCGGCAATCCTTTAAACGATTCACAAAAGGTCTCTATCCAATACCTTTTCAGTCTTCTAGATGGGTTGTGTGGTAGGTGAGAAGCGGACAGTGACTGAATTTGTGGATTTGTTTGATAGTGTAGTTTACGATGAAGACGTCTATAGTTTTTTGACTGTTTCATGTACCGTTACGATGTTACGGTCTCTAAGTAATGTTTTGTTATTAACATATGTTGGACAGCCTGTGATGATGCGTAAAATTTTATTCTGGAATGTTTTATTACGTTTTATGTTAGATATTTTAGCTGATCCGTAGATCACTGAACCCTAGGTCCAAATAGGACGAAGAAGTAGTTTGTAACAGTTGAGTTCTGAGTTATTGGAAGGGGAGACTTATGATAAATAAGAGTGCAGAGAAGTTTTAACGCGCCTTAAGAGATTGGCTTTTAAGTCGGGTATGTGAAGTCCATGTCAGCCGTCTGTCTAATGTCAGCCCTAATTTCACTGAAATTTTTTCGGGATCGGTGTATTGTGTAAATAAACCTGGTGACAAGTTAGTTGTCTGAGAGTAAATGTATTGTATTGTGGTTTCTCACAAATTTAATTAAATTAAACCAATTAACCAATTAAATTAATTTAGTAATAACTTAACCAATTTAATTTTCCAGTATGTAGATGGAATACAAAATGAAACATAAAATTTAAACAAAATGTAAAAAAAATTATTAAAATTCCCAGAAGATGTATCTTCAGTCATTCGTTTTATACGAATGATTGAAAATTTTAGTTCTTCAAAACTTCCTTGTATATTAATAGGTAGTCTAATAAAAGATACGAAGAAAATTATTGAGTTATAAAAATTATTTAATTTATTACTCAAACAGCAATTTTTAACTGTTTATCCTACATAATATTCTTTGTTCTCAGCTATTCAGAAAAACTACTTGAAAATATTATTTAATTACGACGAATGGTGTGATGATGTATCTTAGCGTTTGGTTAAAAAGAAAATGTACCTGTCCGAATTACCGAAACACTAAATTCCGTAGCAAAAATATTTGAAAATCATATTTTGATTTTTTGTTAGCTTTTTCTACCTGACCTAAATACTACAGAAACATACCAGGCTTTATCGTTGTTTAATACACATTTTTTAAATTAAGAGTTACTTTTATTTTTACACCGTGGTATTTTATATATTTTTACAAATTGCAAAAATAACGAGCTAAACATTTAATTGGCGTTTTTTAAAAAAAATACTGGAAATCATGAATGTGCTTACAGTAAATAATGTAGAACATAATATGAAAAACGTAATTTAACTTTTTTATATAGTTAAATTATTTTTACTAGGAAAACTGAATACATGAACTCTTTAAAGCATTTTAACGAGCCTTTTACCTTCAACGTTATAAATCTTCTAAAAAAATTTACCACAAACGATACGTATTAGAGGCATCATGGCCCGATTCAACTCCAAATTCAGTTACCTACTACTTTTAAAATAATTTGGAACGCCTATCTCTTTTGAGCTCATCCGATTCCAAGTTTTACGGTTGGTTTGTAGATAGACACTTGTTTGGGTGTTCGATCATCTGGCATCCGCAACAAATGCCTATTTTCTTTGAGGTTATCCTCCTCATAGAGTTCCTTCTCCTAATTGGCTGACTATCACAATAACGTGATGTAATTAAACTTAAAGGTTGTATTTTTTAAATTTATTAGAAATCGGATAATTTTTGAAATGTCATTGTTTTATTCCTCGCCTAGTTTTTAAATCCCTTTTGTACCGTGTTACTAAATAAAAGAAGGACCTACACTAGGACATGGTTTTTAGCTATAGTTAGTATTGTGAATAAATGAAGTCGATATAGTTGAACAAATTTTGCTTTATTAATTTTGAATTATCTCACAACATAGATTATTAATTTTTAGTTTTTCTTACGTTTTTTCTTTATTATATGTGTAGTTTATTTTTTTAACAAATCCCTCTCACAACTTTTAAAATTACTATTATTTTAAATATCATTTTAATTTATAACGTGTAGTCTTTTAAATGTGTATGTTAATTTAAATTTTATAACTGGTGTGTGGACCTTCCATCTTGCTTGACGTTTGGTACCACACTCCCCTAATTCCTTTACAAAAATTTTATTTCTTATTTTCCAGTTTCCTAGCAACGAAACTTTGTTTAAATAAATTAAATACTTTTATATATATTTTAAACCAGCTGAGTTTGTTTATACTCTCGACTAGAGCAAACATAAACAGATTTATCTGTGACTCATTTTCGAATCGTTACAAATACCTCCCCATTTAAATTTTGAAACCAAAGAAAAATTTAGCCCTTAATTATAATTATATTTTAAATTTTGAATTTGTTTGATAAATTTAAATGTAATAACTATAGCCAAAATATTTCAAATTCATGCTGCTAGGTAACCTTACAACTCATTATTCAAACAACATTAATATAATTAAATACAACTTACTAAACTATGTAAACAAATTACCAACAAAATAACCAATTAACAAACAATATAAGCAGCTCAATAGATGAACTATGCAAATAAACTATAAACTATAAACTATAAACATAATGTAATTGAACATAACCCTATCAAACATTAGAGTGTATAAACATTACTAATAAACATTATGTTTATCGCCTCTCAACTAATAAAACCATTAACAATAAACATAACCAACATATATACATAATTTTTACATTTATTATGATTAGTGTATCTAGCATCGATATTTATCACAGGCACATTACCTTTAACAAAACTCATTAGCAATTCACTAAGTCTACCAAGATTGTTAATTCTTTTGGTTTGGAAATTCCTACCAATATTAACTTTATTAATTACATTGTTTCTAACAACATTCTTCAAAAATGTTTTAGACTTAAATTCATTACACTGTCCGCTATTATTATTATTATTATTATATGTTATCCTATCATACGCTGTTATTTCATATTCATTTAGAATTTTCTCAATTATTTCATTACCATTATTGTCCACATCTTTACTGTTGTCAATTGAAATTCGTTTTACTTTCATCTGGGTACAATTATTATTATTTACAACACTTTTTATCGTATTATCAAAAGTTACTTCATTGTCTTTTACAGTATTAGTAGTTCTACCTATATTTTCAGTACTATTTTTACTCATATCCTTATCTTTTTCAAAATAATTAGCATTTCCTTTCTCTTTACTTTTATTTCTATCCTCTAAATCTTTCCTAATTTCTGACCTAACTTCCTCAATCATTTTAAAATTATCTTGTCTCATCTCTTCCCTAAGCTCCCTAATATCCCTTTCCTGTTTGTCCAATCTACAATCTAAACCATCTATTTTGTCACCTAATTCTTTTCTCTGTTGAGTTATGTTCTCTGCCTGCCTATCTATTTTGTCACCTAATTCTTTTCTCTGTTGAGTTATGTTCTCTGCCTGTTTATCTATTTTTCTACTTAGATTCTCTCCCCGTTGATCTATTTTGCTAACTAATAACATAAGTTGTTGCAACATGTTTGTAGTCATATTGGTTTGACTATCATTACTATCATTACTATCATTACTATCATTACTCACACCCGCTGCGTCACATGATGTCTGCACCAAACCTGTTACTTGGTTAAGATGAACTGGTCCTGGCAATCCTGTCTCATCTGGCTCCTTTTCCCTTGATACGTCGTCTTCATCTGCTCGACCCTCGTCTTCATCCTCCGATGACTCATCTTCTTCACCCTGCTCATCTTTCCTTTTCTCTTCACATGGAGTTGGAGTTTGATTCCTTTCTGCTACTGAAGAAACAATCTTGAATAGATACGAGTCTGGATCCTGGCCTTCATCAACTAAAATCCTATGTAGTCGTTCCATAAGTATTGCTTTTACACCTTTTTCTTGTATATTTCGTTTTCTAAGTTCCTGTTTCAAGTCTGCGACACGGAGATCTACCAGTTTCTTGTAGTCAGCTTCCGACATGTCTTCTGTTTTGAAATTATAAATGTGTTACATGTATTTTTATATATTCCGTTTTTATTTATTTTATAAGTATTTCTATAGATTATCGTTCAGATTCTTCCCCACAATCGGGTTGCCAAATTTGTTGTGAATAAATGAAGTCGATATAGTTGAAAATTTTGCTTTTATTAATTTTGAATTATCTCACAACATAGATTAATTTTTAGTTTTTCTTACGTTTTTTCTTTATTACATGTGTAGTTTATTTTTTTAACAAATCCCTCTCACAACTTTTAAAATTACTATTATTTTAAATATCATTTTAATTTATACCGTGTAGTCTTTTAAATGTGTATGTTAATTTAAATTTTATAACTGGTGTGTGGACCTTCCATCTTGCTTGACGTTTGGTACCACACTCCCCTAATTCCTTTACAAAAAACTTATTTCTTATTTTCCAGTTTCCTAGCAACGAAACTTTGTTTAAATAAATTAATACTTTTATATATATTTTAAACCAGCTGAGTTTGTTTATACTCTCGACTAGAGCAAACATAAACAGATTTATCTGTGACTCATTTTCGAATCGTTACATTGGGTAAGTCAATTTTTTTTAATTTATTTTTTTTATTTAGTACTCGTAAAATATAGGTACATTAAAATTATAATTCATTACTATACTAAGCTTTGTACAATATTTTAAACTAAATATACTTATACGCAAAAACTCTTCTTCATAAAGAGTTCTGTCCGCGCATAGGAGTATACAGAACAAAAAGATTTAATTTATAAATACTATATACTATATACTATAAAAATTACTAAGTTAAATTACTACAGTGAAATACGTTACAAAGATTGCATTAAACAAAATTAAAAAAAAACCATAAAATAAATGATAAATTCAATAACATTTTACATAAACTATCAATATTATATTTTTATTTTAATAACAAAAGAAATTTAGAATAAGAACTAAGATTATGTTTGCATATTTGTAATGAAAAGAAAAAATATATACATACATATAGTTATATAACTTTTATTTTATAATCATAACTATTTTGCAATAATATATTTTAACTAACACAATGTAAATATTTTAACTTTATGGGAAATTAATTCAATAAATGAGCATAAAGAAACAGGTAAACTATCGTGAAGAGAAAAGTAAAAACTAACAAGAACAGTTATTTTAAAACTTGAAAAGTTTCTCAAGTTCTTGCTTGTACGTAGTATATTATTATACATGTATTATAGCTTTTAGAAAGAATGTATACGGGTTAATATTGTAAAAGATAAGGAACTTAATATGTTTTATTTTTTTAGAGCATCATAGTCTCTTGGGACTGCGTGTTCCCAGAGTGTTCAACTTCCGGTCAGCTCAATGGTCTTCATTCTCTGGCTGAGTTTCTGGCGTTGTTCCACCGTCCAGACCCTTCTATTCCGAGGCCCAACCCCATCCTCCACGTATACTGTCCGGCTGATCTTCTGGTAACATGTGTGGCAATTCCAGATGTCTTCCTGGGAGATGTTCATCTTAGACATATCGGTCTGGACGGCTAGTGCCCACTTGACAGAGTTCTGTACTGGGCCAGTTGAGTTTGGATATGTTTGGTGAGGCGGGAGTTAGCCATGCGGACGATGAGGCCATAGAAAGCCAGTCGCCGACGTCTGAAGGACGTTGTGAGAGGTTCGACGTGCCGGTACACCTCGTCGTTGCTTCTGACGTGACACTCGAAGTCTTGGTTGAACTTGGATCACAGAATCTTTCTGACGTCTTTCTTGGGTAGACAGCTAGGACTTTAAGCATTTATGGGTTTTATTCAGAGTCTCTGCCCCATATAAGGCTGCTGGTCGGATTACTGTGTTGAAGTGCCTGATCATGGCGCTTTATTATTATTATCAGGCAAATAATAATAATTATTATACTAGGTAAACCTCTGCGGGAAAACCCGCACAAAAGTGTAAATTTGTTTTTATAGAACGTCTCCTGCCTCTTGGTCTACCCCTATTGGACGACTATCCATTAATTTTCTGATGAATGGCAATAGTTTCTAAAAAGAAGTGAAAAAAATATTATAGCTCTGAAAAGAGCTGTTAAAAAGAAAACTAAAATATAACAGAACTAACTGTACATTATTCAAAGTAACAACAATTACGTTGGAAAGTCCAAAGCGACGTGTCACTGCCAATGTTAGTTGAAGTTGAAGTTCGTTGAACTTGCCCTCTCCAACCAGAAATAGCTGTGCGAGATTTGGGAGGATAAATAGAGAAAAAGATAGATATATGGGTAGGTAGTACTGCATTCGGTACACAGACGCATCGCTTACCATATTCTCGTTCTTATTAAATTCACGTATTATTATCTTTATCATAGACCTCCTATTTTACGGTCATGAATCAAAATATATGATTTTTGTTAGTTTTTTTGCAAATCTATTCAAACAGACGATTCATTTGAGCCCACTTCGGTGAAAATGGTTTAGGTGGTTAAAATCGTGTTGAAAAACCTGCTCGCTATTAATATATAGATTCCTTCATTCATCTATGTTTATTCTTTAGGTATAGTATATACATATTACAGGTGAAATTTCAATGTCAAAAATTAAAAATATTATTGAAATTACGAATAAGTGTGTTGAAAATTATTTCGTGTTGATGAAAGTTTTGAAATTCCACATTCAAAAGGTTTTTTTCATAACTAATCACATTAATAAGGTATCTTTACAAGTATGTAAATTAAGGGTAAAACATTCATGTAAAAAACATGTAATGAAATTGCTATATAATTTGAAAAATTAAACTTTAAATTGCAGGAATGAATTTATCTTTCATGAAACTTTTACAATAAAGGTGATGAAATACAAATGACCGTTTTAAATAGGAAACTTGCGCTTTTTAAACTCGGAAAATATATATATACGAAACAAAGATTATAAGAAGTGATGTCGGAAATTTCCGTTCTTTAAACGAAAAGAGCATTATAATGGGGTTTTCACGATAAAGTTTCGAGTTAATCTAGTTTGCCTGCAGAAAAGAAATGACTTCGATTTAAAACCAAGATCAGCAGAAATAAATACATTGCTTAAGAGCCAATTTGTTGTTTACTGCTCTTCCTGATTAGCAAAGTTTTTCTTCTATTAATCCGACTTTCTACTTTCTTTAAAAAATATTTCTGATTTAAATTATCATTCTCTCTTTGCACATTTTCCGCAAATATTAGAGGAAAAATCTATCTGGTACTTTGAAATCTTGTATGCATAGTTTTTCTTCTGATATTTCCTTATAGTTACATTGTAAAATACTTAGATTCTCTGGTAATTAGTTGGAAAATCAGAAATATGAGGCTATAGTGAAATCCTTGTAAATGTTACTAAATCATTACTCACCTTTTAATTGTCGGATTGATATAAATATCTCTTCTGAATATTTTAAGTAGTTTTTCTTTACACATGTTTTTAATAAAAAAAAACACCCAATTCAGGTGAAATAGTTAACAATGTAGGCAAGAATAAAAGCGTTTTACTAAAAAAGTGGTAGCCTGTTTCATGACTAACTGTTTTATCAACGCAGGACTAATATTACAATAAGAAGAAAAATTTTAATAAATTTTCTTTTCTGTTATTGTGAGCTATTATAATAGTTAAAATTTGTGACTTCAGGAGGTCCTCAACTTGCGATCGTACTGCGCTCCGGCCAAATGTTCGTAGGTCGAAACGTATTCTGGTAAATTGTTTAGGTCATCAGCCGAAAGGCTGGTTTGAACCTGTAGAGGTTTTACTAAGTAAAACGAGGAGTGAGGTGGTTTACAATTGTCTTCCCCACTGAATAGAAAAGTACGCTTATCAGCATGCCAGGCCCTCTGAAAAGCACATATTTTTCACTCTTTGGAAATGACATTTTCAGACTAATCACCATAGGGTTTGGCTGTATTATGAAATTCATGAGAAGATAACTCTGATTAGTGTCATTTACACCTCTACCTCTTCGGTTCGTACGTGATTCAGTCATTTAATTGGCTGAGTTATGAGTTAACACATGTAATTTTTTTCAGTTGTTTGTAATTTGGTATTTTTATGGTTAAAAAATGTATCCTCTTTTAATATCAGTAAAGTAAAATTAAACATATTTCGTTTCTTATGAAACCTGTAACGTAGCCTTGGAAGTCCACTGAGGATCCTACTAGAGGAGACTGTTTGCTTGTTTGTTTGCGGTGAATATAATTAATTACATTCCTCTAAAGTTCATCAAGTAGACACTACCACTTATAGGAACGCACTTTACGCTAACCTAAGGGTTATGTTTAGTCCCAAGTTGACCCTAATTAATACACTGAACACGTCACGGTTAATTAAAATGTATACAAGGACAACAGAGTTTTAGTTACCTAATGAATTAAAATATTCCCTAATATTGATTTTCGATTACCACTTGAACATTTTAAACCAAAGAAAAAATTAACGTGCAGCAAGCTCAAGGGATACTTAACGTATTGATTCATTAACGTAATTTGATTCGTTATTATAAAACAACAAGGTATCAAAACTTTGAACGTAAAAATACTTTATTCAACTTAAATATCATAAATACTTAAACAAGACTCTTCAACAATTCGTTAGTGCTTAACTATTTATATAGATTGCTAAGCCAGCCTTCTAGAAGATTCCAAACAGTCCCAGAAGTTTCCAGACAGGTAACACAATACAAAGAACATAAACACTGAAGTGTGTGAGAGTGGGTAGTATATGAAATAACATGACAAACGTCAGTTAACCCCCCCCCCCCCCTCAATAAACCACTTATACACTCAAAACTAATATGAACTCAATGAACATTTAAAAAAATTATCTCATTCGTTTATTTCGTATAAAAATAAATTACATAATCTGTATTTCATTTATTTTTTTTTTTTAACATAGGAAAACTATACTCTATTCCTCAAGTCCTGTTTACACTCGCTCCGTCCCTTTAATCTTAGCTGATTTCTTATAGTAACTGAAAACAGTTCATGAAAAAATGTGAATCGCCAAAGTGAGAATATTTACCACCACAACCGAAACCCAATAAACTAAGGGACCAGATGCTTCGTTAGTTGCTTCAAAAACAAATTTTCACAAAATTGAGAAGTATGTAAGCTGATATTCAAAACTTTTTCTCCCTTAAGATATCCAATTAACAATACAGTTGCCAGAGTGAACTGAAAACTTAAACTCTTGTCAGTGCTAACTCTTAAACTCAAACATTTTGTATGATAATCAACATGTACTGAGGGGCTCATCATCTGTATCTGACGAACCTTTCGTCTGTTCGTTTTCTAAAACCACTTTTTTTTGCATTCAGGAGACTCCAAAGGGACCAAAGGGGGGTATAGGGCATTGATTGATCATGATGATTGATCATATGTCAAGATAAAACTGATAAACAAAAAGTTTATCACAATCATAAATTCATCCTCACTTACCACCAAAATTTGTTCTGCTACTGCTTACTTCAGTAGGCTTGTCATGAACCCCATTTTATCAAATATCACACAAAATTAAAAAGTCAAACACAATAATAAATTCATCACTTACCAATAATTTTTTTCCCGCTACTGCTTAACTCAGTAGGCTTGTCATGAACGCCTTTTTATCAAATAGTACACAATATTTGTTTAATTATGAGCTAAATACTTTTCAACCAAAAACTATTTAGAAAGGAATTCGTGCACACTGTAAAATGCTTCATCAATCAAATATTGTTTTTTTTAAATGAATTAAATTGTCACAACTTTTTAAACCTTGTGGCAATTTATTGATGTATTTTCTACCTGCATAAGTTGATTTTTGTTCAAACAATTTAGTGTTGTGATTAGCAACATAATAATCAATTCTGTTTCTTGTGTAGTGCTTGTGAACATCTAAATTCTGTAAAAAGGTAGTTTTCTTTACGTACATTATCACTTCAAAAAAATGTACAAAGAAAAAACTGTGAGTAATTGCAGCTCTTTAAATAGTGATCTGCATGAGGTAAGGTGGTTGACTCCCATCATACACCTAACAGCTTTTTTCTGTATTTCAAAAACTCTTTCCATGTTACACTGTGATGAATTACCCCATACTAATATGGCATGCCTAACTGAAGACTAGGAACACAGAACAGAACACTAAGACAAAACCTACAAACACAAAGGATGTATACACATGAGTAACCCATTCTATGATCTTATAAACTGCAGACAACGAACAGTGTCCGCAGCATGAAAGGAATACACTATTTTAAATTACTAAAACCTCATTTTCATATTTAACATACGAAATAAAATGAAATGTCACATACGAGTTGATGAAGAAATTTTGAAAAGGGAAAATAAATTTCAGGCGGTTTTCGGCTTCATTAACAAGGTCTTTAGAAAAAAAAACAAGGAAATATACAAGATACGTAAGTATGAAATGGTCGCAGCTCCCCGCTGCTATGTGGTTGCGAGTCACAGGTGCTAAGAACAAACATTTAATGAAAGTAGAAGCCACTGATATAAAATTCATAAGATCAGTGAAGGGATACTTCCTATGATATCAGATTCGTAGAAGCTACATCGGAGAGAACTGGGTAGAGACGAAACCATCCTAGAGAACATTAACAGATATAGGACTCAATGGAAAAATCATGTCACAAGAATGTCAAGTGAAAGGGTTACAGTCCAAGTATTTCAATTTTGCCCAATTGGAAGAAGAAGCTTGGGTAGACCAAGGAAACGGTGGTTTGAGGCTGGAACAGGCGTAGCGCCTAATCCGTAAGCAGTAGAACCACTTAAGAAATGCCGGAGGATGTAGTCCACTAGCGAGATACATGTGTAGCTATACACAACATTTTCTTATATAAATTTATGAAAACTGTTTAAAAAATTCATTATTTATACTAAAATTGAATTCAATGCACTGGTTCAAATAGTATAAGTAATGTAAAAGATTTTGGTCAAAAAAGTAACAGTCACGTATTTCTTAATACAGTGGATTTTTTTAAATTTTGTTACATTAATTCATAAATTAAACAATAACAACAATTGCTATTGGAATGATTAAATTATTAAATGAATTATTCATTGTCAGGTAATCAAATTAATTAACACTAAGTTAAATTAAATGACATTTGTCTCCTGAAAATTATGATTTTCTGACAAACTCTTTCTACCAAACCTTCTAGATATTTACACAACATTTTAAATATTTTTATAATAGAATGAAGTAATTTTCTGTTTAATTACTTTGTCACACATGAGGGTTCTCAAAAACCTTTTCAAAGGGAAAATTTATTGAATATTTTTATCTAAATCAAATCTTTTTCTGCTAAAAGTCGTAAAACTAAAGCATTTTTAGTAGCGTGAATTTTCACAAACAGTTAAATTGGATATATGAACTGGAATAATATTTCCTAATGATTTCTATATTAATTATAGTAAAACATTTTGTCTGTTTCACTGATAAGTTACTTCTATTGACATTATTGCATATTCTAATAAGCTTTAATGTGACTTGTATTCTTTTTATATTTTATTGATAGCATATTTAAATAAAATCTATTACCATAATAAATTATAATAACATGATGTATTGACAAATGATAGATTTAAATTTATGCTCTATATCCTGCATTATAAATTTTATTAAAACCATGAATAAAACGATATTCATGATTTTGCTTTTCTTGTAATAAAGCTTCTACAGTTATTGATGGTTTTAAGTTTAGAAGAGATAACTAAAATTAGGTTACATATTGTTTAGAAACAGTTTTCTTATAACGCATTGCTTTGTTTTTCCTCTTGTTAGTATCTTGACTAATTACTAAGCAGTCTTAATATTTTCTTCAGAAGTCTGCTTTGAAGATGAATTTGTGTACGTCATTGTTTCTTAATATATTAGGAATCTCAGAAATTGTATAATGAATTTCTTAAAATTAAATTTTCATCTAATTTTCTCAGAATCATAGTTTACGAAGATGGGAATAATTGAAATTAATCCCGATAAACCAAAATATGTTACTTTTAAGGTGAAACGGAAAACCTGCTCTGCAGTATTTTTATATAACTCTCCTGTAACACAAAATAGTAGCTAAAATTAATCTCGGACTGAATATGCATAGAATTCTTACATGGAACGAACGTCTAAACAAGAAACGCAAAGCCTAAAATGGGCGCAATCAGCTAAACAGTCTTATATCAACGGTAGAAATTTCCCCTTATCTGAAAGTAATTCTTTATAAATTCTTATATCAGGGGAGTCCGACTTCCTTCTCATCATTACCATCATCATCATCATCATCTGTTAAGGATTAGGCTCAATGGCCTGTTCCAGCATCCATCTCTCTGTAGGTATTCCCAAGCCTCGCTTCCCTCTAGGTTTATATTTCCTTGCTCGCAAAGGAAGTCTGTGAGCTAGCATGCGAAGTGAATGGTTGGACCAGTTTATCTTATATATTCTTAACGTTTCTAACAGTGACTGAACATTTAACTCGGCGCGGATAGCTTCGTTACGTAGGCCTACTCTATCTAACCGGGTACAACCTTTGACTCCTCGCAAAAATCTCATTTCAGCAGCCTGGATACGAGATTCATTCCTGTGTAATGACACCCATGTTTCTCTCCCATATGTTATGAGTGGTACAGCCGCAATCTTAAAAAAACAATTTTTTTACAAGAAAATAGCCTCTCCAAGAATTTTAGCAGACATAACGCCTACTCTATCTTGTAGAGCATAAAAAATGTAGTAAATGAGGCGATTTAAAAAAAATCGTAGTAGCAGTTTTTGAGAAAATTGCAAAAAAGTGAAAAATGACACGAATAAAATACTACTTCCGGTTAACCGATTTTGGTGAAAATGTTCGTGTTGGGTTGTTCGTGTTGGGTCCTCGTGTTGGGTCGTGTTGTAAAACACCCCTATCGCTGCCGGGAACACATACGGCAACAAAAACGATAGGCTAGGGTGTTAACAAAAGATAAAAAAAATTTAAGGAAGCTCAAAAAAACAAACACTCGGGTAATCGTTGCATAAATGAAATAAATCTAGAAAAATGAGTAGTAAAATAATTTAATTTATAACAATAAATATATGGAGTAAACAGCAAAATTTGTACAAGGTTACCCAATCTTAAATTGCTGGAAAGTCTAATATAATATCAGATCCAAAAAAAAATGTACTTCCTGAGGTAAATTATTATAAATATTAAGTAAAACAATAAAATATTTAAAGATATACTCATTAAATGATAACTGAAAATCGAAACGGCCAAAATAGTTGAATTTAAACTTTTATTTTCAAGTTTAGCATGCTAGCAGCTCCCTATTCAATATATATTTTATCATTATTACCTTAGATTCCACAAGTTATAAAATATTTAGTATATATATATATATATAAAAGTGCAAATATGTAGAGACATACAAAGTTGTACTATATAAATGTTGTTTCACAAATATAAAATTGATTAACCAGAAGTTAAAGTTTGCTTTTTAGAATTTTAAATTTAGAAAAAATACTAAATTCAAATTCAACCTTTTTAATAAAGTGTAAAATAAGAATAATAATTGCAAAAAAAATTTATGAAATGAATAGTTAAATTTTTATCTTTAGAATTTTAAATTTAGAAAAATACATAAATTCAAATTTAGCCTTTTTAATAAAGTGTAAATTAAGAATAATAATTGTTTAAAAAAAATTTATGGAATGAATAGTTAAATTTTATAGATCAATGTTTTTGATTGCTTTAGTTTAGCAAAAGATTTAACAGGAAAATATTTCAAGCAGGTCACTTTGAATTCACTAAATTTCCTGTCCAAAACAAGAAGTTAACAAGATGGATCTTAATTCTGGCATCGGTTACCACTTTAAAACACCTTAAGTAGATGGATGAGCTCCTCTCATGATAAATAAAATAATAGAACATACCCTTTTGTAGTTAACACTTATTTTCGGAGTATTACTGACGTATGCAACAGCTAATAGAAGATTTAGTGATGAAATTCTCATCCAGATTTGACTTCACGTAACTCCATGAAAGAAAATGTCAGGAAACATTGAACGTTAATTAAAGGATGTTGACGAAGTGAAAATTCGTCCTTCTCGGGAGTCGAACCCCATGTACAGAATATTGAAATGGTATGATTCACTGAACGGCAATTTCCGTCCCCGGATTAGAACCCTGAAGAAAAGATCGAGCCAGTGTTTATATTAAGTAAAATAAACGTCGATCTCAAGCAAAAAAACAAACGCATAAATAATGCAATATAAATGAACAAAATATAACAAAGTTATGAATTTAAAGATAGAAACTTAATACGAGTTGCAATTGATAAACAATAATAAAGTTTAAAAAACAAGACAATTAAAATAAGCTATTACTTTTCGAAGAAGAATACAATTTATCAAATTACAAAACGTTACATCGCTTACAATAAATTTATCATAAGTCACAATTTAGTTTTACATAAACCAAAATCGAATCTAGTGGTCAAGAAATTGCAAGAACAACTGCAACGTAGATTCGTTAGTACAAAATATAATTTTATGCAACTCGTGAAAAATTTCCAGCTCTCGGAATACTAAAATAGAAACAAATTAACTTACCATGTTTAATGGGCAAGATGAATTAACTTTTTCAAAAGTTACAAATTGAAAATAAACGTAATAAAAATTTACTACATAGCGAACGAACTTTACGCAACGAAAATTCAACAGAGAGTGTCTTGACTTGCAAATGGAGTAGCTCGATGAGAGGGCGGAACGCAGTTAGCAGTAAAAGCGATAGATCGCACCACCGGACGGTGAGTTAAGTTAACTATGACAAAGTAATTACGAATTATCGGCAATCATAAAGACAACAAGCGAACGCTAAAAACCGAACAAAAATAAAAATGTAACAAATCTGGAAACAGATGTTACAAGTAGTACATAACTTAAGTTTCAAGTTTGTACGATGTTCCGTTCTTGAGATATTCTGTTCACGCACACACACACACACACACACACGCGCGCGCACACACTCACACACGCACGCACGCACGCACACACACACACACACACACACACACACACACACACACATCGCTAAAAACATGTTTTTTGGGTTCAGGGGGTCTGACAAACGTGTATATCCGTTGAAAACTCGATTGCAAAAAATCGACATGAAAACAATACTTTCCTTCCTATATATTCATATAGGCAAGAGAAAGTAAAAAATTGAATTGACAATTTCTTTGTTATTCATCTTTGAAGACAAAATATCTTCCAAGGTAAGTTATTTTTTAACGTTAAGAACTTAATACATTATACAGGTAGGAACTCTTAAAGAGATTGAGAACTCATTAGTTCTTACCATTGAATTCTATTAACGAGAACTATTATAATCAAAAGCTTTAAGATATGTGCATACATTTAACATAATTTTCTAAACGCAGAGAATAAAGTTTAAAGGTCATAAATGTTAAAATAATATATGAGTTATCCTGACGAATTTTACTACATTCGCACTACTTGTTTCATATTAAAATTACTTCTGATAGCTGTTAAAACTTGTTATAAATGGTATTTCTAAGAACGTTCTTAGGGGGAGAGGCTCTGTTTTCATGGTGAAAATAGGTTGTTTCAAAATTAGAGCTTTAAGGTACATTTAGAGCAGAAGTGTAGATAAGAAATATTTTAATAAAACACAAAGTTGTTACAACTTTTGTTTTAACATAATTTTGTACACAGCTTAGTTTAGCGGATATTTAAGAGTCTTTATTTCATACCGCATCAAATTTTGTTCGTTTGTTCTAGAGAAAAGTTTTCATGTATTTCATTACAGGAATTACTGTTGGTTGCAAAGAAGAACTTGGTTAAGCGTTTTGTTTAATTTTTTTTTTTTTAGAATTTGTAATGGACATTATAACTTTTTTTGGTGAAGATATTGATACATAATTCGTAATTAATCTAAAAATGATTAAGTTAATAGGTTGTTGTATTTATAAATTTTGTATTGTATGGAATAGTAGTATGTATATGTTGAACAGGAACAGTAAATTACAATGAATGAGATTCTTTTTAGAAAATTAAAAGTAGTATAAAAGTTTGTTTTTGTTTTTCTTCTTCTACGAGGTGTCAAATTAGCGACGAAGGATCTTGAATATTTTGGAAACTATTAGATCGCAGGTATAAAAACAGTTAGCGCCTTTTTTAGTGTGGCAGTCAATACCTGAATCGTGAATGGAAAGTGTCGGACGGTTTGAAATAGTGTCGTTACGGGACCGGTTCTGAGTTATGTTAATTGTGCATATGGGTGGTAGTAAGTGTTTGTGAAATTGTATGTTTCTATTTGGCTTTAATTTCGAAGTTTATGCTCTGGTAAGCTGTACCTACTAAAGAAATGTTCTAGCGAAGCTTATTTGAAAGTAGTTGTTTTTGATCGTATGGTGGAAACTAAAAGAAATGATTAAATTGATATCTCGTATTGTGTAACGGAAAGACATTTTTTAAAAGGTTTGAAGTACTGTAGAGCTGCTTAAAAGGTTAGAGCAGGTGAAGTGTGTAACTATGTTGTATGTATTTGGATGGCCGTTGATATCTGATGTGGTGTAATACTATGTTGTGTTAACGTTTTGCCACACTATGATGTGGTATTTGTTAAAAGGGCCTTCTGGGTGAATGAGCTGCGTACCAACTATACTTAACTGCAACCAATGCAATCCCTCATCTCACAGGTGCTAGTTCTTCTGGAAAATTGGTTTTCCCCCAAGAGATTGAGTATATGAGCCACATTTTATTTTTCAGTGACCACTCATGCTTTCTGATACTATTTTTTTCCATTCCAACAGCTAACACTAAACAGTTTATATATTTCGTGGAACGCAACGTAGTTTTTTTTAGATGTGTTAACTTTATTACCGGGATACATTATTGTGTATGCAATATTTTAAGAAATTATTGTTCTTCACATATATAAATAATTTAGCTAATTTACTGTTAACGAACGGTAGTCAATGTAATAAGTGAAAATTCTAAACAAAATCAAATTTTTTAAAATCAGTGCGACGAATGTATCGGTTTTGTTTTATTATATTTTTTCTACAAGTTTTCCGTTATTTTATAAGTTGAGTCACATCAGTTTAGCCCTTGTTGATATTCTCTTTAGATGAAATTATATCCAAATTCGATTAAGAATTCATTTCTTCTATTGAAGTTATCCAAACCAAACAAATTTTGCAGTTAATTATTTTTATAATATTTTATTGATTATTTAGGATTCTTTAATTTATTTGTTCTTTTTTTTAAAAATATTAGTCTAAAATTGTTATATTTTTCCAAAAATTGATTAGCTAGTAGTTGAATCTAGCTGTTATCTCCGTTGTTTTTTTAACTGGGCTTCCTCAAGAAAACTCAAAGGTATATTAAACGTCTTTTATAAGTCAGCCGTCTAGTTACAAACGCAGATACATCCAAAAATGTAAATTTTTCAGGAGACCTGAAAAATGTTTCTTGCAAAAACATGAAATTATACAACATTGTGACTTACTCGAAAAATATCATTAGGGTAAAGGATTTTACATTTAGTGACTTTTAATTTTCTGATAATCGTAGAGTTAAAGAGAAATTTCACGTACCATATGTGTATCCGGTTTCGAAACGTAATTCGGATCTATCTGGTTTTGAAATTAACTTACCAAAATATATAAAACGCATGATTATTTTAATTTATAACATAATTAATTACAAATTTTGGTGTTTTAGCAATAAAATTTACAAAAAAAGGTACGATAATATTAAAGAATTATGAAAACCAATTCATAATGCTTTTTCCGTGATTTATCATTACTAACTTCTTTAGTATAATACTCCATTTCTTAATATTATTAAAATAAATCACTAACTTTAATATTTGTTTAAGAAAAGTGACAACAGTAATTATACAAAAATAAAGAAAAACCGTCCACTAAAAAACAGCTTGTAACTGCCTGTTCATATTACAACATAACCTCAAACTAATGTTCGAGCCGTGTGACAAAAATATGTTTTTCGAGTTCAATACTAGAGAATGGATGTTTCTGGTTTTTAAACTAACCAGCGTTATTCACGTTTTTTATGAAGGTTTTGAAACATATGCTTTTTACAGTGCATGTAAAAAGTTTCAAGCTGTTAGAAAATAAAAATTATAAAATTTGAAATTTTTGGATGTATCTGGTTTTGCATCTAGATGATTCAGGTACTCGGTTTCGCACTAACCCTAGACTTACTAGTACTGTTTGTATTGTATTGTACATGTGATTTATAGCGAACGAGAGTTGTCTATAATCGTAGGAGCTAAGTAGTTGTTTTTCAGTGGGTCCGGGATGCTGATAAGCATACTTTTCTACTCAGTGAGGAAGGCAATTGTAAATCACCCTAATCCTCGTTTTACTTAGTGAAGCCTCTAGAGTTTCAAATCAGCCTTTCGACTGATGACCTTAACAACAACAGCGTAATTAACTGCTTTAAATAATTATATAAATTTTTTAAAGTTACTGTATATCTATAAATGATGTATTTAGATATTATAACGTAATTAGTGTTTTACTTGTGAACTAAACTGTGTGTTTGATTTCATTATATAACTTTTACGACAGACTGTATCGTGTAAAAATTCTACGTATAAAATTCTTGGAATTTCATTCAGAAATTTTTCTAAAATTCAAAAAGGAAATTTACATTAATTAATCATAACAAACTTAACTTATGCATAAATATAACTTTGAATTGAAGTTTAAATTTTATTTTAACATTCACGTAGTTTCATTTTATTCAAATGTAAGTTTAAACCAGCATACAACATTATCATAGTTAAATATTGCATAGAATTTAATAGTAAATGTTAGAGTCGATTTATCGTTACTTTGTAAGTAAAGTTCTCGTGATTATTGAAGCAGAGTTAAGCTTGTAATTGAGTTGAAATTGGTTACAGTTAAGTATTGAACTAGTTTCATTAAATATGTCAATTACTTAAGGTTTAAAAACACCAATTACTACTTCTTAATAAGTTGTACGGTTAATCCTTATGTACTATAAACTTACATCTAATACATAAACTCATTATACCAACGGTGATTTTGATAATTTAATTGTGTTTTAACTTATATGTTCTTACAAATAATTTAAAGTAGCTGTTCTTTTGCATTTACTTACTTCTTAGATTTACTGTGTTAATTGTTTCACACTCTGTATACCATCTTCTCCTTATGCTGATGCTATCTTTCTTCGCCTTCTCCTGCTCCCTCTTCTTTCTTTCCTTTTTCTTCTTCTTCTTTTCCTCCTTATTCTACTCCTCCTTTTCTACCTTCTTATTCTGCTCTTCTTTTACTTCGCCTCCTCCTTCTTATTCTGCTTTTGCTCTTCCACCTTCTTCTTATTCTGGCGTTCCTCCAATTCCGCCTTCTCCTCCTTCTTCAGCTCCTCCTCCTTATTCTACTCCTCCTCTTCCACCTCCTTCTTATTCTGCTCTATCTCCTCCTTCTCTTTCTTCTCCTTTTCCTTTTCTGCTCCTCTTCTTCTTCCTCCAGCCTGATACAAGCATTGCCCTCCAACAGTAATTTCTTCCCACGTTCTCCAACCCTTACCAGCTCCTGAATTCTACTGATTTATGTGTAATGATGTACCTGAAGACCCCAAATGTCTTTGGTTACATCATTAAGCCAACTATGGTGATGTAATTGAAGCCTTGTATCAGACTCAACATGCAAACATGCCAAAGAAAACAAATAAAGAAAAAAGTGCCTTACTTTTACAGTTCTTCTCTTACTCATAACCTTTACTGTTCGTCTACAATCTTTAGACCAGTTATTAACGTTTCTTAAGAACTTAAAAGAAAATAAAACTGTAAATGAATGCGAATATATATACAATGATCGGGAATCGTAAATAAAACACCAAAATCCGGTTTAAAATAAATATAATGAAGTGTCACTACTTGACGGATAAACGAGAAATTTGAGGTTGATGTTGAATTGATTTGTTTAGGCTAATGAGAACATTAATTTTTATTATAATAGGCCTACTTTGAACTTTCTAAGTGGTTATACAAGTGGAAAATCAAAGTCAGTTTTATAAAACCTAATCACATTACCTTCACTCTACGGTCCTAAATATATCTCCAATTTATATAAACGACACACCTACTCTACAACTAACAAATTTAGATGTTAGGAATCATTCTTTACAAAAAATTCACGTGAAAAGCTGATATTTCACTGATACGACAAACACTCACACACTAACAAAATATTTTTGTAGTTTAATTTGAAGAACTTTTTTTTACCTTTATAAAAAAAATTAATCCTACTGTCTGAAATCAATCTGAACAAATGGTTCCCCAGATTTACGGATTTGTTAACCCAATAATAAAGCTCAACTATATAATATGGTCTAGTCCAGAGCATTTAGAATTACATAAGGAACTTATTACTGTACATAAGATCTAATAAACTTTCTGTACTACAGAAAATAGCTCTTATTATCATACCAGAGCTGTAACCCGTATTGGATATCAAGCCCCTAGATTGCATATAACCATTAACAGCACTGCAGCACATTATATAGCCTCAATCTTAATACCAGAGGCTATCCGAAATACTGATGTAACTCCTCAGATTTACAAAAGAAATGTAACTAACTGGCTGATTAATTTAGGGAGAGGGCAGTCTAAAGGATTTAATTAGTTCTATGTATTCAAAGTAATTGCTCTTCCTCTTGTGTCAGCTAAAAATCTTTTTGTTAACATTTTCATCGAAAGTATGCTTCATTCTTTGCCATTACATGACATTTTATTTTTATGTTTTTTAATTTATTTTTTATACTATTATCTGTTTTTGTACATTTACGTTAGGAAATTTTGTTGTATGTTTTTTTGTAAATTTTTGTTTCTTTTCTTTTATGTAAATTTAGTGTAGATATAAAAAGCTATTATTATAGGTAATAGAATAAATAAAATAAACCAACTCATACCCTCGCACAGGCTAGACCTATGCGGGTATTGGGAAATAAGATAGGATAAGATTCATTGTACGAAATTACAATTCATTGTGTAAGAATAAGTCATTGTGTAAGAATAAGTCGAATAAGATTCATTGTGTAAGAAATTACACTACTCACAATACACTAAAAATTTCTTTGTATTCACCACTTTTTACAATTTTACAATTTTTTCAGAAAATTATAAAGATATTAAAACAAACATATTTACATGATGAGCTCAGTACGTTCATCGGATAATCCCTAATATTGGCTAAACAGGCACCCATAACGGCAGGTTGAGTGTTACATTATTTGCTCTCGATCTGCTAATTCCAGGGCTGCAAAAAATAGTTCTGTTTCTTATCACGTGGTCAGCCAATTATATGACTGAACTAAGAACAGAAGAGGTAGAGGTGTAAGAGACACTAGTTAGAGTTATCTCCTCTAAAAGTAATGAATTTTATCATACAGCCAGACCCTGTCTTGAATGAAGTGAAGTTGTCATTTGCAGGGGGCAAAGTAGATGCTTTTCGGAGCATGCTGATAAGCATAGGCTACTTTGTACTCAGTGACGAAGGCAATGGTAAACCACCTCACTCCTCGTTTTACTTAGCAAAACTTCTAGAGGTTCAAACCAGCCTTTCGGCTGTTGACCTAAACAACGAGAGCACAGGCCCCCCAAGAGTACCAGCAAACATGGCGCATACTATATCTTAAAGAGCATAAAAAATGTAGTAAATTAGATGATTTTTAAAAAATCGTAGGAGCTGTTTTTTAGAAAATCGCAAAAAGTGAAAAATTCCACGAGTAAACAACTACTTTCGGTTGACCGATTTTTATGAAAATGTTCGTGTCCAGTTCCATAGTGGTACCTAACTTAAATTCTAATTTTCAACTTCGTACTATCTTATGTTCTTGAGATATTCTTTTCACACACACACACACACACACACCCACACACACACACACACCCACACACACACGCACACACACTCACACTCATACTCACATACACACATATACACGCGCACACGCACACACACACACACACACACGCACTCTCACACACACACACACACGCGCGCGCGCACACACACACACACACACACGCACGCACACACACACACACACATATATATACATTCTTCGACGCTCGATTTCTACATCTTAGCCGTGACTTTTTACCTCGAAAACTGCATCATTGAGATGCAGTTTGTTTTATGCATCAGATGTAAAAAGAGATGTTCAGTTGTTATAAAAATTATACAAATTGTTATACAGCTTTATACACATTTTACGCTATTATCGTTTTTTGACTCATTCACGCGATGTTGCCGGTTTTACACATCTTAAGTCGAGTCGCTGTCATCAGTTCTGTTCAGTTATGATCTGTTCGATCTGCACGTGGCTGCACTTCCACAGTACTGCGCGGTTAAATTTCCTGTCTCATCATGTTGAAACGAAGCGATATGTATTTCAAAGCCATGGGATTACAAGCCCCAGAGTTGAATACAAACAGCTATATAAAAGGTAAGTTTTAATTTATTATTTTTATATTATAACATTAATTAGACCTATCATTATTATTTTAAAATGTCGCATTGCTTGCCTTATTTTTGGATAAGTAAAATTTATATAGCCAAAACTTAACTGAATAGCATACAATCTATGAATATCACATTAATATTAAGCATTAACTATCGATTCACGGAACTGCAATGGAATTACTAGTAGGGCTACGATAGGCGACTAAATGCTTGATGGTTGCCGAAGATAATTCCCACAGAAATCCGTGGCCCGTTCGTGAAGTAGGCCTATTATCTTTCAGCGCCTTCTACTTTTTTTGTGTAAATTTTGTCAAAAATATGAAACCAAATTATTATAGACCAACTATTACTGGTTCCTAAAAAAATTAGAAGCAGCTTCCATTTTCTCCAGCAATAAATTACCGTCACTTGATGTTATTTTTTGTGTAAATAAAAGGTTACAAAGGGTTGTAGGTTCCTATTGTTAGACTGAAATATTATCATCTTATTTAGGCCTACCTAATTTATAGTCTAAGCTTGTGGCGAAATACAAAAAAATCTAAAATAAAATGAATAAGGATTGGTTAGGCCTCTAGGTTTATTTAGAGCTTAAAACAAAAAGTTTTGTTTGATGTATTAAGTTGTAGCCAAAATATACTACTAAAATATAATAGAACTGATGTACAGTAAAAAAAATAATTATTTAGGTCTTGCAAGTAAGGCGGCCTACAATGACGGCAACGCGCGTGTGACGTCAAAAGCAGATATAATATAGGACCAATCAGAGTGTAGTATTTTTAACCAATGAAAAATCTCCAAACCTAACCAATCAGATGTCTTCTTAGGCGTCACTTTGATTGGTTAATATTGTCCAATCAGAAGGCTCATTATAGTTCACTACGTCATCCGATATCGACCAATGAAAACGTCTCAATCAGTATTACGTCATTTGTCAGTATCGAGCTTCCTGTTTGGTCCGGTACTGTTCCTGCGCGTGACGTCGACTTACATTTTTACATATATCCGCCCATTGTCACCGCCCAGTTAACGATACGGCCGAATATTAAACAATAACGTCTACTGAAATGCTATACTTTCCAGAATTAAAACGCCTACCAAAAACATTTTTAAACTTGTTAAGGTCTTCCGAGTACTTAATGAATATCGTTATTTGTATGAAACAGCAGTATATTTATACTGTTTTCACAGTATAAAAAATTAAAATTCACAAAAAGGAAGCACAAGAATAGATTGCGTTTACACATACAAGCTTGCTTAAATTTAAGACATTATTTTCTCGGCTACCATGCAAACACTACTATACGAACGTAACACATTGTGATTTTTTCATTGTATATTAAAGTTTATTCAAATAAGGACGTCTCTAAAGTTTTTTTTGTCAAGTAATCGTCAGTAGAATCGCCGGCATTACCAAACTGAAATTTACAATATACTTGAACAATACCTAGTAAGAGCAAAATATAAATTGTGCCCTTTTAACGACAATCAGTCACACTAAAAACGGTTAACGATATGAAAAATTTCTAGGCAATATTTTTGAAATTTCTCCGCACTTATTCGCAGTTCTTTTCATTATTTTATATTATAATGCGAAAATTAATATTGCCTATATGAAACATTAAACTGTTAAATATTTTTTAAATTTCAACTGCTACTTCCACGGCTAAAATAATACTTCTGTTTTCTTCAAGAATGAAGCAATTTTCGACTAAAACATTATAACAACATAAGAAGTACTGGTGTAATAAACACTTTTAGACCTTCTTCATATGACAGTAGATTTTTATACAGTCAGACCTTGCAGTGTGAATATATTAAAGACGCATTTGCAAGGTGCGAAGTGAAAATTTTTCAGAAGGCCTGCTTTGCTCATCAAATGACTTTTCTACTGAAACATACGGTTACAAACCAAAAAATGTAACCCAATTAACTTTTCAGTTTATTTCAGATAACTTGTAAATGTTTGAACTAACTTCTACCCTAATGATCTAAAAACTCAAATTAATTGTGCCGGGTATTTAACATCTCATTATTTACCTAATTTTAAGTAATTTAAAAAATCAGATTTGTAAGAAAGGATGTTATCAAAGTCGTTATGAAAGAACGTACAAATTTAATCTTACTTATCGTACAAAAAATATAATCTGATAAGAGTTTATTAAATTTAATGTTCAAACCAACATCTTCCTTAAATAACATATGAGTAGTACATAAATACGCACGGTTTTATTTCTAAGAATTATTATAATTTTTGTGCTTGAATTTTGACTATAGCAAAAATAAACAGAGAGCAATGCACAACGATTTTTCTAACGTTTTTTAAGGAGGAATGAATTGCTGATTGGAGTTTTACACTATTGACGCATAATGTGTATATTTTTATTATACGTTTTAAATTAACTATCAGTTATTAAATCAACAAAGAAATAATCATTAGAGAGCGTTATTTAACGAATTTTTATTTCTTTCGCACTATTAGTGTCTTTAACATATCCGAAAATATACTACTAAAATATAATAGAACTGATGTACAGTAGAAAAAAATAATTATTTAGGTCTTGCAAGTAAGGCGGCCTACAATGACGGCAACGCGCGTGTGACGTCAAAGGCAGATATAATATAGGACCAATCAGAGTGTAGTATTTTTAACCAATGAAAAATCTCCAAACCTAACCAATCAGATGTCTTCTTAGGCGTCCCTTTGATTGGTTAATATTGTCCAATCAGAAGGCTCATTATAGTTCACTACGTCATCCGATATCGACCAATGAAAACGTCTCAATCAGTATTACGTCATTTGTCAGTATCGAGCTTCCTGATTGGTCCGGTACTGTTCCTGCGCGTGACGTCGACTTACATTTTTACATAAATCCGCCCAATGTCACCGCCCAGTTAACGATACGGCCGAATATTAAACAATAACGTCTACTGAAATGCTATACTTTCCAGAATTAAAACGCCTACCAAAACATTTTTAAACTTGTTAAGGTCTGCCGAGTACGGAATGATTATGGTTAATTGTATGAAACAGCAGTATATTTATACTGCTTTTCACAGTATGAAAAATTAAAATTCAGAAAAAGGAAGCACAGAATAGATTGCATTTACACATACAAACTTGCTTAAATTTAAGACATTATTTTCTCGGCTACCATGCAAACACTACTATACGAACGTAACACATTGTGATTTTTTCATTGTATATTAAAGTTTATTCAAATAAGGACGTCTCTAAAGTTTTTTTTTGTCAAGTAATCGTCAGTAGAATCGCCGGCATTACCAAACTGAAATTTACAATATACTTGAACAATACCTAGTAAGAGCAAAATAGAAATTGTGCCCTTTTAACGACAATCAGTCACACTAAAAACGGTTAACGATGTGAAAAATTTCTAGGCAATATTTTTGACATTTCTCCGCGCTTATTCGCAGTTCTTTTCATTATTTTATTTTATGATGCGAAAATTAATATTGCCTATATGAAACATTAAACTGTTAAATATTTTTAAATTTCAACTGCTACTTCCACGGCTAAAATAATACTTCTGTTTTCTTCAAGAATGAAGCAATTTTCGACTAAAACATTATAACAACATAAGAAGTACTGGTGAAATAAACACTTTTAGACCTTCTTCATATGACAGTAGATTTTTATACAGTTAGACCTTGCAGTGTGAATATATTAAAGACGCATTTGCAAGGTGCGAAGTGAAAATTTTTCAGAAGGCCTGCTTTGCTCATCAAATGACTTTTCTATTGAAACATACGGTTACAAACCAAAAAATGTAACCCAATTAACTTTTCAGTTTATTTCAGATAACTTGTAAATGTTTGAACTAACTTCTACCCTAATGATCTAAAAACTCAAATTAATTGTGCCGAGTATTTAACATCTCATTATTTACCTAATTTTAAGTAATTTAAAAAATCAGATTTGTAAGGAAGGATGTTATCAAAGTCGTTATGAAAGAACGTACAAATTTAATCTTACTAATCGTACAAAAAATATAATCTGATAAGAGTTTATTAAATTTAATATTCAAACCAACATCTTCCTTAAATAACATAGGCGTAGTACATCAATACGCACGGTTTTATTTCTAAGAATTATTATAATTTTTGTGCTTGAATTTTGACTATAGCAAAAATAAACAGAGAGCAATGCACAACGATTTTTCTAACGTTTTTTAAGGAGGAATGAATTGCTGATTGGAGTTTTTCACTATTGGCGCAGAACGTGTATATTTTTATTATACGTTTTGAGTTAACTATCAGTTCCTAAATCAACAAAGAAATATCCATTAAAGAGCGTTACTTAACGAATTTTTATTTCTTTCGCACTATTTGTGTCCTTAACATATCCGAAAATATACTACTAAAATATAATAGAACTGATGTACAGTAGAAAAAAATAATTATTTAGGTCTTGCAAGTAAGGCGGCCTACAATGACGGCAACGCGCGTGTGACGTCAAAGGCAGATATAATATAGGACCAATCAGAGTGTAGTATTTTTAACCAATGAAAAATCTCCAAACCTAACCAATCAGATGTCTTCTTAGGCGTCACTTTGATTGGTTAATATTGTCCAATCAGAAGGCTCATTATAGTTCACTACGTCATCCGATATCGACCAATGAAAACGTCTCAATCAGTATTACGTCATTTGTCAGTATCGAGCTTCCTGATTGGTCCGGTACTGTCCCTGCGCGTGACGTCGACTTACATTTTTACATATATCCGCCCATTGTCACGGCCCAATTAACGATGCGGCCGAATATTAAACAATAACGTCTACTGAAATGCTATACTTTCCAGAATTAAAACGCCTACCAAAAACATTTTCAAACTTGTTAAGGTCTCCCGAGTACGGAATGAATATCGTTATTTGTATGAAACAGCAGTATATTTATACTGTTTTCACAGTATAAAAAATTAAAATTCACAAAAAGGAAGCACAAGAATAGATTGCGTTTACACATACAAGCTTGCTTAAATTTAAGACATTATTTTCTCGGCTACCATGCAAACACTACTATACGAACGTTAAGGTCTTCCGAGTACGGAATGATTATGGTTAATTGTATGAAACAGCAGTATATTTATACTGCTTTTCACAGTATGAAAAAATAAAATTCACAAAAAAGAAGCACAAGAATAGATTGCGTTTACACACACAAGCTTGCTTAAATTTAAGACATTATTTTCTCGGCTACCATGCAAACACTACTATACGAACGTAATACATTGTGATTTTTTCATTGTATATTAAAGTTTATTCAAATAAGGACGTCTCTAAAGTTTTTTTTGTCAAGTAATCGTCAGTAGAATCGCCGGCATTACCAAACTGAAATTTACAATATACTTGAACAATACCTAGTAAGAGCAAAATAGAAATTGTGCCCTTTTAACGACAATCAGTCACACTAAAAACGGTTAACGATATGAAAAATTTCTAGGCAATATTTTTGAAATTTCTCCGCACTTATTCGCAGTTCTTTTCATTATTTTATATTATAATGCGAAAATTAATATTGCCTATATGAAACATTAAACTGTTAAATATTTTTTAAATTTCAACTGCTACTTCCACGGCTAAAATAATACTTCTGTTTTTTTCAAGAATGAAGCAATTTTCGACTAAAACATTATAACAACATAAGAAGTACTGGTAAAATAAACACTTTTAGACCTTCTTCATATGACAGTAGATTTTTCTACAGTTAGACCTTGCAGTGTGAATATCATAAAGACGCATTTGCAAGGTGCGAAGTGAAAATTTTTTAGAAGGCCTGCTTTGCTCATCAAATGACTTTTCTACTGAAACGTACGGTTACAAACCAAAAAATGTAACCCAATTAACTTTTCAGTTTATTTCAGATAGTTTGTAAATGTTTGAACTAACTTCTACCCTAATGATCTAAAAACTCAAATTAATTGTGCCGAGTATTTAACATCTCATTATTTACCTAATTTTAAGTAATTTAAAAAATCAGATTTGTAAGAAAGGATGTTATCAAAGTCTTTATGAAAGAACGTACAAATTTAATCTTACTAATCGTACAAAAAATATAATCTGATAAGAGTTTATTAAAATTAATGTTCAAACCAACATCTTCCTTAAATAACATAGGCGTAGTACATCAATACGCACGGTTTTATTTCTAAGATTTATTATAATTTTTTTGCTTGAATTTTGACTATAGCAAAAATAAACAGAGAGCAATGCACAACGATTTTTCTAACGTTTTTTAAGGAAGAATGAATTGCTGATTGGAGTTTTACACTATTGGCGCAGAACGTGTATATTTTTATTATACGTTTTGAGTTAACTATCAGTTCCTAAATCAACAAAGAAATATCCATTAAAGAGCGTTACTTAACGAATTTTTATTTCTTTCGCACTATTTGTGTCTTTAACATATCCGAAAATATACTACTAAAATATAATAGAACTGATGTACAGTAGAAAAAAATAATTGTTTAGGTCTTGCAAGTAAGGCGGCCTACAATGACGGCAACGCGCGTGTGACGTCAAAAGCAGATATAATATAGGACCAATCAGAGTGTAGTATTTTTAACCAATAAAAAATCTCCAAACCTAACTAAAAAGATGTCTTCTTAGGCGTCACTTTGAATGGTTAATATTGTCCAATCAGAAGGCTCATTATAGTTCACTACGTCATCCGATATCGACCAATGAAAACGTCTCAATCAGTATTACGTCATTTGTCAGTATCGAGCTTCCTGATTGGTCCGGTACTGTTCCTGCGCGTGCTGTCGACTTACATTTTTACATATATCCGCCCATTGTCACCGCCCAGTTAACGATGCGGCCGAATATTAAACAATAACGTCTACTGAAATGCTATACTTTCCAGAATTAAAACGCCTACCAAAAACATTTTCAAACTTGTTAAGGTCTCCCGAGTACGGAATGAATATCGTTATTTGTATGAAACAGCAGTATATTTATACTGTTTTCACAGTATAAAAAATTAAAATTCACAAAAAGGAAGCACAAGAATAGATTGCGTTTACACATACAAGCTTGCTTAAATTTAAGACATTATTTTTTCGGCTACCATGCAAACACTACTATACGAACGTAACACATTGTGATTTTTTCATTGTATATTAAAGTTTATTCAAATAAGGACGTCTCTAAAGTTTTTTTTGTCAAGTAATCGTCAGTAGAATCGCCGGCATTACCAAACTGAAATTTACAATATACTTGAACAATACCTAGTAAGAGCAAAATATAAATTGTGCCCTTTTAACGACAATCAGTCACACTAAAAACGGTTAACGATATGAAAAATTTCTAGGCAATATTTTTGACATTTCTCCGCGCTTATTCGCAGTTCTTTTCATTATTTTATTTTATGATGCGGAAATTAGTATTGCCTATATGAAACATTAAACTGTTAAATATTTTTTAAATTTCAACTGCTACTTCCACGGCTAAAATAATACTTCTGTTTTCTTCAAGAATGAAGCAATTTTCGACTAAAACATTATAACAACATAAGAAGTACTGGTAAAATAAACACTTTTAGACCTTCTTCATATGACAGTAGATTTTTATACCGTTAGACCTTGCAGTGTGAATATATTAAAGACGCATTTGCAAGGTGCGAAGTGAAAATTTTTTAGAAGGCCTGCTTTGCTCATCAAATGACTTTTCTACTGAAACATACGGTTACAAACCAAAAAATGTAACCCAATTAACTTTTCAGTTTATTTCAGATAACTTGTAAATGTTTGAACTAACTTCTACCCTAATGATCTAAAAACTCAAATTAATTGTGCCGAGTATTTAACATCTCATTATTGACCTTATTTTAAGTAATTTAAAAAATCAGATTTGTAAGAAAGGATGTTATCAAAGTCGTTATGAAAGAACGTACAAATTTAATCTTACTAATCGTACAAAAAATATAATCTGATAAGAGTTTATTAAATTTAATGTTCAAACCAACATCTTCCTTAAATAACATAGGCGTAGTACATCAATACGTACGGTTTTATTTCTAAGAATCATTATAATTTTTTTGCTTGAATTTTGACTATAGCAAAAATAAACAGAGAGCAATGCACAACGATTTTTCTAACGTTTTTTAAGGAGGAATGAATTGCTGATTGGAGTTTTACACTATTGGTGCAGAACGTGTATATTTTTATTATACGTTTTGAGTTAACTATCAGTTCCTAAATCAACAAAGAAATAATCATTAGAGAGTTCTTTCGCACTATTTGTGTCTTTAACATATCCGAAAATATTGTAACAGAATCGACCAGACGGATCACGAATGTTCCAGAAATCCATTCATGAAATAGTATAGAGTGTGAAATAATAGTTACAACAAGAGAGAGTAATAAAGAAATAATAATATATCAATTGTGAATGACAATTTTACAATGACGACCATAAAGGTGTGTCTATTCACAATAGTTGTAAAAACTATCGTGTAGTACGCCTATTATAAAATTTCAGGTATACTATTGTGTACAGCTATTTTTATGAAGTTGTTTATGAGGTTGTTTACGTTTTCTATTTACAGTAGTTGACTAGTTAACAAAAGGATTTTTCTAGCATTCATTAATACAGAGTTATTATTTTTTTACTTGTGTAGATTTCACTGCTTTATTCTGGAACAATCTTTATGAATGAGTAGGTATAAAAAGAGACCCCCGAGTGCGGTCAGTCAGTAATCGTTTGATCTTTGACGAATGTCCAACGGACGTAGGTAGGCGCGTACCGAACATTGTGTCAGTCGACGATTCTAACACTGTCTGTGAGTCTATTGTGTAAAGCCTTTTGTGAGTGTATTATAAAGTTAATGGGTAAAGTTAATGTGAATTCAATTTCTATGTTTTGTATGTCTGTTTAAGCTATAAAAGTGATTGTAAGTTATTTATTGTTTATTATCAAGTTTAAGTGAATTATTAAATCATTTATTGTGTTATTTAATTATAATTAGTTTAATCATTTATTTTGTAATCTTTTAGTCTAATAAATATTTGTAATTTGTAAACTTTAGCGTATGAATTATTTAATAACCTAGATCCCGAAACGGACCTTAGCAATAAGTGTCAAAATATACTACTAAAATATAATAGAACTGATGTACAGTAAAAAAAATAATTATTTAGGTCTTGCAAGTAAGGCGGCCTACAATGACGGCAACGCGCGTGTGACGTCAAAGGCAGATATAATATAGGACCAATCAGAGTGTAGTATTTTTAACCAATGAAAAATCTCCAAACCTAACCAATCAGATGTCTTCTTAGGCGTCACTTTGATTGGTCAATATTGTCCAATCAGAAGGCTCATTATAGTTCACTACGTCATCCGATATCGACCAATGAAAACGTCTTAATCAGTATTACGTCATTTGTCAGTATCGAGCTTCCTGATTGGTCCGGTACTGTTCCTGCGCGTGACGTCGACTTACATTTTTACATAAATCCACCCATTGTCACCGCCCAGTTAACGATACGGCCGAATATTAAACAATAACGTCTACTGAAATGCTATACTTTCCAGAATTAAAACGCCTACCAAAAACATTTTTAAACTTGTTAAGGTCTTCCGAGTACGGAATGATTATGGTTAATTGTATGAAACAGCAGTATATTTATACTGCTTTTCACAGTATGAAAAATTAAAATTCTTAAAAAGGAAGCACAAGAATAGATTGCGTTTACACATACAAGCTTGCTTAAATTTAAGACATTATTTTCTCGGCTACCATGCAAACACTACTATACGAACGTAACACATTGTGATTTTTTCATTGTATATTAAAGTTTATTCAAATAAGGACGTCTCTAAAGTTTTTTTTTGTCAAGTAATCGTCAGTAGAATCGCCGGCATTACCAAACTGAAATTTACAATATACTTGAACAATACCTAGTAAGAGCAAAATAGAAATTGTGCCCTTTTAACGACAATCAGTCACACTAAAAACGGTTAACGATATGAAAAATTTCTAGGCAATATTTTTGACATTTCTCCGCGCTTATTCGCAGTTCTTTTCATTATTTTATTTTATGATGCGAAAATTAATATTGCCTATATGAAACATTAAACTGTTAAATATTTTTAAATTTCAACTGCTACTTCCACGGCTAAAATAATACTTCTGTTTTTTTCAAGAATGAAGCAATTTTCGACTAAAACATTATAACAACATAAGAAGTACTGGTGAAATAAACACTTTTAGACCTTCTTCATATGACAGTAGATTTTTATACCGTTAGACCTTGCAGTGTGAATATATTAAAGACGCATTTGCAAGGTGCGAAGTGAAAATTTTTTAGAAGGCCTGCTTTGCTCATCAAATGACTTTTCTACTGAAACATACGGTTACAAACCAAAAAATGTAACCCAATTAACTTTTCAGTTTATTTCAGATAACTTGTAAATGTTTGAACTAACTTCTACCCTAATGATCTAAAAACTCAAATTAATTGTGCCGAGTATTTAACATCTCATTATTTACCTAATTTTAAGTAATTTAAAAAATCAGATTTGTAAGAAAGGATGTTATCAAAGTCGTTATGAAAGAACGTACAAATTTAATCTTACTTATCGTACAAAAAATATAATCTGATAAGAGTTTATTAAATTTAATGTTCAAACCAACATCTTCCTTAAATAACATAAGCGTAGTACATAAATACGCACGGTTTTATTTCTAAGAATTATTAAAATTTTTGTGCTTGAATTTTGACTATAGCAATAATAAACAGAGAGCAATGCTCAACGATTTTTCTAACGTTTCTTAAGGAGGAATGAATTGCTGATTGGAGTTTTACACTATTGGCGCAGAACGTGTATATTTTTATTATACGTTTTGAGTTAACGAACAGTTCCTAAATCAACAAGAAAATAATCATTAGAGAGCGTTACTGAACGAATTTTTATTTCTTTCACACTATTTGTGCCTTTCACAAATCCGAAAATATAGACTAGGCCTACTACATATTTGGTAAGTGATATTTACCTAGAAACTATATAACTCATTGAAAGGTACCTTCATAATATGTTCTGCCCTACCGTTAACTGGAAGTTGTCATTGGGTGTGGACTTTATATTACAATCATACTCAAAGTGACGCCCAGAATCAGTACGGACCAATCAGAAAGCAGCATATCCTGACGAATGACGTAACGCTCAAGACACTTTGTCATTGGTTGACATCGGTGTGACGTAGTACAGTAATAAAAAACTCTCTGATTGGACAATATTAACCAATCAAAATGACGCAAAAGAAGACTTGTGATTGGTTAAAACTGGGCTTTCTTATTGGCCGAAAATACGAGCCTCTGATTGGGCAATTATTACCTGAGCCGTTGACGTCACATGCGCATCACAATCAAATTGGCCCGACTTACTCACGCAACCCTAATAGAACGTTTGTTGAATACCAGTTATATTTTGATACGTATATTTTTGTTTCTCTTAAACACAATAAAAGCGTAGGTCAAAAATGATTTGTCAAGTAACGTCTTCTCAAGTCTATTTTTCGTTGATTTAGGATCTGTTAGTTAACGGGAAATTTATAAGCAGTATTTATATCTTCTACACAGGCAGTGTAAAACTATAACCTTTAACACCTGATTCGTACAGATGAGATAAATAAAAAATAATTCGGCGACTGTATTCGCTTAATTGTCGTAGCGAAAGTATAAGGAGAAAAATTACGATCCCGATAGCTGTGATTTTATAGAATTTTAGGCCTGTAATCAGTGTTTATGTAGGCAGCTTGTTCGAATATTACAATTTTATAAGCATTATCAGATGCGACTTTTTAACGTTCCGAAACCGAACAATTCATGAGTTCTCTTAAGCAAGGTAGATTAATAACATTACTTATTTTCAATCCAATTTGTCAGTAAACTAAAATGCAGGCTGTTGAAATTGTTGTGCAATGAAAGTTGTTTTTTAGGTAAGCAGCGGACAAGGTGGTTTGAACCTCTAAAATCTTTTCTGAGTGAGATGAGTTGAGTTGGTTTACATGGTCTTCTTACAGCGTTTATAATTATACTTATCAGGATGCGAGTCCTTCGGAAAATCATGTACTTTCGACTCTCCGAATGACACCGGTATTTCATTATCAACAGGGTTTGATTGTAAAATGAAATTCATGAATCTCAGATGAGATAACTCCGACTACTGTCATATATACCTCTACCTCTTCTGTTCTTACGTGGTTTAGTCATATAATTGGCTGACTCTGTGATAACAATGAATACATATTTACGGTCAGGAACTAGCAAATTACGTGCAAAAAATGTTTAACACTCTACCTTTTCATTAAAGCCACAATAAATTTCATCCATCTTAAAATACAGGAACTAATGAAATAAGAGTAAAGCCAAAAAACCTTTTTCGAAATTTTTTTTTTGTCATCAGTCTCTCGACTGGTTTGATGCAGTTCTCCAACCTGTTCTATCTTGCGCAAGTCGTTTCATATCTACATACCTGTAACACCCTACATCTTTTGTAATTTGCTTTATATATTCTAATCTTTGCCTCCCTCTACAATGTACTCCCTCAATGTTACCCTCCATTATTGATAGCCCAATACCTGGATGTCTTAGGATATGCCCCACTAGCCTATCCCTTCTTTTGGTAAGATGCTTCCATATACTTCTTTTTTCATCCACTCGCCTAAGAACCTCTAAATTACTTATTTTGTCCACCCACCTAATCTTTAACATTTTCCTATAACACCACATTTCAAAAGCTTCTATCCTCTTCCGTTCTACAGCCCCTATCACCCACGTTTCACTTCCGTATAATGCTACACTCCAAACATAATGTTTTAAGAAATTTTTCCTAATCTGTAAATCAATGTTTGTAGTCAGTAAGCTGTTTTTCATTTCAAAGGCTTTTCTAGCTTGAGCAATTCTACTCTTGATATCACTCGTGCTTCTACCATCCTTTGTTATTTTACTCCCTAGATAGCAGAATTCCCCAACTTCCTGTATGTTTTCGTTGCCTACTTTTAAATTTCCCATCTCTTCTAAACCACTCTTGCTGCTGCACAACACTTTCGTTTTGTTCTTATTAATTTTCATGAAGTAATCCTTCCTCAAGATCTCATCCATTCCATTTAAGGCATCCTCTAGTTCATTCTTTGCCTCGGCTAATACTACTATATCATCGGCGAATCTCAACATTTTTATTGTTTCTCCTTGAATTTTTATTCCTACGTCAAATTTCTCCTTCACTTCATTTATAGTCTCTTCTATATACAAGTTAAAAAGTAGTGGTGACAAAGAACAACCTTGTCGTACACCTTTTCTTACAGCAGCCTCTTTTTCGTACCCCTCGATTCTCAAAACAGCCGTTTGATTCTTATACAGACTGTAGATAACTTTCCTTTCTTTGTATTTAATTCCTAGCCTTTTCAATGTTTTAAACATTTTACTCCAGTCCAGATTGTCAAATGCTTTCTTTTCTGAGTGAGATGAGTTGAGTTGGTTTACATGGTCTTCTCACAGCATTTATAATTATACTTATAAGAATGCCGGTCCTTCGTAAAATCATGTTCTTTCGACTCTCCGAATGACACCTGTATTTCATTATCAAAACGGTTTGATTGTAAAATGAAATTCATGAATCTCAGATAATATTACCCTGACTAGTGTCATTTATACCTCTACCTCTTCTGTTCTTACGTGCTTTAGTCATATAATTGGCTGACCCTGTGATAAAAATGAATACATTTATTTCCTGCAGAAACTAGCAAATTACGTTCCAAAAATTTTTAACACTCTACCTTTTCATTATGGCCACAAAAAATTTCATCCACCTTAAAATACAGAAACTAATGAAATCAGAGTAAAGCCAGAAAACATTTCTCGAAATCACATTGGCCATTATATTATCATTTAGTCAAACCGTTGATTATTATTTTTCGACTAATGCTCGTTGGTAGAGCAAAATAGTTTTCTTGTTATAAAACGGATTAATGAGGTATATTTTCTTACCCGGTAGGATATTGACTTTGTTTCGTCTCAAAAAATTTTGAATTAGATTTTTCAACTGCCTTCTACGTATCGTAATATTTATTTACAGTTGTATAAAGTCATTCCCTTAAAAATATGATACATTACTGGCCAAAAATTAGGTTACAAAAATCGAACAACTAGGAAAAACAGATAACCTTCTTTTGTTTTTTTTCTTTGTGTCGGTATCGAATGAACACTCGTGATTTTTTAAAAAACCGTGTTAACATTTAGCAGCAACAGAAACCAATTTTTAATTTCCTTAAGAACTCGAAAGATCTCTACAATGGGGTACTTCATATTTCGTAAGTGATATTTACCAAGAAACTATAAATCTCATTAAAAGGTACCTTCATATGTTCTGCCCTACCGTTAACTAGAAGTTGTCATTGGGTGTGGACTTCATATTACAATCACACTCGACGTGACGCCTAGAATCAGTACGGACCAATCAGAAAGCAGCATATCCAAACGAATGACGTAACGCTCAAGACACTTTGTCATTAGTTGACATCGGTGTGACGTTGTACAGTAATATAAACTCTCTGATTGGACAATATTAACCAATCAAAATGACGCAAAAGAAGACTTGTGATTGGTTAAAACTGGGCTTTCTTATTGGCCGAAAATACGAGCCTCTGATTGGGCAATTATTACCTGAGCCGTTGACGTCACATGCGCATCACAATCAAATTGGCCCGACTTACTCACGCAACCCTAATAGAACGTTTGTTGAATACCAGTTATATTTTGATACGTATATTTTTGTTTCTCTTAAACACAATAAAAGCGTAGGTCAAAAATGATTTGTCAAGTAACGTCTTCTCAAGTCTATTTTTCGTTGATTTAGGATCTGTTAGTTAACGGGAAATTTATAAGCAGTATTTATATCTTCTACACAGGCAGTGTAAAACTATAACCTTTAACACCTGATTCGTACAGATGAGATAAATAAAAAATAATTCGGCGACTGTATTCGCTTAATTGTCGTAGCGAAAGTATAAGGAGAAAAATTACGATCCCGATAGCTGTGATTTTATAGAATTTTAGGCCTGTAATCAGTGTTTATGTAGGCAGCTTGTTCGAATATTACAATTTTATAAGCATTATCAGATGCGACTTTTTAACGTTCCGAAACCGAACAATTCATGAGTTCTCTTAAGCAAGGTAGATTAATAACATTACTTATTTTCAATCCAATTTGTCAGTAAACTAAAATGCAGGCTGTTGAAATTGTTGTGCAATGAAAGTTGTTTTTTAGGTAAGCAGCGGACAAGGTGGTTTGAACCTCTAAAATCTTTTCTGAGTGAGATGAGTTGAGTTGGTTTACATGGTCTTCTTACAGCGTTTATAATTATACTTATCAGGATGCGAGTCCTTCGGAAAATCATGTACTTTCGACTCTCCGAATGACACCGGTATTTCATTATCAACAGGGTTTGATTGTAAAATGAAATTCATGAATCTCAGATGAGATAACTCCGACTACTGTCATATGTACCTCTACCTCTTCTGTTCTTACGTGGTTTAGTCATATAATTGGCTGACTCTGTGATAACAATGAATACATATTTACGGTCAGGAACTAGCAAATTACGTGCAAAAAATGTTTAACACTCTACCTTTTCATTAAAGCTACAATAAATTTCATCCATCTTAAAATACAGGAACTAATGAAATAAGAGTAAAGCCAGAAAACCTTTTTCGAAATTTTTTTTTTGTCATCAGTCTCTCGACTGGTTTGATGCAGTTCTCCAACCTGTTCTATCTTGCGCAAGTCGTTTCATATCTACATACCTGTAACACCCTACATCTTTTGTAATTTGCTTTATATATTCTAATCTTTGCCTCCCTCTACAATGTACTCCCTCAATGTTACCCTCCATTATTGATAGCCCAATACCTGGATGTCTTAGGATATGCCCCACTAGCCTATCCCTTCTTTTGGTAAGATGCTTCCATATACTTCTTTTTTCATCCACTCGCCTAAGAACCTCTAAATTACTTATTTTGTCCACCCACCTAATCTTTAACATTTTCCTATAACACCACATTTCAAAAGCTTCTATCCTCTTCCGTTCTACAGCCCCTATCACCCACGTTTCACTTCCGTATAATGCTACACTCCAAACATAATGTTTTAAGAAATTTTTCCTAATCTGTAAATCAATGTTTGTAGTCAGTAAGCTGTTTTTCATTTCAAAGGCTTTTCTAGCTTGAGCAATTCTACTCTTGATATCACTCGTGCTTCTACCATCCTTTGTTATTTTACTCCCTAGATAGCAGAATTCCCCAACTTCCTGTATGTTTTCGTTGCCTACTTTTAAATTTCCCATCTCTTCTAAACCACTCTTGCTGCTGCACAACACTTTCGTTTTGTTCTTATTAATTTTCATGAAGTAATCCTTCCTCAAGATCTCATCCATTCCATTTAAGGCATCCTCTAGTTCATTCTTTGCCTCGGCTAATACTACTATATCATCGGCGAATCTCAACATTTTTATTGTTTCTCCTTGAATTTTTATTCCTACGTCAAATTTCTCCTTCACTTCCTTTATAGTCTCTTCTATATACAAGTTAAAAAGTAGTGGTGACAAAGAACAACCTTGTCGTACACCTTTTCTTACAGCAGCCTCTTTTTCGTACCCCTCGATTCTCAAAACAGCCGTTTGAATCTTATACAGACTGTAGATAACTTTCCTTTCTTTGTATTTAATTCCTAGCCTTTTCAATGTTTTAAACATTTTACTCCAGTCCAGATTGTCAAATGCTTTCTTTTCTGAGTGAGATGAGTTGAGTTGGTTTACATGGTCTTCTCACAGCATTTATAATTATACTTATAAGAATGCCGGTCCTTCGTAAAATCATGTTCTTTCGACTCTCCGAATGACACCTGTATTTCATTATCAAAACGGTTTGATTGTAAAATGAAATTCATGAATCTCAGATAATATTACCCTGACTAGTGTCATTTATACCTCTACCTCTTCTGTTCTTACGTGCTTTAGTCATATAATTGGCTGACCCTGTGATAAAAATGAATACATTTATTTCCTGCAGAAACTAGCAAATTACGTTCCAAAAATTTTTAACACTCTACCTTTTCATTATGGCCACAAAAAATTTCATCCACCTTAAAATACAGGAACTAATGAAATCAGAGTAAAGCCAGAAAACATTTCTCGAAATCACATTGGCCATTATATTATCATTTAGTCAAACCGTTGATTATTATTTTTCGACTAATGCTCGTTGGTAGAGCAAAATAGTTTTCTTGTTATAAAACGGATTAATGAGGTATATTTTCTTACCCGGTAGGATATTGACTTTGTTTCGTCTCAAAAAATTTTGAATTAGATTTTTCAACTGCCTTCTACGTATCGTAATATTTATTTACAGTTGTATAAAGTCATTCCCTTAAAAATATGATACATTACTGGCCAAAAATTAGGTTACAAAAATCGAACAACTAGGAAAAACAGATAACCTTCTTTTGTTTTTTTCCTTTGTGTCGGTATCGAATGAACACTCGTGATTTTTTAAAAAACCGTGTTAATATTTAGCAGCAACAGAAACCAATTTTTAATTTCCTTAAGAACTCGAAAGATCTCTACAATGGGGTACTTCATATTTCGTAAGTGATATTTACCAAGAAACTATAAATCTCATTAAAAGGTACCTTCATATGTTCTGCCCTACCGTTAACTAGAAGTTGTCATTGGGTGTGGACTTCATATTACAATCACACTCGACGTGACGCCTAGAATCAGTACGGACCAATCAGAAAGCAGCATATCCAAACGAATGACGTAACGCTCAAGACACTTTGTCATTGGTTGACATCGGTGTGACGTTGTACAGTAATATAAACTCTCTGATTGGACAATATTAACCAATCAAAATGACGCAAAAGAAGACTTGTGATTGGTTAAAACTGGGCTTTCTTATTGGCCGAAAATACGAGACTCTGATTGGGCAATTATTACCTGAGCCGTTGACGTCACATGCGCATCACAATCAAATTGGCCCGACTTACTCACGCAACCCTAATAGATCGTTTGTTGAATACCAGTTATATTTTGATACATATATTTTTGTTTCTATTAAACACAATAATAGCGTAGGTCAAAAATGATTTGTCAAGTAACGTCTTGTCAAGTCTATTTTTCGTTGATTTAGGATCTGTTAGTTAACGGGAAATTTATAAGCAGTATTTATATCTTCTACACAGGCAGTGTAAAACTATAACCTTTAACACCTGATTCGTACAGATGAGATAAATAAAAAATAATTCGGCGACAGCATTCGCTTAATTGTCGTAGCGAAAGTATAAGCAGAAAAATTACGATCCCGGTAGCTGTGATTTTATAGAGTTTTAGGCCTGTAATCAGTGTTTATGTAGGCATTATGTAGGCATTATGTAGGCTTGTTCGAATATTACAATTTTATAAGCATTATCAGATGCGACTTTTTAACGTTCCGAAACCGAACAATTCATGCGTTCTCTTAAGCAAGGTAGGCTAATAAAATTACTTATTTTCAATCCAATTTGTCAGTAAACTAAAATGCTGGCTGTTGAAATTGTTGTGCAATGAAAGTTGTATTTTAGGTAAGCAGCGGACAAGGTGGTTTGAACCTCTAAAATCTTTTCTGAGTGAGATATGTTGAGTTAGTTTACATGGTCTTCTCACAGCATTTATAATTATACTTATCAGAATGCCAGTCCTTCGGAAAATCATGTACTTTCGACTCTCCGAATGACACCTGTATTTCATTATCAACAGGGTTTGATTGTAAAATGAAATTCATGAATCTCAGATGAGATAACTCTGACTAGTGTAATTTATACCTCCACCTCTTCTGTTTTTATGTGCTTTAGTCATATAATTGGCTGACCCTGTGATAAAAATTAATTCGTCTCAAGATATTTTGAATGAGATTTTTCAGTTGCCTTCTACGTATCGTAATATATATATATATATATATATATATATATTTTTTTATTAAATATTATTTTCCTTTGTTTGCACCACTACATATATGATTATGAACAGCCAAAACAAAATAAAATAAAATATAAAACTCACCTCAGAGTATTATATCATATACTGATTTTCTGAGCATTATGCTGCTTATTTAAAAAAGGAATGTAAAAGTTCTAATGTGGCAGAACATCTGCTGACGAAAGGGCATAAAATAAGCAGTCATGAAAATAATTTGGAAATTTTAGAAATATGTTTTGATAGTAACAAATTATGGCAGTTGGAGAAATATTATATTTATAAATTTAAAAATAAAAAGATAAATTTAATGAACAGCCAGACAGAATTTGATAATGATAAATTATTTCAAATTGTACTTAATCGAGATAAGGAATAAAACTAGGTACAAAATGATTATACTGTCATTCGGCCGAATAAACCGCGCGCGGAATGGTGCTTTAGGATAGCTATTGTTTTGAACAATTGACGTGGTCTACGACCACTATTGTGTTTGTGTTTTATGTTTTATTGTGTTTATGTTTTTTAAAGTCCTGATGATGTCTCCGAGGGAGACGAAAGATCTTAATATGATATAATACTCTGAGGTGAGTTTTATATTTTATTTTATTTTGTTTTGGCTGTTCATAATCATATATGTAGTGGTGCAAACATAGGAAAATAATGTTTAATAAAATAATATATATATATATATATAATGATATTTACAAATTAATTGCAATGACAATGGCAATCAAAACACAATTGAAAATAATTTAATTATAATGATATTACCTTATTTAATTTGGAAGTATTAGATCTATTAAAAACACAATTGAGTTTCTCCTATTAAGAGAAACGACATTAAATGTTCTTAATTTCAGTTGTTTCTTTAATTGTTTCACTTATCACTTTTTATGCTTGTTTCTTATATTCTACCTCTACACCACTGACACAATCAAAATATACCACAGCTGTTTATTTGTTTACATTCTTGTGTATGTCGTCTATGCCAACGCGGCACAATTCACTACAAGAAAAATATATTTTTCTTTACATCTCCCCCCCTAAGGAAGGTAAAACAAGATGACCTCTTATTTACTTTCTTCTTGGTTTGCAAACTGAGAGGCTGGAGTCAACTTCGAGATGTGGAAAAGATTCGATTCTGATCTTTTTTGGCCAGTGTATATCTTGTAAATTGAGTTTGATATTTTCTCTATAATTTTGTAGGGTCCGACTCTCAGTTCGTCGAGCTTTTTCCGATTCAGTTTGTTTCCATTGTCCACAAAAACCGTATCACCAATTTTGAAATCACCACGTTTTCGATTCCTATCATAAACTGTTTTGTTGTAATTATGCGATTTGATTGTATTTTCCAGAGCTCTTTCCCTGTCTCTAATCAAGTCAATCTCTGTCTTTTCAGGTTTTAACTCCTTTGGCAAAATTGTAACATCTGTACCATTTAGTAGATATATTGGAGCATATCCAGTTATAGTGTGCACAGTTTCATTATAATTTTTTACACAATTTTGTGCTATGGTGGTCCATGCTGCTTTGCTGTCTCTTTCGTTAATCTTACACCTGATTTTATTGACCAACGTTTGATTTAATCTTTCATTTAAACCGTTTGAGAATGGTGAATTCACTGCAGTGAAAATTAGTGGAATATTTTTATTATCCAAAAATGTTTTGAATTCTCTAGAATTGAGGCCTGGGTACTGGTCTGAGAGGATTTTCCAATGTTGTCAGCTTCTGCGGTATTTTCCACTAGTTTAATAAAGTCCTTCGCATTTTGAGTCCTTGATGTCAAAATATAAGCGTATCTTGTGAAATGATCTGATAGCAGGTGCAAGTATCTTTTTGTTGATCTTGAACCCCCAAAGCCTCCAATAGTATCAATGGAACAAATTTCAAAAGGCTTTGTGGCAGGACCCAGGTGAGACATCAACCCATATTTATTTTGTCCTCTTGATTTGTTTTTTATACATACTACACAGCTTTCGCAGACATGTTTTATGTTTTTTGTCATGTTTTCTGCTGTATATGAGGAGCTGATCATTCTTTGCATTTGTTTAATTCCTATATGACCTAGGGTTATATGTACATTAATGATGAATTCTTTACTAAATTTTTCTGATAGAATAATTTTTTCTTTTTTCTTTATGCTTTTGTAATAAACGTTTTTTTTGGACATTAGTTTTTCTCTTTGGTATTGTATCTTTTCATTTTGAGCTTGGTCTTTTAAGATATCTTCTAGTCTTATTAAGTTTACTACTTTTAATTGCTCATACAGGTACTCATTTGGCTCTAAGACAGGATTCCTGCTTAGGCAATCAGCTTCAATGTTGTGTCTCCCTGGAGAATATTTAATTTGAAAATCGTATTGAGATAAATAGTAAGTTAAATCTCCTAATTCTTCATCCGTTCTTGATCTTATGTTCATATTCTCCAGCGGTTTGTGATCTGAAAAGACAGTAAATTTTCTACCCATCAATAAATGCTGCCAATATTGAACACATTGTTTGATTGCTAGGCATTCTAGGTATATAGCTTTCTTCTTTTTCTGAACTTCATTCAATTTCTTTGAAAAGTATGCAACTGGTTTTTCTTCATTGTTTTCTTGTGGTTGTTTTAGTACGGCTCCTACGCCTAGTATACTAGCATCTGTGTAAATGTGTATAGGCAAATTTGGATCAAAAATAGTCAATATTGGTTGAGAGCATAGTAAATGTTTCATTTCATCAAATGACTCTTGGCATGCTTTTGTCCAGTTAAAAGTTTGCCCTTTTCTTAAAAGGTTATGTAAAGGGTCTAATTTTATTGCTATTTTTGGCACATACTTATGATAATAGTTTATCTTTCCCAAAAATTGTCTTACATTTTTTTGCGTTTTTGGAGTTGGAAAGTTTCGTATTGATATTAAGTTGTCTTTCAGAGGTTTAACTGAATTATTCTGTATGATATGACCCAGGTATTTCACAGACTCAGCTGCAAAAGTACATTTAGAGAATTTTAGTTTCAAGCCTTCATTTTTTAGTGCTTGAAAGAGCTGTGTTAGATGTTTTATGTGGTCTGGGAACGTTTTTGAAAATAGCAAGATATCATCAATAAAGCTTACTGTAAACTCACCGAGTTTGTGTTTACGTATTATGTTACACATTATCCTTTGGAAAATAGCTGGTGAGGTTTTTAGGCCGAAGGGCAAACAAGTCCATTGAAAATGGCCCTCCTGTGTGACGAATGCAGTTTTGTGTCTATCTGTGACACGCAAAGGTATAGACCAAAATGCTGAGTTCAAGTCCAACGTTGAGAAAAACTTACAATCTCTTGTCCGTACCATTAGGTCCTCAATAAGTGGGAATGGTTGTGATTGAGGAATGACAATTTTATTTAGGTCTCGAAAATCTATGCACAATCTTGACTTTTTGTTTTCATCTTTTTTATAAGCTAATGTGACTGGAGCTGCAAAGGGACTATATGATTCTTCTATTATATTCCTTTCTAATAATTTCGCAATCTGTTTTTCAATCTCCTTTTTATCTTCAAATGTACAACGATATGGTCTTTTACTGCAGTATTTTTCTACTGACAGATCAATGTGTGCTTCATAATCCTTTACTGTTCCTATGTCATATTTATCGATTGCAAATACAGATCGATTGTTTAATATTAAGTCATCAATTTCTGCCTGCTTATCATAGTCTAGATGATTTATCTGAATTGTTAAATTATCTTTGCTGAAGTTTTCATTGAAGTTAATTGAATTATCAGATTTTATTTCCTTAGAAATCTTAATATCTGGATTTTTAGTTTCCTTAGAAACTATTTCACATCCGTGTATAGGAATTTTCTGACTGATTCCTAAGTTTTCGTCTTGAACCAAGTAAAAATTTTTTATGGAATCAAGCCCAATTAAGAAGTCATAATCGAAATTTTCTTTATCCACTACAAAGACTGGAATTTTTTTTTCGATATTAAAAATGCTCACGTCGAGTGTTACTAAGCCTTTTGCCTTTTTAACGCCATTAATTGTTTTTAAATTAGTATTATTGCAATGATTTGATTTGTTATTGTTCACCTTCAATAACCTTGAATTTATCAATGACACATTTGAGCCTGAGTCATAGATTCCAAATATTTCAACCTTTTTATTCAATACTAATTTTACTTTAATTAATGGCGGCACTATTAGTTTTTTTGGTCTTCACTCTGTAGTTCACATTCCAATTCAGAATTATTAACAAACTTTATTTGTTTCTTGTCTTTTTCATTATCATTCTTAGTTTTAAACCAGCACAATTCCTCTGAGTGATAGCGTACACCTTTCTTTAACTTTTCGCAAATGCTACATTTTACTTTTATCAGTTTGGTATCGTCTTTTTTTTTATAAAGTTTTTTTTTATAACTAGATGTTCGAACTTGCCAAGTTCGTTAAATAAGTCCTTTGTTTCCAAAATGTCATCTCTGTTGATCTTATCTGTTATAAACTCTGGCAAGCCTGCAGCAATTATATCTATCAAAGTCCCCTGATCAATTGTCTTTCTAATTTCAAGTAAAAGTTTTTCCTTCTTCACAGCATATTCTAATAAGGATCCTGCTTGATATTTAAATGATAAAGCATATCTGCTAGTAGTCCAGCCTTTATTAGCGTAGGTTAGTAAAAAGTTTGATTTCCATTCTGGCCATTGGGATTGCAAACTAAGCTTTATCATCATGGAGGAATACCAATCAGTACATGATTTTTCTAGAAATAATCTGAAAATTTCAATTTTTTCTTCATCTTCTACTACATCGAACCTTTGACATTCTTTTTCAAATATTTCCATCCAATGATATGCATTTATGTTTCTACCATCAAATTTTTCAAGTACAAACCTTTCAGATAATCTTTTAATATTTTGCTTTTCTTTTTTTTGTTGACATTCAACCAATTTTTCCAAAATTTTGACTATGGGATCTCCCGAATCCGTTTTGTCGGCAATGGTCAATCGTTCTTGAGTAACTTCTTCTAAGAATTGGTCTTTAAAGACTACATTACTATCTTCATCAAAGTATGTTTGTAATATATCCTCTGTCATTTTTATCCATACACTTCTCGTTTGATATCTTTTTTTTAACGTATTTTTCACTGTAACATATGCTTTGGACTTATGGACATGTTCATGAAGTGATGCCGCTTGGTACTCGTCAGGAATTAGGAATGTTTTGTCATCTTGCGTGACAATTGAGGTTATGGCAATATAATTTGATTTTCCGTCTACTGTTGGTTTTGTTTGAAACGTAAATTTCAATTTTTCCATTTTCTAACAAAGAAATGTCGTTTTATAATGATATTTACAAATTAATTGCAATGACAATGGCAATCAAAACACAATTGAAAATAATTTAATTATAATGATATTACCTTATTTAATTTGGAAGTATTAGATCTATTAAAAACACAATTGAGTTTCTCCTATTAAGAGAAACGACATTAAATGTTATTAATTTCAGTTGTTTCTTTAATTGTTTCACTTATCACTTTTTATGCTTGTTTCTTATATTCTACCTCTACACCACTGACACAATCAAAATATACCACAGCTGTTTATTTGTTTACATTCTTGTGTATGTCGTCTATGCCAACGCGGCACAATTCACTACAAGAAAAATATATTTTTCTTTACATATATATATATATATATATATATATATACATTCTTCGACGCTCGATTTCTACATCTTAGCCGTGACTTTTTACCTCGAAAACTGCATCATTGAGATGCAGTTTGTTTTATGCATCAGATGTAAAAAGAGATGTTCAGTTGTTATAAAAATTATACAAATTGTTATACAGCTTTATACACATTTTACGCTATTATCGTTTTTTGACTCATTCACGCGATGTTGCCGGTTTTACACATCTTAAGTCGAGTCGCTGTCATCAGTTCTGTTCAGTTATGATCTGTTCGATCTGCACGTGGCTGCACTTCCACAGTACTGCGCGGTTAAATTTCCTGTCTCATCACGTTGAAACGAAGCGATATGTATTTCAAAGCCATGGGATTACAAGCCCCAGAGTTGAATACAAACAGCTATATAAAAGGTAAGTTTTAATTTATTATTTTTATATTATAACATTAATTAGACCTATCATTATTATTTTAAAATGTCGCATTGCTTGCCTTATTTTTGGATAAGTAAAATTTATATAGCCAAAACTTAACTGAATAGCATACAATCTATGAATATCACATTAATATTAAGCATTAACTGTCGATTCACGGAACTGCAATGGAATTACTAGTAGGGCTACGACAGGCGACTAAATGCTTGATGGTTGCCGAAGATAATTCCCACAGAAATTCGTGGCCCGTTCGTGAAGTAGGCCTTTTATCTTTCAGCGCCTTCTACTTTTTTTGTGTAAATTTTGTCAAAAATATGAAACCAAATTATTATAGACCAACTATTACTGGTTCCTAAAAAAATTAGAAGCAGCTTCCATTTTCTCCAGCAATAAATTACCGTCACTTGATGTTATTTTTTGTGTAAATAAAAGGTTACAAAGGGTTGTAGGTTCCTATTGTTAGACTGAAATATTATCATCTTATTTAGGCCTACCTAATTTATAGTCTAAGCTTGTGGCGAAATACAAAAAAATCTAAAATAAAATGAATAAGGATTGGTTAGGCCTCTAGGTTTATTTAGAGCTTAAAACAAAAAGTTTTGTTTGATGTATTAAGTTGTAGCCAAAATATACTACTAAAATATAATAGAACTGATGTACAGTAAAAAAAATAATTATTTAGGTCTTGCAAGTAAGGCGGCCTACAATGACGGCAACGCGCGTGTGACGTCAAAGGCAGATATAATATAGGACCAATCAGAGTGTAGTATTTTTAACCAATGAAAAATCTCCAAACCTAACCAATCAGTTGTCTTCTTAGGCGTCACTTTGATTGGTCAATATTGTCCAATCAGAAGGCTCATTATAGTTCACTACGTCATCCGATATCGACCAATGAAAACGTCTTAATCAGTATTACGTCATTTGTCAGTATCGAGCTTCCTGATTGGTCCGGTACTGTTCCTGCGCGTGACGTCGACTTACATTTTTACATAAATCCACCCATTGTCACCGCCCAGTTAACGATACGGCCGAATATTAAACAATAACGTCTACTGAAATGCTATACTTTCCAGAATTAAAACGCCTACCAAAAACATTTTTAAACTTGTTAAGGTCTTCCGAGTACGGAATGATTATGGTTAATTGTATGAAACAGCAGTATATTTATACTGCTTTTCACAGTATGAAAAATTAAAATTCTTAAAAAGGAAGCACAAGAATAGATTGCGTTTACACATACAAGCTTGCTTAAATTTAAGACATTATTTTCTCGGCTACCATGCAAACACTACTATACGAACGTAACACATTGTGATTTTTTCATTGTATATTAAAGTTTATTCAAATAAGGACGTCTCTAAAGTTTTTTTGTCAAGTAATCGTCAGTAGAATCGCCGGCATTACCAAACTGAAATTTACAATATACTTGAACAATACCTAGTAAGAGCAAAATATAAATTGTGCCCTTTTAACGACAATCAGTCACACTAAAAACGGTTAACGATATGAAAAATTTCTAGGCAATATTTTTGAAATTTCTCCGCACTAATTCGCAGTTCTTTTCATTATTTTATATTATAATGCGAAAATAATATTGCCTATATGAAACATTAAACTGTTAAATATTTTTTAAATTTCAACTGCTACTTCCACGGCTAAAATAATACTTCTGTTTTCTTCAAGAATGAAGCAATTTTCGACTAAAACATTATAACAACATAAGAAGTACTGGTGTAATAAACACTTTTAGACCTTCTTCATATGACAGTAGATTTTTATACAGTTAGACCTTGCAGTGTGAATATATTAAAGACGCATTTGCAAGGTGCGAAGTGAAAATTTTTTAGAAGGCCTGCTTTGCTCATCAAATGACTTTTCTACTGAAACATACGATTACAAACCAAAAAATGTAACCCAATTAACTTTTTAGTTTATTTCAGATAACTTGTAAATGTTTGAACTAACTTCTACCCTAATGATCTAAAAACTCAAATTAATTGTGCCGAGTATTTAACATCTCATTATTTACCTAATTTTAGGTAATTTAAAAAATCAGATTTGTAAGAAAGGATGTTATCAAAGTCGTTATGAAAGAACGTACAAATTTAATCTTACTAATCGTACAAAAAATATAATCTGATAAGAGTTTATTAAATGTAATGTTCAAACCAACATCTTCCTTAAATAACATAAGCGTAGTACATAAATACGCACGGTTTTATTTCTAAGAATTATTATAATTTTTGTGCTTGAATTTTGACTATAGCAAAAATAAACAGAGAGCAATGCACAACGATTTTTCTAACGTTTTTTAAGGAGGAATGAATTGCTGATTGGAGTTTTACACTATTGGCGCATAATGTGTATATTTTTATTATACGTTTTAAATTAACTATCAGTTCCTAAATCAACAAAGAAATAATCATTAGAGAGCGTTACTTAACGAATTTTTATTTCTTTCGCACTATTAGTGTCTTTAACATATCCGAAAATATACTACTAAAATATAATAGGACTGATGTACAGTAGAAAAAAATAATTATTTAGGTCTTGCAAGTAAGGCGGCCTACAATGACGGCAACGCGCGTGTGACGTCAAAGGCAGATATAATATAGGACCAATCAGAGTGTAGTATTTTTAACCAATGAAAAATCTCCAAACCTAACCAATCAGATGTCTTCTTAGGCGTCACTTTGAATGGTTAATATTGTCTAATCAGAAGGCTCATTATAGTTCACTACGTCATCCGATATCGACCAATGAAAACGTCTCAATCAGTATTACGTCATTTGTCAGTATCGAGCTTCCTGATTGGTCCGGTACTGTTCCTGCGCGTGACGTCGACTTACATTTTTACATATATCCGCCCATTGTCACCGCCCAGTTAACGATGCGGCCGAATATTAAACAATAACGTCTACTGAAATGCTATACTTTCCAGAATTAAAACGCCTACCAAAAACATTTTCAAACTTGTTAAGGTCTCCCGAGTACGGAAAGAATATCGTTATTTGTATGAAACAGCAGTATATTTATACTGTTTTCACAGTATAAAAAATTAAAATTCACAAAAAGGAAGCACAAGAATAGATTGCGTTTACACATACAAGCTTGCTTAAATTTAAGACATTATTTTCTCGGCTACCATGCAAACACTACTATACGAACGTAACACATTGTGATTTTTTCATTGTATATTAAAGTTTATTCAAATAAGGACGTCTCTAAAGTTTTTTTTGTCAAGTAATCGTCAGTAGAATCGCCGGCATTACCAAACTGAAATTTACAATATACTTGAACAATACCTAGTAAGAGCAAAATATAAATTGTGCCCTTTTAACGACAATCAGTCACACTAAAAACGGTTAACGATATGAAAAATTTCTAGGCAATATTTTTGAAATTTCTCCGCACTTATTCGCAGTTCTTTTCATTATTTTATATTATAATGCGAAAAATAATATTGTCTATATGAAACATTAAACTGTTAAATATTTTTTAAATTTCAACTGCTACTTCCACGGCTAAAATAATACTTCTGTTTTCTTCAAGAATGAAGCAATTTTCGACTAAAACATTATAACAACATAAGAAGTACTGGTGTAATAAACACTTTTAGACCTTCTTCATATGACAGTAGATTTTTATACAGTTAGACCTTGCAGTGTGAATATATTAAAGACGCATTTGCAAGGTGCGAAGTGAAAATTTTTTAGAAGGCCTGCTTTGCTCATCAAATGACTTTTCTACTGAAACATACGGTTACAAACCAAAAAATGAAACCCAATTAACTTTTCAGTTTATTTCAGATAACTTGTAAATGTTTGAACTAACTTCTACCCTAATGATCTAAAAACTCAAATTAATTGTGCCGAGTATTTAACATCTCATTATTTACCTAATTTTAGGTAATTTAAAAAATCAGATTTGTAAGAAAGGATGTTATCAAAGTCGTTATGAAAGAACGTACAAATTTAATCTTACTTATCGTACAAAAAATATAATCTGATAAGAGTTTATTAAATTTAATGTTCAAACCAACATCTTCCTTAAATAACATAAGCGTAGTACATAAATACGCACGGTTTTATTTCTAAGAATTATTATAATTTTTGTGCTTGAATTTTGACTATAGCAAAAATAAACAGAGAGCAATGCACAACGATTTTTCTAACGTTTTTTAAGGAGGAATGAATTGCTGATTGGAGTTTAACACTATTGGCGCATAATGTGTATATTTTTATTATACGTTTTAAATTAACTATCAGTTATTAAATCAACAAAGAAATAATCATTAGAGAGCGTTATTTAACGAATTTTTATTTCTTTCGCACTATTTGTGTCTTTAACATATCCGAAAATATACTACTAAAATATAATAGAACTGATGTACAGTAGAAAAAAATAATTATTTAGGTCTTGCAAGTAAGGCGGCCTACAATGACGGCAACGCGCGTGTGACGTCAAAGGCAGATATAATATAGGACCAATCAGAATGTAGTATTTTTAACCAATGAAAAATCTCCAAACCTAACCAATCAGATGTCTTCTTAGGCGTCACTTTGATTGGTTAATATTGTCCAATCAGAAGGCTCATTATAGTTCACTACGTCATCCGATATCGACCAATGAAAACGTCTCAATCAGTATTACGTCATTTGTCAGTATCGAGCTTCCTGATTGGTCCGGTACTGTTCCTGCGCGTGACGTCGACTTACATTTTTACATATATCCGCCCATTGTCACCGCCCAGTTAACGATGCGGCCGAATATTAAACAATAACGTCTACTGAAATGCTATACTTTCCAGAATTAAAACGCCTACCAAAAACATTTTTAAACTTGTTAAGGTCTTCCGAGTACGGAATGAATATCGTTATTTGTATGAAACAGCAGTATATTTATACTGTTTTCACAGTATAAAAAATTAAAATTCACAAAAAGGAAGCACAAGAATAGATTGCGTTTACACATACAAGCTTGCTTAAATTTAAGACATTATTTTCTCGGCTACCATGCAAACACTACTATACGAACGTAACACATTGTGATTTTTTCATTGTATATTAAAGTTTATTCAAATAAGGACGTCTCTAAAGTTTTTTTTGTCAAGTAATCATCAGTAGAATCGCCGGCATTACCAAACTGAAATTTACAATATACTTGAACAATACCTAGTAAGAGCAAAATAGAAATTGTGCCCTTTTAACGACAATCAGTCACACTAAAAACGGTTAACGATATGAAAAATTTCTAGGCAATATTTTTGAAATTTCTCCGCACTTATTCGCAGTTCTTTTCATTATTTTATATTATAATGCGAAAATTAATATTGCCTATATGAAACATTAAACTGTTAAATATTTTTTAAATTTCAACTGCTACTTCCACGGCTAAAATAATACTTCTGTTTTCTTCAAGAATGAAGCAATTTTCGACTAAAACATTATAACAACATAAGAAGTACTGGTGTAATAAACACTTTTAGACCTTCTTCATATGACAGTAGATTTTTATACAGTTAGACCTTGCAGTGTGAATATATTAAAGACGCATTTGCAAGGTGCGAAGTGAAAATTTTTTAGAAGGCCTGCTTTGCTCATCAAATGACTTTTCTACTGAAACATACGGTTACAAACCAAAAAATGTAACCCAATTAACTTTTTAGTTTATTTCAGATAACTTGTAAATGTTTGAACTAACTTCTACCCTAATGATCTAAAAACTCAAATTAATTGTGCCGAGTATTTAACATCTCATTATTTACCTAATTTTAGGTAATTTAAAAAATCAGATTTGTAAGAAAGGATGTTATCAAAGTCGTTATGAAAGAACGTACAAATTTAATCTTACTTATCCTACAAAAAATATAACTGACCGGTAAGAGTTTTGCAGAAACGGTCGCATCGATAGTCAATTTATTTTTAGAAAGTATATAATATATTCAACAAAACGTTATGATATCCTCTCAAAATTACAATAAAATTGTAAACTGACCGGTAAGAGTTTTGTAGAAACTGCGTTGTACTATCAATTTAAAGGTGTAACAAAAGGTTAAGGATATCTGGAGTAGGTAAGACTTTGAAAATATGGCACAAACATCACAAAAACGTATAAATTAAAAATCTATATATAAACTTAATTATATATAAATTTTTAATTTATACGTTTTTGTGATGTTTGTGCCATATTTTCAAAGTCTTACCTACTCCAGATATCCTTAACCTTTTGTTACACCTTTGAATTGTTAGTACAACGCAGTTTCTGCAAAACTCTTACCGGTCAGTTTACAATTTTATTGTAATTTTGAGAGGATATCATAACGTTTTGTTGAATATATTATATAATTTCTAAAAATAAATTGACTATTGATGCGACCGTTTCTGCAAAACTCTTACCGGTCAGTTTACAATTTTATTGTAATTTTGTGATGATAATTATGTTCTATCATAATACGCGAGATAAGTATGACGTTAAAAAATAATTTATTATTTATAATAATAATAATAATAATAAAAATAATAATAATTTATTATAGTTTTACATTTTTTGTAAATAAATTGTTTGTATAAAATGGATTTTATGAAGAAAAAAATTAACCGCCCAACGTGGGGCTCGAACCCACGACCCTGAGATTAAGAGTCGAATGCTCTACCGACTGAGCTAGCCGAGCATGCCAACTCACAGCAAAATTATAGCATATAAGACAGGGCAGCCGAACCGTAACATGTAACATGTATACGGTGCTGCCACCTAACGTCAATCGGAGGAGGAGGACATTTTCCGAGATCCGATATAAAAAAACATGCTAAATCGGGTCCCGCGGCATTAAAATTATTGAAAATAAATGTTTGCAGTTTGTTTTTAATACTGAAATGAAGACTAAATGTCGTTTAAAGTGAAACAATGTTATACTAAAGCATTGGAAACATGTTTTGATCAATAATTAAAAGAATAAAGATAAATGTGAAATTCGATCAAAGTTGTTAGCGCTAAATAAGCAGTTCGCTTGCGCAGGCTGCGAAAACTCTTACCGGGCGCATTTCAAGCGAAATGCTTAATCTGATAAGAGTTTATTAAATTTAATGTTCAAACCAACATCATCCTTAAATAACATAAGCGTAGTACATAAATACGCACGGTTTTATTTCTAAGAATTATTATAATTTTTGTGCTTGAATTTTGACTATAGCAAAAATAAACAGAGAGCAATGCAGAACGATTTTTCTAACGTTTTTTAAGGAGGAATGAATTGCTGATTGGAGTTTTACACTATTGGCGCATAATGTGTATATTTTTATTATACGTTTTAAATTAACTATCAGTTCCTAAATCAACAAAGAAATAATCATTAGAGAGCGTTACTTAACGAATTTTTATTTCTTTCGCACTATTTGTGTCTTTAACATATCCGAAAATATACTACTAAAATATAATAGAACTGATGTACAGTAGAAAAAAATAATTATTTAGGTCTTGCAAGTAAGGCGGCCTACAATGACGGCAACGCGCGTGTGACGTCAAAGGCAGATATAATATAGGACCAATCAGAGTGTAGTATTTTTAACCAATGAAAAATCTCCAAACCTAACCAATCAGATGTCTTCTTAGGCGTCACTTTGATTGGTTAATATTGTCCAATCAGACGGCTCATTATAGTTCACTACGACATCCGATATCGACCAATGAAAACGTCTCAATCAGTATTACGTCATTTGTCAGTATCAAGCTTCCTGATTGGTCCGGTACTGTTCCTGCGCGTGACGTCGACTTACATTTTTACATAAATCCGCCCAATGTCACCGCCCAGTTAACGATACGGCCGAATATTAAACAATAACGTCTGCTGAAATGCTATACTTTCCAGAATTAAAACGCCTACCAAAACATTTTTAAACTTGTTAAGGTCTTCCGAGTACGGGATGATTATGGTTAATTGTATGAAACAGCAGTATATTTATACTGCTTTTCACAGTATGAAAAATGAAAATTCAGAAAAAGGAAGCACAAGAATAGATTGCATTTACACATACAAGCTTGCTCAAATTTAAGAAATTATTTTCTCGGCTACCATGCAAACACTACTATACGAACGTTAAGGTCTCCCGAGTACGGAATGATTATGGTTAATTGTATGAAACAGCAGTATATTTATACTGCTTTTCACAGTATGAAAAAATAAAATTCACAAAAAAGAAGCACAAGAATAGATTGCGTTTACACACACAAGCTTGCTTAAATTTAAGACATTATTTTCTCGGCTACCATGCAAACACTACTATACGAACGTAACACATTGTGATTTTTTCATTGTATATTAACGTTTATTCAAATAAGGACGTCTCTAAAGTTTTTTTTGTCAAGTAATCGTCAGTAGAATCGCCGGCATTACCAAACTGAAATTTACAATATACTTGAACAATACCTAGTAAGAGCAAAATAGAAATTGTGCCCTTTTAACGACAATCAGTCACACTAAAAACGGTTAACGATATGAAAAATTTCTAGGCAATATTTTTGAAATTTCTCCGCACTTATTCGCAGTTCTTTTCATTATTTTATATTATAATGCGAAATCTAATATTGCCTATATGAAACATTAAACTGTTAAATATTTTTTAAATTTCAACTGCTACTTCCACGGCTAAAATAATACTTCTGTTTTTTTCAAGAATGAAGCAATTTTCGACTAAAACATTATAACAACATAAGAAGTACTGGTGAAATAAACACTTTTAGACCTTCTTCATATGACAGTAGATTTTTATACAGTTAGACCTTGCAGTGTGAATATATTAAAGACGCATTTGCAAGGTGCGAAGTGAAAATTTTTTAGAAGGCCTGCTTTGCTCATCAAATGACTTTTCTACTGAAACATACGGTTACAAACCAAAAAAAGTAACCGAATTAACTTTTCAGTTTATTTCAGATAACTTGTAAATGTTTGAACTAACTTCTACCCTAATGATCTAAAAACTCAAATTAATTGTGCCGAGTATTTAACATCTCATTATTTACCTAATTTTAAGTAATTTAAAAAATCAGATTTGTAAGGAAGGATGTTATCAAAGTCGTTATGAAAGAACGTACAAATTTAATCTTACTAATCGTAAAAAAAATATAATCTGATAAGAGTTTATTAAATTTAATGTTCAAACCAACATCTTCCTTAAATAACATAGGCGTAGTACATCAATACGCACGGTTTTATTTCTAAGAATTATTATAATTTTTTTGCTTGAATTTTGACTATAGCAAAAATAAACAGAGAGCAATGCACAACGATTTTTCTAACGTTTTTTAAGGAGGAATGAATTGCTGATTGGAGTTTTTCACTATTGGCGCAAAATGTGTATATTTTTATTATACGTTTTGAGTTAACTATCAGTTCCTAAATCAACAAAGAAATATCCATTAAAGAGCGTTACTTAACGAATTTTTATTTCTTTCGCACTATTTGTGTCCTTAACATATCCGAAAATATACTACTAAAATATAATAGAACTGATGTACAGTAGAAAAAAATAATTATTAAGGTCTTGCAAGTAAGGCGGCCTACAATGACGGCAACGCGCGTGTGACGTCAAAGGCAGATATAATATAGGACCAATTAGAGTGTAGTATTTTTAACCAATGAAAAATCTCCAAACCTAACCAATCAGATGTCTTCTTAGGGGTCACTATGATTGGTTAATATTGTCCAATCAGAAGGCTCATTATAGTTCACTACGTCATCCGATATCGACCAATGAAAACGTCTCAATCAGTATTACGTCATTTGTCAGTATCGAGCTTCCTGATTGGTCCGGTACTGTTCCTGCGCGTGACGTCGACTTACATTTTTACATAAATCCACCCATTGTCACCGCCCAGTTAACGATACGGCCGAATATTAAACAATAACGTCTACTGAAATGCTATACTTTCCAGAATTAAAACGCCTACCAAAAACATTTTTAAACTTGTTAAGGTCTTCCGAGTACGGAATGATTATGGTTAATTGTATGAAACAGCAGTATATTTATACTGCTTTTCACAGTATGAAAAATTAAAATTCAGAAAAAGGAAGCACAAGAATAGATTGCAATTACACATACAAGCTTGCTTAAATTTAAGACATTATTTTCTCGGCTACCATGCAAACACTACTATACGAACGTAACACATTGTGATTTTTTCATTGTATATTAAAGTTTATTCAAATAAGGACGTCTCTAAAGTTTTTTTTGTCAAGTAATCGTCAGTAGAATCGCCGGCATTACCAAACTGAAATTTACAATATACTTGAACAATACCTAGTAAGAGCAAAATAGAAATTGTGCCCTTTTAACGACAATCAGTCACACTAAAAACGGTTAACGATATGAAAAATTTCTAGGCAATATTTTTGAAATTTCTCCGCACCTATTCGCAGTTCTTTTCATTATTTTATATTATAATGCGAAAATTAATATTGCCTATATGAAACATTAAACTGTTAAATATTTTTTAAATTTCAACTGCTACTTCCACGGCTAAAATAATACTTCTGTTTTCTTCAAGAATGAAGCAATTTTCGACTAAAACATTATAACAACATAAGAAGTACTGGTGAAATAAACACTTTTAGACCTTCTTCATATGACAGTAGATTTTTATACCGTTAGACCTTGCAGTGTGAATATATTAAAGACGCATTTGCAAGGTGCGAAGTGAAAATTTTTTAGAAGGCCTGCTTTGCTCATCAAATGACTTTTCTACTGAAACATACGGTTACAAACCAAAAAATGTAACCCAATTAACTTTTCAGTTTATTTCAGATAACTTGTAAATGTTTGAACTAACTTCTACCCTAATGATCTAAAAACTCAAATTAATTGTGCCGAGTATTTAACATCTCATTATTTACCTAATTTTAAGTAATTTAAAAAATCAGATTTGTAAGGAAGGATGTTATCAAAGTCGTTATGAAAGAACGTACAAATTAAATCTTACTAATCGTACAAAAAATATAATCTGATAAGAGTTTATTAAATTTATTGTTCAAACCAACATCTTCCTTAAATATCATAGGCGTAGTACATCAATACGCACGGTTTTATTTCTAAGAATTATTATAATTTTTGTGCTTGAATTTTGACTATAGCAAAAATAAACATAGAGCAATGCACAACGATTTTTCTAACGTTTTTTAAGGAGAAATGAATTGCTGACTGGAGTTTTACACTATTGACGCATAATGTGTATATTTTTATTATACGTTTTAAATTAACTATCAGTTATTAAATCAACAAAGAAATAATCATTAGAGAGCGTTATTTAACGAATTTTTATTTCTTTCGCACTATTAGTGTCTTTAACATATCCGAAAATATACTACTAAAATATAATAGAACTGATGTACAGTAGAAAAAAATAATTATTTAGGTCTTGCAAGTAAGGCGGCCTACAATGACGGCAACGCGCGTGTGACGTCAAAGGCAGATATAATATAGGACCAATCAGAGTGTAGTATTTTTAACCAATGAAAAATCTCCAAACCTAACCAATCAGATGTCTTCTTAGGCGTCACTTTGATTGGTTAATATTGTCCAATCAGAAGGCTCATTATAGTTCACTACGTCATCCGATATCGACCAATGAAAACGTCTCAATCAGTATTACGTCATTTGTCAGTATCTAGCTTCCTGATTGGTCCGGTAGTGTTCCTGCGCGTGACGTCGACTTACATTTTTACATAAATCCGCCCAATGTCACCGCCCAGTTAACGATACGGCCGAATATTAAACAATAACGTCTACTAAAATGCTATACTTTCCAGAATTAAAACGCCTACCAAAACATTTTTAAACTTGTTAAGGTCTTCCGAGTACGGAATGATTATGGTTAATTGTATGAAACAGCAGTATATTTATACTGCTTTTCACAGTATGAAAAATTAAAATTCAGAAAAAGGAAGCACAAGAATAGATTGCAATTACACATACAAGCTTGTATAAATTTAAGACATTATTTTCTCGGCTACCATGCAAACACTACTATACGAACGTTAAGGTCTTCCGAGTACGGAATGATTATGGTTAATTGTATGAAACAGCAGTATATTTATACTGCTTTTCACAGTACGAAAAAATAAAATTCACAAAAAAGAAGCACAAGAATAGATTGCGTTTACACACACAAGCTTGCTTAAATTTAAGACATTATTTTCTCGGCTACCATGCAAACACTACTATACGAACGTAACACATTGTGATTTTTTCATTGTATATTAACGTTTATTCAAATAAGGACGTCTCTAAAGTTTTTTTTGTCAAGTAATCGTCAGTAGAATCGCCGGCATTACCAAACTGAAATTTACAATATACTTGAACAATACCTAGTAAGAGCAAAATAGAAATTGTGCCCTTTTAACGACAATCAGTCACACTAAAAACGGTTAACGATATGAAAAATTTCTAGGCAATATTTTTGAAATTTCTCCGCACTTATTCGCAGTTCTTTTCATTATTTTATATTATAATGCGAAATCTAATATTGCCTATATGAAACATTAAACTGTTAAATATTTTTTAAATTTCAACTGCTACTTCCACGGCTAAAATAATACTTCTGTTTTTTTCAAGAATGAAGCAATTTTCGACTAAAACATTATAACAACATAAGAAGTACTGGTGAAATAAACACTTTTAGACCTTCTTCATATGACAGTAGATTTTTATACAGTTAGACCTTGCAGTGTGAATATATTAAAGACGCATTTGCAAGGTGCGAAGTGAAAATTTTTTAGAAGGCCTGCTTTGCTCATCAAATGACTTTTCTACTGAAACATACGGTTACAAACCAAAAAAAGTAACCGAATTAACTTTTCAGTTTATTTCAGATAACTTGTAAATGTTTGAACTAACTTCTACCCTAATGATCTAAAAACTCAAATTAATTGTGCCGAGTATTTAACATCTCATTATTTACCTAATTTTAAGTAATTTAAAAAATCAGATTTGTAAGGAAGGATGTTATCAAAGTCGTTATGAAAGAACGTACAAATTTAATCTTACTAATCGTAAAAAAAATATAATCTGATAAGAGTTTATTAAATTTAATGTTCAAACCAACATCTTCCTTAAATAACATAGGCGTAGTACATCAATACGCACGGTTTTATTTCTAAGAATTATTATAATTTTTTTGCTTGAATTTTGACTATAGCAAAAATAAACAGAGAGCAATGCACAACGATTTTTCTAACGTTTTTTAAGGAGGAATGAATTGCTGATTGGAGTTTTTCACTATTGGCGCAAAATGTGTATATTTTTATTATACGTTTTGAGTTAACTATCAGTTCCTAAATCAACAAAGAAATATCCATTAAAGAGCGTTACTTAACGAATTTTTATTTCTTTCGCACTATTTGTGTCCTTAACATATCCGAAAATATACTACTAAAATATAATAGAACTGATGTACAGTAGAAAAAAATAATTATTAAGGTCTTGCAAGTAAGGCGGCCTACAATGACGGCAACGCGCGTGTGACGTCAAAGGCAGATATAATATAGGACCAATTAGAGTGTAGTATTTTTAACCAATGAAAAATCTCCAAACCTAACCAATCAGATGTCTTCTTAGGGGTCACTATGATTGGTTAATATTGTCCAATCAGAAGGCTCATTATAGTTCACTACGTCATCCGATATCGACCAATGAAAACGTCTCAATCAGTATTACGTCATTTGTCAGTATCGAGCTTCCTGATTGGTCCGGTACTGTTCCTGCGCGTGACGTCGACTTACATTTTTACATAAATCCACCCATTGTCACCGCCCAGTTAACGATACGGCCGAATATTAAACAATAACGTCTACTGAAATGCTATACTTTCCAGAATTAAAACGCCTACCAAAAACATTTTTAAACTTGTTAAGGTCTTCCGAGTACGGAATGATTATGGTTAATTGTATGAAACAGCAGTATATTTATACTGCTTTTCACAGTATGAAAAATTAAAATTCAGAAAAAGGAAGCACAAGAATAGATTGCAATTACACATACAAGCTTGCTTAAATTTAAGACATTATTTTCTCGGCTACCATGCAAACACTACTATACGAACGTAACACATTGTGATTTTTTCATTGTATATTAAAGTTTATTCAAATAAGGACGTCTCTAAAGTTTTTTTTGTCAAGTAATCGTCAGTAGAATCGCCGGCATTACCAAACTGAAATTTACAATATACTTGAACAATACCTAGTAAGAGCAAAATAGAAATTGTGCCCTTTTAACGACAATCAGTCACACTAAAAACGGTTAACGATATGAAAAATTTCTAGGCAATATTTTTGAAATTTCTCCGCACCTATTCGCAGTTCTTTTCATTATTTTATATTATAATGCGAAAATTAATATTGCCTATATGAAACATTAAACTGTTAAATATTTTTTAAATTTCAACTGCTACTTCCACGGCTAAAATAATACTTCTGTTTTCTTCAAGAATGAAGCAATTTTCGACTAAAACATTATAACAACATAAGAAGTACTGGTGAAATAAACACTTTTAGACCTTCTTCATATGACAGTAGATTTTTATACCGTTAGACCTTGCAGTGTGAATATATTAAAGACGCATTTGCAAGGTGCGAAGTGAAAATTTTTTAGAAGGCCTGCTTTGCTCATCAAATGACTTTTCTACTGAAACATACGGTTACAAACCAAAAAATGTAACCCAATTAACTTTTCAGTTTATTTCAGATAACTTGTAAATGTTTGAACTAACTTCTACCCTAATGATCTAAAAACTCAAATTAATTGTGCCGAGTATTTAACATCTCATTATTTACCTAATTTTAAGTAATTTAAAAAATCAGATTTGTAAGGAAGGATGTTATCAAAGTCGTTATGAAAGAACGTACAAATTAAATCTTACTAATCGTACAAAAAATATAATCTGATAAGAGTTTATTAAATTTATTGTTCAAACCAACATCTTCCTTAAATATCATAGGCGTAGTACATCAATACGCACGGTTTTATTTCCAAGAATTATTATAATTTTTGTGCTTGAATTTTGACTATAGCAAAAATAAACATAGAGCAATGCACAACGATTTTTCTAACGTTTTTTAAGGAGAAATGAATTGCTGACTGGAGTTTTACACTATTGACGCATAATGTGTATATTTTTATTATACGTTTTAAATTAACTATCAGTTATTAAATCAACAAAGAAATAATCATTAGAGAGCGTTATTTAACGAATTTTTATTTCTTTCGCACTATTAGTGTCTTTAACATATCCGAAAATATACTACTAAAATATAATAGAACTGATGTACAGTAGAAAAAAATAATTATTTAGGTCTTGCAAGTAAGGCGGCCTACAATGACGGCAACGCGCGTGTGACGTCAAAGGCAGATATAATATAGGACCAATCAGAGTGTAGTATTTTTAACCAATGAAAAATCTCCAAACCTAACCAATCAGATGTCTTCTTAGGCGTCACTTTGATTGGTTAATATTGTCCAATCAGAAGGCTCATTATAGTTCACTACGTCATCCGATATCGACCAATGAAAACGTCTCAATCAGTATTACGTCATTTGTCAGTATCTAGCTTCCTGATTGGTCCGGTAGTGTTCCTGCGCGTGACGTCGACTTACATTTTTACATAAATCCGCCCAATGTCACCGCCCAGTTAACGATACGGCCGAATATTAAACAATAACGTCTACTAAAATGCTATACTTTCCAGAATTAAAACGCCTACCAAAACATTTTTAAACTTGTTAAGGTCTTCCGAGTACGGAATGATTATGGTTAATTGTATGAAACAGCAGTATATTTATACTGCTTTTCACAGTATGAAAAATTAAAATTCAGAAAAAGGAAGCACAAGAATAGATTGCAATTACACATACAAGCTTGTATAAATTTAAGACATTATTTTCTCGGCTACCATGCAAACACTACTATACGAACGTTAAGGTCTTCCGAGTACGGAATGATTATGGTTAATTGTATGAAACAGCAGTATATTTATACTGCTTTTCACAGTACGAAAAAATAAAATTCACAAAAAAGAAGCACAAGAATAGATTGCGTTTACACACACAAGCTTGCTTAAATTTAAGACATTATTTTCTCGGCTACCATGCAAACACTACTATACGAACGTAACACATTGTGATTTTTTCATTGTATATTAAAGTTTATTCAAATAAGGACGTCTCTAAAGTTTTTTTTTGTCAAGTAATCGTCAGTAGAATCGCCGGCATTACCAAACTGAAATTTACAATATACTTGAACAATACCTAGTAAGAGCAAAATAGAAATTGTGCCCTTTTAACGACAATCAGTCACACTAAAAACGGTTAACGATGTGAAAAATTTCTAGGCAATATTTTTGACATTTCTCCGCGCTTATTCGCAGTTCTTTTCATTATTTTATTTTATGATGCGAAAATTAATATTGCCTATATGAAACATTAAACTGTTAAATATTTTTAAATTTCAACTGCTACTTCCACGGCTAAAATAATACTTCTGTTTTCTTCAAGAATGAAGCAATTTTCGACTAAAACATTATAACAACATAAGAAGTACTGGTGAAATAAACACTTTTAGACCTTCTTCATATGACAGTAGATTTTTATACCGTTAGACCTTGCAGTGTGAATATATTAAAGACGCATTTGCAAGGTGCGAAGTGAAAATTTTTTAGAAGGCCTGCTTTGCTCATCAAATGACTATTCTACTGAAACATACGGTTACAAACCAAAAAATGTAACCCAATTAACTTTTCAGTTTATTTCAGATAACTTGTAAATGTTTGAACTAACTTCTACCCTAATGATCTAAAAACTCAAATTAATTGTGCCGAGTATTTAACATCTCATTATTTACCTAATTTTAAGTAATTTAAAAAATCAGATTTGTAAGAAAGGATGTTATCAAAGTCGTTATGAAAGAACGTACAAATTTAATCTTACTTATCGTACAAAAAATATAATCTGATAAGAGTTTATTAAATTTAATGTTCAAACCAACATCTTCCTTAAATAACATAAGCGTAGTACATAAATACGCACGGTTTTATTTCTAAGAATTATTATAATTTTTGTGCTTGAATTTTGACTATAGCAAAAATAAACAGAGAGCAATGCACAACGATTTTTCTAACGTTTTTTAAGGAGGAATGAATTGCTGATTGGAGTTTTACACTATTGGTGCAGAACGTGTATATTTTTATTATACGTTTTGAGTTAACTATCAGTTCCTAAATCAACAAAGAAATAATCATTAGAGAGTTCTTTCGCACTATTTGTGTCTTTAACATATCCGAAAATATTGTAACAGAATCGACCAGACGGATCACGAATGTTCCAGAAATCCATTCATGAAATAGTATAGAGTGTGAAATAATAGTTACAACAAGAGAGAGTAATAAAGAAATAATAATATATCAATTGTGAATGACAATTTTACAATGACGACCATAAAGGTGTGTCTATTCACAATAGTTGTAAAAACTATCGTGTAGTACGCCTATTATAAAATTTCAGGTATACTATTGTGTACAGCTATTTTTATGAAGTTGTTTATGAGGTTGTTTACGTTTTCTATTTACAGTAGTTGACTTGTTAACAAAAGGATTTTTCTAGCATTCATTAATACAGAGTTATTATTTTTTTACTTGAGTAGATTTCACTGCTTTATTCTGGAACAATCTTTATGAATGAGTAGGTATAAAAAGAGACCCCCGAGTGCGGTCAGTCAGTAATCGTTTGATCTTTGACGAATGTCCAACGGACGTAGGTAGGCGCGTACCGAACATTGTGTCAGTCGACGATTCTAACACTGTCTGTGAGTCTATTGTGTAAAGCCTTTTGTGAGTGTATTATAAAGTTAATGGGTAAAGTTAATGTGAATTCAATTTCTATGTTTTGTATGTCTGTTTAAGCTATAAAAGTGATTGTAAGTTATTTATTGTTTATTATCAAGTTTAAGTGAATTATTAAATCATTTATTGTGTTATTTAATTATAATTAGTTTAATCATTTATTTTGTAATCTTTTAGTCTAATAAATATTTGTAATTTGTAAACTTTAGCGTATGAATTATTTAATAACCTAGATCCCGAAACGGACCTTAGCAATAAGTGTCAAAATATACTACTAAAATATAATAGAACTGATGTACAGTAAAAAAAATAATTATTTAGGTCTTGCAAGTAAGGCGGCCTACAATGACGGCAACGCGCGTGTGACGTCAAAGGCAGATATAATATAGGACCAATCAGAGTGTAGTATTTTTAACCAATGAAAAATCTCCAAACCTAACCAATCAGATGTCTTCTTAGGCGTCACTTTGATTGGTCAATATTGTCCAATCAGAAGGCTCATTATAGTTCACTACGTCATCCGATATCGACCAATGAAAACGTCTTAATCAGTATTACGTCATTTGTCAGTATCGAGCTTCCTGATTGGTCCGGTACTGTTCCTGCGCGTGACGTCGACTTACATTTTTACATAAATCCACCCATTGTCACCGCCCAGTTAACGATACGGCCGAATATTAAACAATAACGTCTACTGAAATGCTATACTTTCCAGAATTAAAACGCCTACCAAAAACATTTTTAAACTTGTTAAGGTCTTCCGAGTACGGAATGATTATGGTTAATTGTATGAAACAGCAGTATATTTATACTGCTTTTCACAGTATGAAAAATTAAAATTCTTAAAAAGGAAGCACAAGAATAGATTGCGTTTACACATACAAGCTTGCTTAAATTTAAGACATTATTTTCTCGGCTACCATGCAAACACTACTATACGAACGTAACACATTGTGATTTTTTCATTGTATATTAAAGTTTATTCAAATAAGGACGTCTCTAAAGTTTTTTTTTGTCAAGTAATCGTCAGTAGAATCGCCGGCATTACCAAACTGAAATTTACAATATACTTGAACAATACCTAGTAAGAGCAAAATAGAAATTGTGCCCTTTTAACGACAATCAGTCACACTAAAAACGGTTAACGATGTGAAAAATTTCTAGGCAATATTTTTGACATTTCTCCGCGCTTATTCGCAGTTCTTTTCATTATTTTATTTTATGATGCGAAAATTAATATTGCCTATATAAAACATTAAACTGTTAAATATTTTTAAATTTCAACTGCTACTTCCACGGCTAAAATAATACTTCTGTTTTCTTCAAGAATGAAGCAATTTTCGACTAAAACATTATAACAACATAAGAAGTACTGGTGAAATAAACACTTTTGGACCTTCTTCATATGACAGTAGATTTTTATACCGTTAGACCTTGCAGTGTGAATATATTAAAGACGCATTTGCAAGGTGCGAAGTGAAAATTTTTTAGAAGGCCTGCTTTGCTCATCAAATGACTTTTCTACTGAAACATACGGTTACAAACCAAAAAATGTAACCCAATTAACTTTTCAGTTTATTTCAGATTACTTGTAAATGTTTGAACTAACTTCTACCCTAATGATCTAAAAACTCAAATTAATTGTGCCGAGTATTTAACATCTCATTATTTACCTAATTTTAAGTAATTTAAAAAATCAGATTTGTAAGAAAGGATGTTATCAAAGTCGTTATGAAAGAACGTACAAATTTAATCTTACTTATCGTACAAAAAATATAATCTGATAAGAGTTTATTAAATTTAATGTTCAAACCAACATCTTCCTTAAATAACATAAGCGTAGTACATAAATACGCACGGTTTTATTTCTAAGAATTATTAAAATTTTTGTGCTTGAATTTTGACTATAGCAATAATAAACAGAGAGCAATGCTCAACGATTTTTCTAACGTTTCTTAAGGAGGAATGAATTGCTGATTGGAGTTTTACACTATTGGCGCAGAACGTGTATATTTTTATTATACGTTTTGAGTTAACGAACAGTTCCTAAATCAACAAGAAAATAATCATTAGAGAGCGTTACTGAACGAATTTTTATTTCTTTCACACTATTTGTGCCTTTCACAAATCCGAAAATATAGACTAGGCCTACTACATATTTGGTAAGTGATATTTACCTAGAAACTATATAACTCATTGAAAGGTACCTTCATAATATGTTCTGCCCTACCGTTAACTGGAAGTTGTCATTGGGTGTGGACTTTATATTACAATCATACTCAAAGTGACGCCCAGAATCAGTACGGACCAATCAGAAAGCAGCATATCCTGACGAATGACGTAACGCTCAAGACACTTTGTCATTGGTTGACATCGGTGTGACGTAGTACAGTAATAAAAAACTCTCTGATTGGACAATATTAACCAATCAAAATGACGCAAAAGAAGACTTGTGATTGGTTAAAACTGGGCTTTCTTATTGGCCGAAAATACTCTTGCTGCTGCACAACACTTTCGTTTTGTTCTTATTAACCCATATAATCCTAGTGTTGCGTTTTTGCAACATAATGCACCGAGTTTATTTTGTCACCGACTGTAGTTTAATCTTGTTGTTTGTAAACTTGTGGATGTTACAATAGTTTAGACTAAACATACCAAGGTCGCATTCCATCAATTCCCTTCCGTTTTGTTTCGTCAGTTCAGTTCCAGCTTTGTTATAATTTCTAGCTTGTGTACACGTTCTTTTCGAGAGTAAACCATGGGAGAAAAAAGGTAAGGATTCTTTAAAATTTTAACTGCTAATTTAACGCTACTATTTTTTTTACATGCTTTAGATAGTAAAGATTAGTTAGTAATTTCAGCTAACCGTCATATCTGCATAAATATATTCATAAACGTGGGACAAAAATTGAAGTTGCGTTTTCGCAACACTAGGCCGATATGATGTCTTTTTCCAACAAGTGATATTTTTATTTCATTTTTAGGCAAATGAATGTACATGAGATACTTGACTATCTGCAACATTTAGATGAAGAGGAAGACCCTGCTTTTTGCATGCAGGAAAAATTAATGTGTTTTGTACACCACCTGCAATATTTGGAGACGACACTGACGAAGACAGCGGTGATGAAGATGTTGGCGGTGATGTAAATAACTTGAACGCAAATCAGCTACGTTCTGAAGGACAATTACTACTTGAGTGTAGAAACGATGAAAATGAGCTTAGGTATGATGGAAATACGGAAGTACAAAATGAAGAATTGCCTCACGTAGATACTAGAGTTCCCAGTTCTTCTGGTGTAACAAAAAAAAAATCTGAACCGGAGGAATTCTGATAAAAATAATAAAAAAAATTACAAATGGAAAAATACTGATTCAACAGATGTGAAGCGGGAATGGGAAAAGACAGATATCGGATCGACAGAAATAAAAACGAAAGTGGCAGAAAAAAATCCACTTTTCTATGAACCACATTTTATTGATACAACAGCAAACTGTTGTATACGCTACACAAAACAGTAAACCTCAGGTTCATTTGTCAGTTGATGAAACAAGAGTTTTCATTGGTATCATAATTCTTAGTGGCTATATTCAAGTTCCAAGGCGCCGGATGTACTGGGAAGAAAGTCTTGACACTCACAACGTTCTTGTGTCAGACGCAATACGTCGTGATAGATTTGATGAAGTCATGCGGTTCCTACATTTGAACGACAACGAACTATTAGATAAAGAAGATCGGGTTTCAAAAATTAGACCCTACCTTACGTCACTGAAAGCAAAGAATTCATAATTTGGGAGCACGAATCTAGCGTCGATGAATCGATGATCCCTTACTACGGAAGACATGGCATGAAACAATTTATTCGAGGAAACCCAATTCGCTTTGGTTATAAAGCGTGGTGTCACAATTTAAAATTAGGCTATTGTATTGATTTCGACATTTATCAAGGCGCTGAAAAGTCAAGAGAAAATAAAAGAGAGCTTGGATTGGGTGCATCTGTTCTTTTTCGGTTTGCAAAAAATCTCCCTAAAACATCCGATTCATCTTTTTTATTATTTAGGTAGTAGGCTATCATTATTCTGTTAATTAGTTATATGTAATTGTATCACAAATTTGTAACAATACACTGAAGTAGAATAAATTTTTTGATTAGATTAGTTTATAACAAAAAAATAAATAAATAATATGTAAGAACATTGATTGAAAAAAATAAAATATTAAAATAAAATAAACAGTAAACATACTGAAAATTTTATTTATCCAACGTGATATTGCGTATACCTAGTGTTGCGTTCTCGCAACAGTAGCTAATGCTACTGTATGTGCCTAGTGTTGCGTTTTCGCAACTTCCGTTTTCACCTGGAAGACAGTAAAATTTTTTCAAATAACAAGTCTACTCTTCAAAATAGAAAATTAGGAACATGTATAGCCAATTTCAAAGAAAAATTTCACGAAAAAATATCTCGGATTATATGGGTTAATTTTCATGAAGTAATCCTTCCTCAAGATCTCATCCATTCCATTTAAGGCATCCTCTAGTTCATTCTTTGCCTCGGCTAATACTACTATATCATCGGCGAATCTCAACATTTTTATTGTTTCTCCTTGAATTTTTATTCCTACGTCAAATTTCTCCTTCACTTCATTTATAGTCTCTTCTATATACAAGTTAAAAAGTAGTGGTGACAAAGAACAACCTTGTCGTACACCTTTTCTTACAGCAGCCTCTTTTTCGTACCCCTCGATTCTCAAAACAGCCGTTTGATTCTTATACAGACTGTAGATAACTTTCCTTTCTTTGTATTTAATTCCTAGCCTTTTCAATGTTTTAAACATTTTACTCCAGTCCAGATTGTCAAATGCTTTCTTTTCTGAGTGAGATGAGTTGAGTTGGTTTACATGGTCTTCTCACAGCATTTATAATAATACTTATAAGAATGCCGGTCCTTCGTAAAATCATGTTCTTTCGACTCTCCGAATGACACCTGTATTTCATTATCAAAACGGTTATATTGTAAAATGAAATTCATGAATCTCAGATAATATTACCCTGACTAGTGTCATTTATACCTCTACCTCTTCTGTTCTTACGTGCTTTAGTCATATAATTGGCTGACCCTGTGATAAAAATGAATACATTTATTTCCTGCAGAAACTAGCAAATTACGTTCCAAAAATTTTTAACACTCTACCTTTTCATTATGGCCACAAAAAATTTCATCCACCTTAAAATACAGGAACTAATGAAATCTGAGTAAAGCCAGAAAACATTTCTCGAAATCACATTGGCCATTATATTATCATTTAGTCAAACCGTTGATTATTATTTTTCGACTAATGCTCGTTGGTAGAGCAAAATAGTTTTCTTGTTATAAAACGGATTAATGAGGTATATTTTCTTACCCGGTAGGATATTGACTTTGTTTCGTCTCAAAAAATTTTGAATTAGATTTTTCAACTGCCTTCTACGTATCGTAATATTTATTTACAGTTGTATAAAGTCATTCCCTTAAAAATATGATACATTACTGGCCAAAAATTAGGTTACAAAAATCGAACAACTAGGAAAAATAGATAACCTTCTTTTGTTTTTTTTCTTTGTGTCGGTATCGAATGAACACTCGTGATTTTTTAAAAAACCGTGTTAACATTTAGCAGCAACAGAAACCAATTTTTAATTTCCTTAAGAACTCGAAAGATCTCTACAATGGGGTACTTCATATTTCGTAAGTGATATTTACCAAGAAACTATAAATCTCATTAAAAGGTACCTTCATATGTTCTGCCCTACCGTTAACTAGAAGTTGTCATTGGGTGTGGACTTCATATTACAATCACACTCGACGTGACGCCTAGAATCAGTACGGACCAATCAGAAAGCAGCATATCCAAACGAATGACGTAACGCTCAAGACACTTTGTCATTGGTTGACATCGGTGTGACGTTGTACAGTAATATAAACTCTCTGATTGGACAATATTAACCAATCAAAATGACGCAAAAGAAGACTTGTGATTGGTTAAAACTGGGCTTTCTTGTTGGCCGAAAATACGAGCCTCTGATTGGGCAATTATTACCTGAGCCGTTGACGTCACATGCGCATCACAATCAAATTGGCCCGACTTACTCACGCAACCCTAATAGAACGTTTGTTGAATACCAGTTATATATTGATACGTATATTTTTGTTTCTCTTAAACACAATAAAAGCGTAGGTCAAAAATGATTTGTCAAGTAACGTCTTCTCAAGTCTATTTTTCGTTGATTTAGGATCTGTTAGTTAACGGGAAATTTATAAGCAGTATTTATATCTTCTACACAGGCAGTGTAAAACTATAACCTTTAACACCTGATTCGTACAGATGAGATAAATAAAAAATAATTCGGCGACTGTATTCGCTTAATTGTCGTAGCGAAAGTATAAGGAGAAAAATTACGATCCCGATAGCTGTGATTTTATAGAATTTTAGGCCTGTAATCAGTGTTTATGTAGGCAGCTTGTTCGAATATTACAATTTTATAAGCATTATCAGATGCGACTTTTTAACGTTCCGAAACCGAACAATTCATGAGTTCTCTTAAGCAAGGTAGATTAATAACATCACTTATTTTCAATCCAATTTGTCAGTAAACTAAAATGCAGGCTGTTGAAATTGTTGTGCAATGAAAGTTGTTTTTTAGGTAAGCAGCGGACAAGGTGGTTTGAACCTCTAAAATCTTTTCTGAGTGAGATGAGTTGAGTTGGTTTACATGGTCTTCTTACAGCGTTTATAATTATACTTATCAGGATGCGAGTCCTTCGGAAAATCATGTACTTTCGACTCTCCGAATGACACCGGTATTTCATTATCAACAGGGTTTGATTGTAAAATGAAATTCATGAATCTCAGATGAGATAACTCCGACTACTGTCATATATACCTCTACCTCTTCTGTTCTTACGTGGTTTAGTCATATAATTGGCTGACTCTGTGATAACAATGAATACATATTTACGGTCAGGAACTAGCAAATTACGTGCAAAAAATGTTTAACACTCTACCTTTTCATTAAAGCCACAATAAATTTCATCCATCTTAAAATACAGGAACTAATGAAATAAGAGTAAAGCCAGAAAACCTTTTTCGAAATTTTTTTTTTGTCATCAGTCTCTCGACTGGTTTGATGCAGTTCTCCAACCTGTTCTATCTTGCGCAAGTCGTTTCATATCTACATACCTGTAACACCCTACATCTTTTGTAATTTGCTTTATATATTCTAATCTTTGCCTCCCTCTACAATGTACTCCCTCAATGTTACCCTCCATTATTGATAGCCCAATACCTGGATGTCTTAGGATATGCCCCACTAGCCTATCCCTTCTTTTGGTAAGATGCTTCCATATACTTCTTTTTTCATCCACTCGCCTAAGAACCTCTAAATTACTTATTTTGTCCACCCACCTAATCTTTAACATTTTCCTATAACACCACATTTCAAAAGCTTCTATCCTCTTCCGTTCTACAGCCCCTATCACCCACGTTTCACTTCCGTATAATGCTACACTCCAAACATAATGTTTTAAGAAATTTTTCCTAATCTGTAAATCAATGTTTGTAGTCAGTAAGCTGTTTTTCATTTCAAAGGCTTTTCTAGCTTGAGCAATTCTACTCTTGATATCACTCGTGCTTCTACCATCCTTTGTTATTTTACTCCCTAGATAGCAGAATTCCCCAACTTCCTGTATGTTTTCGTTGCCTACTTTTAAATTTCCCATCTCTTCTAAACCACTCTTGCTGCTGCACAACACTTTCGTTTTGTTCTTATTAATTTTCATGAAGTAATCCTTCCTCAAGATCTCATCCATTCCATTTAAGGCATCCTCTAGTTCATTCTTTGCCTCGGCTAATACTACTATATCATCGGCGAATCTCAACATTTTTATTGTTTCTCCTTGAATTTTTATTCCTACGTCAAATTTCTCCTTCACTTCATTTATAGTCTCTTCTATATACAAGTTAAAAAGTAGTGGTGACAAAGAACAACCTTGTCGTACACCTTTTCTTACAGCAGCCTCTTTTTCGTACCCCTCGATTCTCAAAACAGCCGTTTGATTCTTATACAGACTGTAGATAACTTTCCTTTCTTTGTATTTAATTCCTAGCCTTTTCAATGTTTTAAACATTTTACTCCAGTCCAGATTGTCAAATGCTTTCTTTTCTGAGTGAGATGAGTTGAGTTGGTTTACATGGTCTTCTCACAGCATTTATAATAATACTTATAAGAATGCCGGTCCTTCGTAAAATCATGTTCTTTCGACTCTCCGAATGACACCTGTATTTCATTATCAAAACGGTTATATTGTAAAATGAAATTCATGAATCTCAGATAATATTACCCTGACTAGTGTCATTTATACCTCTACCTCTTCTGTTCTTACGTGCTTTAGTCATATAATTGGCTGACCCTGTGATAAAAATGAATACATTTATTTCCTGCAGAAACTAGCAAATTACGTTCCAAAAATTTTTAACACTCTACCTTTTCATTATGGCCACAAAAAATTTCATCCACCTTAAAATACAGGAACTAATGAAATCTGAGTAAAGCCAGAAAACATTTCTCGAAATCACATTGGCCATTATATTATCATTTAGTCAAACCGTTGATTATTATTTTTCGACTAATGCTCGTTGGTAGAGCAAAATAGTTTTCTTGTTATAAAACGGATTAATGAGGTATATTTTCTTACCCGGTAGGATATTGACTTTGTTTCGTCTCAAAAAATTTTGAATTAGATTTTTCAACTGCCTTCTACGTATCGTAATATTTATTTACAGTTGTATAAAGTCATTCCCTTAAAAATATGATACATTACTGGCCAAAAATTAGGTTACAAAAATCGAACAACTAGGAAAAATAGATAACCTTCTTTTGTTTTTTTTCTTTGTGTCGGTATCGAATGAACACTCGTGATTTTTTAAAAAACCGTGTTAACATTTAGCAGCAACAGAAACCAATTTTTAATTTCCTTAAGAACTCGAAAGATCTCTACAATGGGGTACTTCATATTTCGTAAGTGATATTTACCAAGAAACTATAAATCTCATTAAAAGGTACCTTCATATGTTCTGCCCTACCGTTAACTAGAAGTTGTCATTGGGTGTGGACTTCATATTACAATCACACTCGACGTGACGCCTAGAATCAGTACGGACCAATCAGAAAGCAGCATATCCAAACGAATGACGTAACGCTCAAGACACTTTGTCATTGGTTGACATCGGTGTGACGTTGTACAGTAATATAAACTCTCTGATTGGACAATATTAACCAATCAAAATGACGCAAAAGAAGACCTGTGATTGGTTAAAACTGGGCTTTCTTGTTGGCCGAAAATACGAGCCTCTGATTGGGCAATTATTACCTGAGCCGTTGACGTCACATGCGCATCACAATCAAATTGGCCCGACTTACTCACGCAACCCTAATAGAACGTTTGTTGAATACCAGTTATATTTTGATACGTATATTTTTGTTTCTCTTAAACACAATAAAAGCGTAGGTCAAAAATGATTTGTCAAGTAACGTCTTCTCAAGTCTATTTTTCGTTGATTTAGGATCTGTTAGTTAACGGGAAATTTATAAGCAGTATTTATATCTTCTACACAGGCAGTGTAAAACTATAACCTTTAACACCTGATTCGTACAGATGAGATAAATAAAAAATAATTCGGCGACTGTATTCGCTTAATTGTCGTAGCGAAAGTATAAGGAGAAAAATTACGATCCCGATAGCTGTGATTTTATAGAATTTTAGGCCTGTAATCAGTGTTTATGTAGGCAGCTTGTTCGAATATTACAATTTTATAAGCATTATCAGATGCGACTTTTTAACGTTCCGAAACCGAACAATTCATGAGTTCTCTTAAGCAAGGTAGATTAATAACATTACTTATTTTCAATCCAATTTGTCAGTAAACTAAAATGCAGGCTGTTGAAATTGTTGTGCAATGAAAGTTGTTTTTTAGGTAAGCAGCGGACAAGGTGGTTTGAACCTCTAAAATCTTTTCTGAGTGAGATGAGTTGAGTTGGTTTACATGGTCTTCTTACAGCGTTTATAATTATACTTATCAGGATGCGAGTCCTTCGGAAAATCATGTACTTTCGACTCTCCGAATGACACCGGTATTTCATTATCAACAGGGTTTGATTGTAAAATGAAATTCATGAATCTCAGATGAGATAACTCCGACTACTGTCATATATACCTCTACCTCTTCTGTTCTTACGTGGTTTAGTCATATAATTGGCTGACTCTGTGATAACAATGAATACATATTTACGGTCAGGAACTAGCAAATTACGTGCAAAAAATGTTTAACACTCTACCTTTTCATTAAAGCCACAATAAATTTCATCCATCTTAAAATACAGGAACTAATGAAATAAGAGTAAAGCCAGAAAACCTTTTTCGAAATTTTTTTTTTGTCATCAGTCTCTCGACTGGTTTGATGCAGTTCTCCAACCTGTTCTATCTTGCGCAAGTCGTTTCATATCTACATACCTGTAACACCCTACATCTTTTGTAATTTGCTTTATATATTCTAATCTTTGCCTCCCTCTACAATGTACTCCCTCAATGTTACCCTCCATTATTGATAGCCCAATACCTGGATGTCTTAGGATATGCCCCACTAGCCTATCCCTTCTTTTGGTAAGATGCTTCCATATACTTCTTTTTTCATCCACTCGCCTAAGAACCTCTAAATTACTTATTTTGTCCACCCACCTAATCTTTAACATTTTCCTATAACACCACATTTCAAAAGCTTCTATCCTCTTCCGTTCTACAGCCCCTATCACCCACGTTTCACTTCCGTATAATGCTACACTCCAAACATAATGTTTTAAGAAATTTTTCCTAATCTGTAAATCAATGTTTGTAGTCAGTAAGCTGTTTTTCATTTCAAAGGCTTTTCTAGCTTGAGCAATTCTACTCTTGATATCACTCGTGCTTCTACCATCCTTTGTTATTTTACTCCCTAGATAGCAGAATTCCCCAACTTCCTGTATGTTTTCGTTGCCTACTTTTAAATTTCCCATCTCTTCTAAACCACTCTTGCTGCTGCACAACACTTTCGTTTTGTTCTTATTAATTTTCATGAAGTAATCCTTCCTCAAGATCTCATCCATTCCATTTAAGGCATCCTCTAGTTCATTCTTTGCCTCGGCTAATACTACTATATCATCGGCGAATCTCAACATTTTTATTGTTTCTCCTTGAATTTTTATTCCTACGTCAAATTTCTCCTTCACTTCATTTATAGTCTCTTCTATATACAAGTAAAAAAGTAGTGGTGACAAAGAACAACCTTGTCGTACACCTTTTCTTACAGCAGCCTCTTTTTCGTACCCCTCGATTCTCAAAACAGCCGTTTGATTCTTATACAGACTGTAGATAACTTTCCTTTCTTTGTATTTAATTCTTAGCCTTTTCAATGTTTTAAACATTTTACTCCAGTCCAGATTGTCAAATGCTTTCTTTTCTGAGTGAGATGAGTTGAGTTGGTTTACATGGTCTTCTCACAGCATTTATAATAATACTTATAAGAATGCCGGTCCTTCGTAAAATCATGTTCTTTCGACTCTCCGAATGACACCTGTATTTCATTATCAAAACGGTTTGATTGTAAAATGAAATTCATGAATCTCAGATAATATTACCCTGACTAGTGTCATTTATACCTCTACCTCTTCTGTTCTTACGTGCTTTAGTCATATAATTGGCTGACCCTGTGATAAAAATGAATACATTTATTTCCTGCAGAAACTAGCAAATTACGTTCCAAAAATTTTTAACACTCTACCTTTTCATTATGGCCACAAAAAATTTCATCCACCTTAAAATACAGGAACTAATGAAATCTGAGTAAAGCCAGAAAACATTTCTCGAAATCACATTGGCCATTATATTATCATTTAGTCAAACCGTTGATTATTATTTTTCGACTAATGCTCGTTGGTAGAGCAAAATAGTTTTCTTGTTATAAAACGGATTAATGAGGTATATTTTCTTACCCGGTAGGATATTGACTTTGTTTCGTCTCAAAAAATTTTGAATTAGATTTTTCAACTGCCTTCTACGTATCGTAATATTTATTTACAGTTGTATAAAGTCATTCCCTTAAAAATATGATACATTACTGGCCAAAAATTAGGTTACAAAAATCGAACAACTAGGAAAAATAGATAACCTTCTTTTGTTTTTTTTCTTTGTGTCGGTATCGAATGAACACTCGTGATTTTTTAAAAAACCGTGTTAACATTTAGCAGCAACAGAAACCAATTTTTAATTTCCTTAAGAACTCGAAAGATCTCTACAATGGGGTACTTCATATTTCGTAAGTGATATTTACCAAGAAACTATAAATCTCATTAAAAGGTACGTTCATATGTTCTGCCCTACCGTTAACTAGAAGTTGTCATTGGGTGTGGACTTCATGTTACAATCACACTCGACGTGACGCCTAGAATCAGTACGGACCAATCAGAAAGCAGCATATCCAAACGAATGACGTAACGCTCAAGACACTTTGTCATTGGTTGACATCGGTGTGACGTTGTACAGTAATATAAACTCTCTGATTGGACAATATTAACCAATCAAAATGACGCAAAAGAAGACTTGTGATTGGTTAAAACTGGGCTTTCTTGTTGGCCGAAAATACGAGCCTCTGATTGGGCAATTATTACCTGAGCCGTTGACGTCACATGCGCATCACAATCAAATTGGCCCGACTTACTCACGCAACCCTAATAGAACGTTTGTTGAATACCAGTTATATATTGATACGTATATTTTTGTTTCTCTTAAACACAATAAAAGCGTAGGTCAAAAATGATTTGTCAAGTAACGTCTTCTCAAGTCTATTTTTCGTTGATTTAGGATCTGTTAGTTAACGGGAAATTTATAAGCAGTATTTATATCTTCTACACAGGCAGTGTAAAACTATAACCTTTAACACCTGATTCGTACAGATGAGATAAATAAAAAATAATTCGGCGACTGTATTCGCTTAATTGTCGTAGCGAAAGTATAAGGAGAAAAATTACGATCCCGATAGCTGTGATTTTATAGAATTTTAGGCCTGTAATCAGTGTTTATGTAGGCAGCTTGTTCGAATATTACAATTTTATAAGCATTATCAGATGCGACTTTTTAACGTTCCGAAACCGAACAATTCATGAGTTCTCTTAAGCAAGGTAGATTAATAACATTACTTATTTTCAATCCAATTTGTCAGTAAACTAAAATGCAGGCTGTTGAAATTGTTGTGCAATGAAAGTTGTTTTTTAGGTAAGCAGCGGACAAGGTGGTTTGAACCTCTAAAATCTTTTCTGAGTGAGATGAGTTGAGTTGGTTTACATGGTCTTCTTACAGCGTTTATAATTATACTTATCAGGATGCGAGTCCTTCGGAAAATCATGTACTTTCGACTCTCCGAATGACACCGGTATTTCATTATCAACAGGGTTTGATTGTAAAATGAAATTCATGAATCTCAGATGAGATAACTCCGACTACTGTCATATATACCTCTACCTCTTCTGTTCTTACGTGGTTTAGTCATATAATTGGCTGACTCTGTGATAACAATGAATACATATTTACGGTCAGGAACTAGCAAATTACGTGCAAAAAATGTTTAACACTCTACCTTTTCATTAAAGCCACAATAAATTTCATCCATCTTAAAATACAGGAACTAATGAAATAAGAGTAAAGCCAGAAAACCTTTTTCGAAATTTTTTTTTTTGTCATCAGTCTCTCGACTGGTTTGATGCAGTTCTCCAACCTGTTCTATCTTGCGCAAGTCGTTTCATATCTACATACCTGTAACACCCTACATCTTTTGTAATTTGCTTTATATATTCTAATCTTTGCCTCCCTCTACAATGTACTCCCTCAATGTTACCCTCCATTATTGATAGCCCAATACCTGGATGTCTTAGGATATGACCCACTAGCCTATCCCTTCTTTTGGTAAGATGCTTCCATATACTTCTTTTTTCATCCACTCGCCTAAGAACCTCTAAATTACTTATTTTGTCCACCCACCTAATCTTTAACATTTTCCTATAACACCACATTTCAAAAGCTTCTATCCTCTTCCGTTCTACAGCCCCTATCACCCACGTTTCACCTCCGTATAATGCTACACTCCAAACATAATGTTTTAAGAAATTTTTCCTAATCTGTAAATCAATGTTTGTAGTCAGTAAGCTGTTTTTCATTTCAAAGGCTTTTCTAGCTTGAGCAATTCTACTCTTGATATCACTCGTGCTTCTACCATCCTTTGTTATTTTACTCCCTAGATAGCAGAATTCCCCAACTTCCTGTATGTTTTCGTTGCCTACTTTTAAATTTCCCATCTCTTCTAAACCACTCTTGCTGCTGCACAACACTTTCGTTTTGTTCTTATTAATTTTCATGAAGTAATCCTTCCTCAAGATCTCATCCATTCCATTTAAGGCATCCTCTAGTTCATTCTTTGCCTCGGCTAATACTACTATATCATCGGCGAATCTCAACATTTTTATTGTTTCTCCTTGAATTTTTATTCCTACGTCAAATTTCTCCTTCACTTCATTTATAGTCTCTTCTATATACAAGTTAAAAAGTAGTGGTGACAAAGAACAACCTTGTCGTACACCTTTTCTTACAGCAGCCTCTTTTTCGTACCCCTCGATTCTCAAAACAGCCGTTTGATTCTTATACAGACTGTAAATAACTTTCCTTTCTTTGTATTTAATTCCTAGCCTTTTCAATGTTTTAAACATTTTACTCCAGTCCAGATTGTCAAATGCTTTCTTTTCTGAGTGAGATGAGTTGAGTTGGTTTACATGGTCTTCTCACAGCATTTATAATTATACTTATAAGAATGCCGGTCCTTCGTAAAATCATGTTCTTTCGACTCTCCGAATGACACCTGTATTTCATTAACAAAACGGTTTGATTGTAAAATGAAATTCATGAATCTCAGATAATATTACCCTGACTAGAGTCATTTATACCTCTACCTCTTCTGTTCTTACGTGCTTTAGTCATATAATTGGCTGACCCTGTGATAAAAATGAATACATTTATTTCCTGCAGAAACTAGCAAATTACGTTCCAAAAATTTTTAACACTCTACCTTTTCATTATGGCCACAAAAAATTTCATCCACCTTAAAATACAGGAACTAATGAAATCAGAGTAAAGCCAGAAAACATTTCTCGAAATCACATTGGCCATTATATTATCATTTAGTCAAACCGTTGATTATTATTTTTCGACTAATGCTCGTTGGTAGAGCAAAATAGTTTTCTTGTTATAAAACGGATTAATGAGGTATATTTTCTTACCCGGTAGGATATTGACTTTGTTTCGTCTCAAAAAATTTTGAATTAGATTTTTCAACTGCCTTCTACGTATCGTAATATTTATTTACAGTTGTATAAAGTCATTCCCTTAAAAATATGATACATTACTGGCCAAAAATTAGGTTACAAAAATCGAACAACTAGGAAAAATAGATAACCTTCTTTTGTTTTTTTTCTTTGTGTCGGTATCGAATGAACACTCGTGATTTTTTAAAAAACCGTGTTAACATTTAGCAGCAACAGAAACCAATTTTTAATTTCCTTAAGAACTCGAAAGATCTCTACAATGGGGTACTTCATATTTCGTAAGTGATATTTACCAAGAAACTATAAATCTCATTAAAAGGTACCTTCATATGTTCTGCCCTACCGTTAACTAGAAGTTGTCATTGGGTGTGGACTTCATATTACAATCACACTCGACGTGACGCCTAGAATCAGTACGGACCAATCAGAAAGCAGCATATCCAAACGAATGACGTAACGCTCAAGACACTTTGGCATTGGTTGACATCGGTGTGACGTTGTACAGTAATATAAACTCTCTGATTGGACAATATTAACCAATCAAAATGACGCAAAAGAAGACTTGTGATTGGTTAAAACTGGGCTTTCTTATTGGCCGAAAATACGAGCCTCTGATTGGGCAATTATTACCTGAGCCGTTGACGTCACATGCGCATCACAATCAAATTGGCCCGACTTACTCACGCAACCCTAATAGAACGTTTGTTGAATACCAGTTATATTTTGATACGTATATTTTTGTTTCTCTTAAACACAATAAAAGCGTAGGTCAGAAATGATTTGTCAAGTAACGTCTTCTCAAGTCTATTTTTCGTTGATTTAGGATCTGTTAGTTAACGGGAAATTTATAAGCAGTATTTATATCTTCTACACAGGCAGTGTAAAACTATAACCTTTAACACCTGATTCGTACAGATGAGATAAATAAAAAATAATTCGGTGACTGTATTCGCTTAATTGTCGTAGCGAAAGTATAAGGAGAAAAATTACGATCCCGATAGCTGTGATTTTATAGAATTTTAGGCCTGTAATCAGTGTTTATGTAGGCAGCTTGTTCGAATATTACAATTTTATAAGCATTATCAGATGCGACTTTTTAACGTTCCGAAACCGAACAATTCATGAGTTCTCTTAAGCAAGGTAGATTAATAACATTACTTATTTTCAATCCAATTTGTCAGTAAACTAAAATGCAGGCTGTTGAAATTGTTGTGCAATGAAAGTTGTTTTTTAGGTAAGCAGCGGACAAGGTGGTTTGAACCTCTAAAATCTTTTCTGAGTGAGATGAGTTGAGTTGGTTTACATGGTCTTCTTACAGCGTTTATAATTATACTTATCAGGATGCGAGTCCTTCGGAAAATCATGTACTTTCGACTCTCCGAATGACACCGGTATTTCATTATCAACAGGGTTTGATTGTAAAATGAAATTCATGAATCTCAGATGAGATAACTCCGACTACTGTCATATATACCTCTACCTCTTCTGTTCTTACGTGGTTTAGTCATATAATTGGCTGACTCTGTGATAACAATGAATACATATTTACGGTCAGGAACTAGCAAATTACGTGCAAAAAATGTTTAACACTCTACCTTTTCATTAAAGCCACAATAAATTTCATCCATCTTAAAATACAGGAACTAATGAAATAAGAGTAAAGCCAGAAAACCTTTTTCGAATTTTTTTTTTTGTCATCAGTCTCTCGACTGGTTTGATGCAGTTCTCCAACCTGTTCTATCTTGCGCAAGTCGTTTCATATCTACATACCTGTAACACCCTACATCTTTTGTAATTTGCTTTATATATTCTAATCTTTGCCTCCCTCTACAATGTACTCCCTCAATGTTACCCTCCATTATTGATAGCCCAATACCTGGATGTCTTAGGATATGCCCCACTAGCCTATCCCTTCTTTTGGTAAGATGCTTCCATATACTTCTTTTTTCATCCACTCGCCTAAGAACCTCTAAATTACTTATTTTGTCCACCCACCTAATCTTTAACATTTTCCTATAACACCACATTTCAAAAGCTTCTATCCTCTTCCGTTCTACAGCCCCTATCACCCACGTTTCACCTCCGTATAATGCTACACTCCAAACATAATGTTTTAAGAAATTTTTCATAATCTGTAAATCAATGTTTGTAGTCAGTAAGCTGTTTTTCATTTCAAAGGCTTTTCTAGCTTGAGCAATTCTACTCTTGATATCACTCGTGCTTCTACCATCCTTTGTTATTTTACTCCCTAGATAGCAGAATTCCCCAACTTCCTGTATGTTTTCGTTGCCTACTTTTAAATTTCCCATCTCTTCTAAACCACTCTTGCTGCTGCACAACACTTTCGTTTTGTTCTTATTAATTTTCATGAAGTAATCCTTCCTCAAGATCTCATCCATTCCATTTAAGGCATCCTCTAGTTCATTCTTTGCCTCGGCTAATACTACTATATCATCGGCGAATCTCAACATTTTTATTGTTTCTCCTTGAATTTTTATTCCTACGTCAAATTTCTCCTTCACTTCATTTATAGTCTCTTCTATATACAAGTTAAAAAGTAGTGGTGACAAAGAACAACCTTGTCGTACACCTTTTCTTACAGCAGCCTCTTTTTCGTACCCCTCGATTCTCAAAACAGCCGTTTGATTCTTATACAGACTGTAGATAACTTTCCTTTCTTTGTATTTAATTCCTAGCCTTTTCAATGTTTTAAACATTTTACTCCAGTCCAGATTGTCAAATGCTTTCTTTTCTGAGTGAGATGAGTTGAGTTGGTTTACATGGTCTTCTCACAGCATTTATAATTATACTTATAAGAATGCCGGTCCTTCGTAAAATCATGTTCTTTCGACTCTCCGAATGACACCTGTATTTCATTATCAAAACGGTTTGATTGTAAAATGAAATTCATGAATCTCAGATAATATTACCCTGACTAGTGTCATTTATACCTCTACCTCTTCTGTTCTTAAGTGCTTTAGTCATATAATTGGCTGACCCTGTGATAAAAATGAATACATTTATTTCCTGCAGAAACTAGCAAATTACGTTCCAAAAATTTTTAACACTCTACCTTTTCATTATGGCCACAAAAAATTTCATCCACCTTAAAATACAGGAACTAATGAAATCAGAGTAAAGCCAGAAAACATTTCTCGAAATCACATTGGCCATTATATTATCATTTAGTCAAACCGTTGATTATTATTTTTCGACTAATGCTCGTTGGTAGAGCAAAATAGTTTTCTTGTTATAAAACGGATTAATGAGGTATATTTTCTTACCCGGTAGGATATTGACTTTGTTTCGTCTCAAAAAATTTTGAATTAGATTTTTCAACTGCCTTCTACGTATCGTAATATTTATTTACAGTTGTATAAAGTCATTCCCTTAAAAATATGATACATTACTGGCCAAAAATTAGGTTACAAAAATCGAACAACTAGGAAAAATAGATAACCTTCTTTTGTTTTTTTTCTTTGTGTCGGTATCGAATGAACACTCGTGATTTTTTAAAAAACCGTGTTAACATTTAGCAGCAACAGAAACCAATTTTTAATTTCCTTAAGAACTCGAAAGATCTCTACAATGGGGTACTTCATATTTCGTAAGTGATATTTACCAAGAAACTATAAATCTCATTAAAAGGTACCTTCATATGTTCTGCCCTACCGTTAACTAGAAGTTGTCATTGGGTGTGGACTTCATATTACAATCACACTCGACGTGACGCCTAGAATCAGTACGGACCAATCAGAAAGCAGCATATACAAACGAATGACGTAACGCTCAAGACACTTTGGCATTGGTTGACATCGGTGTGACGTTGTACAGTAATATAAACTCTCTGATTGGACAATATTAACCAATCAAAATGACGCAAAAGAAGACTTGTGATTGGTTAAAACTGGGCTTTCTTGTTGGCCGAAAATACGAGCCTCTGATTGGGCAATTATTACCTGAGCCGTTGACGTCACATGCGCATCACAATCAAATTGGCCCGACTTACTCACGCAACCCTAATAGAACGTTTGTTGAATACCAGTTATATATTGATACGTATATTTTTGTTTCTCTTAAACACAATAAAAGCGTAGGTCAAAAATGATTTGTCAAGTAACGTCTTCTCAAGTCTATTTTTCGTTGATTTAGGATCTGTTGGTTAACGGGAAATTTATAAGCAGTATTTATATCTTCTACACAGGCAGTGTAAAACTATAACCTTTAACACCTGATTCGTACAGATGAGATAAATAAAAAATAATTCGGCGACTGTATTCGCTTAATTGTCGTAGCGAAAGTATAAGGAGAAAAATTACGATCCCGATAGCTGTGATTTTATAGAATTTTAGGCCTGTAATCAGTGTTTATGTAGGCAGCTTGTTCGAATATTACAATTTTATAAGCATTATCAGATGCGACTTTTTAACGTTCCGAAACCGAACAATTCATGAGTTCTCTTAAGCAAGGTAGATTAATAACATTACTTATTTTCAATCCAATTTGTCAGTAAACTAAAATGCAGGCTGTTGAAATTGTTGTGCAATGAAAGTTGTTTTTTAGGTAAGCAGCGGACAAGGTGGTTTGAACCTCTAAAATCTTTTCTGAGTGAGATGAGTTGAGTTGGTTTACATGGTCTTCTTACAGCGTTTATAATTATACTTATCAGGATGCGAGTCCTTCGGAAAATCATGTACTTTCGACTCTCCGAATGACACCGGTATTTCATTATCAACAGGGTTTGATTGTAAAATGAAATTCATGAATCTCAGATGAGATAACTCCGACTACTGTCATATATACCTCTACCTCTTCTGTTCTTACGTGGTTTAGTCATATAATTGGCTGACTCTGTGATAACAATGAATACATATTTACGGTCAGGAACTAGCAAATTACGTGCAAAAAATGTTTAACACTCTACCTTCTCATTAAGGCCACAATAAATTTCATCCATCTTAAAATACAGGAACTAATGAAATAAGAGTAAAGCCAGAAAACCTTTTTCGAAATTTTTTTTTGTCATCAGTCTCTCGACTGGTTTGATGCAGTTCTCCAACCTGTTCTATCTTGCGCAAGTCGTTTCATATCTACATACCTGTAACACCCTACATCTTTTGTAATTTGCTTTATATATTCTAATCTTTGCCTCCCTCTACAATGTACTCCCTCAATGTTACCCTCCATTATTGATAGCCCAATACCTGGATGTCTTAGGATATGCCCCACTAGCTTATCCCTTCTTTTGGTAAGATGCTTCCATATACTTCTTTTTTCATCCACTCGCCTAAGAACCTCTAAATTACTTATTTTGTCCACCCACCTAATCTTTAACATTTTCCTATAACACCACATTTCAAAAGCTTCTATCCTCTTCCGTTCTACAGCCCCTATCACCCACGTTTCACTTCCGTATAATGCTACACTCCAAACATAATGTTTTAAGAAATTTTTCCTAATCTGTAAATCAATGTTTGTAGTCAGTAAGCTGTTTTTCATTTCAAAGGCTTTTCTAGCTTGAGCAATTCTACTCTTGATATCACTCGTGCTTCTACCATCCTTTGTTATTTTACTCCCTAGATAGCAGAATTCCCCAACTTCCTGTATGTTTTCGTTGCCTACTTTTAAATTTCCCATCTCTTCTAAACCACTCTTGCTGCTGCACAACACTTTCGTTTTGTTCTTATTAATTTTCATGAAGTAATCCTTCCTCAAGATCTCATCCATTCCATTATGGCATCCTCTAGTTCATTCTTTGCCTCGGCTAATACTACTATATCATCGGCGAATCTCAACATTTTTATTGTTTCTCCTTGAATTTTTATTCTTACGTCAAATTTCTCCTTCACTTCATTTATAGTCTCTTCTATATACAAGTTAAAAAGTAGTGGTGACAAAGAACAACCTTGTCGTACACCTTTTCTTACAGCAGCCTCTTTTTCGTACCCCTCGATTCTCAAAACAGCCGTTTGATTCTTATACAGACTGTAGATAACTTTCCTTTCTTTGTATTTAATTCCTAGCCTTTTCAATGTTTTAAACATTTTACTCCAGTCCAGATTGTCAAATGCTTTCTTTTCTGAGTGAGATGAGTTGAGTTGGTTTACATGGTCTTCTCACAGCATTTATAATAATACTTATAAGAATGCCGGTCCTTCGTAAAATCATGTTCTTTCGACTCTCCGAATGACACCTGTATTTCATTATCAAAACGGTTTGATTGTAAAATGAAATTCATGAATCTCAGATAATATTACCCTGACTAGTGTCATTTATACCTCTACCTCTTCTGTTCTTAAGTGCTTTAGTCATATAATTGGCTGACCCTGTGATAAAAATGAATACATTTATTTCCTGCAGAAACTAGCAAATTACGTTCCAAAAATTTTTAACACTCTACCTTTTCATTATGGCCACAAAAAATTTCATCCACCTTAAAATACAGGAACTAATGAAATCTGAGTAAAGCCAGAAAACATTTCTCGAAATCACATTGGCCATTATATTATCATTTAGTCAAACCGTTGATTATTATTTTTCGACTAATGCTCGTTGGTAGAGCAAAATAGTTTTCTTGTTATAAAACGGATTAATGAGGTATATTTTCTTACCCGGTAGGATATTGACTTTGTTTCGTCTCAAAAAATTTTGAATTAGATTTTTCAACTGCCTTCTACGTATCGTAATATTTATTTACAGTTGTATAAAGTCATTCCCTTAAAAATATGATACATTACTGGCCAAAAATTAGGTTACAAAAATCGAACAACTAGGAAAAATAGATAACCTTCTTTTGTTTTTTTTCTTTGTGTCGGTATCGAATGAACACTCGTGATTTTTTAAAAAACCGTGTTAACATTTAGCAGCAACAGAAACCAATTTTTAATTTCCTTAAGAACTCGAAAGATCTCTACAATGGGGTACTTCATATTTCGTAAGTGATATTTACCAAGAAACTATAAATCTCATTAAAAGGTACCTTCATATGTTCTGCCCTACCGTTAACTAGAAGTTGTCATTGGGTGTGGACTTCATATTACAATCACACTCGACGTGACGCCTAGAATCAGTACGGACCAATCAGAAAGCAGCATATCCAAACGAATGACGTAACGCTCAAGACACTTTGGCATTGGTTGACATCGGTGTGACGTTGTACAGTAATATAAACTCTCTGATTGGACAATATTAACCAATCAAAATGACGCAAAAGAAGACTTGTGATTGGTTAAAACTGGGCTTTCTTATTGGCCGAAAATACGAGCCTCTGATTGGGCAATTATTACCTGAGCCGTTGACGTCACATGCGCATCACAATCAAATTGGCCCGACTTACTCACGCAACCCTAATAGAACGTTTGTTGAATACCAGTTATATTTTGATACGTATATTTTTGTTTCTCTTAAACACAATAAAAGCGTAGGTCAGAAATGATTTGTCAAGTAACGTCTTCTCAAGTCTATTTTTCGTTGATTTAGGATCTGTTAGTTAACGGGAAATTTATAAGCAGTATTTATATCTTCTACACAGGCAGTGTAAAACTATAACCTTTAACACCTGATTCGTACAGATGAGATAAATAAAAAATAATTCGGTGACTGTATTCGCTTAATTGTCGTAGCGAAAGTATAAGGAGAAAAATTACGATCCCGATAGCTGTGATTTTATAGAATTTTAGGCCTGTAATCAGTGTTTATGTAGGCAGCTTGTTCGAATATTACAATTTTATAAGCATTATCAGATGCGACTTTTTAACGTTCCGAAACCGAACAATTCATGAGTTCTCTTAAGCAAGGTAGATTAATAACATTACTTATTTTCAATCCAATTTGTCAGTAAACTAAAATGCAGGCTGTTGAAATTGTTGTGCAATGAAAGTTGTTTTTTAGGTAAGCAGCGGACAAGGTGGTTTGAACCTCTAAAATCTTTTCTGAGTGAGATGAGTTGAGTTGGTTTACATGGTCTTCTTACAGCGTTTATAATTATACTTATCAGGATGCGAGTCCTTCGGAAAATCATGTACTTTCGACTCTCCGAATGACACCGGTATTTCATTATCAACAGGGTTTGATTGTAAAATGAAATTCATGAATCTCAGATGAGATAACTCCGACTACTGTCATATATACCTCTACCTCTTCTGTTCTTACGTGGTTTAGTCATATAATTGGCTGACTCTGTGATAACAATGAATACATATTTACGGTCAGGAACTAGCAAATTACGTGCAAAAAATGTTTAACACTCTACCTTTTCATTAAAGCCACAATAAATTTCATCCATCTTAAAATACAGGAACTAATGAAATAAGAGTAAAGCCAGAAAACCTTTTTCGAAATTTTTTTTTTTGTCATCAGTCTCTCGACTGGTTTGATGCAGTTCTCCAACCTGTTCTATCTTGCGCAAGTCGTTTCATATCTACATACCTGTAACACCCTACATCTTTTGTAATTTGCTTTATATATTCTAATCGTTGCCTCCCTCTACAATGTACTCCCTCAATGTTACCCTCCATTATTGATAGCCCAATACCTGGATGTCTTAGGATATGCCCCACTAGCCTATCCCTTCTTTTGGTAAGATGCTTCCATATACTTCTTTTTTCATCCACTCGCCTAAGAACCTCTAAATTACTTATTTTGTCCACCCACCTAATCTTTAACATTTTCCTATAACACCACATTTCAAAAGCTTCTATCCTCTTCCGTTCTACAGCCCCTATCACCCACGTTTCACTTCCGTATAATGCTACACTCCAAACATAATGTTTTAAGAAATTTTTCCTAATCTGTAAATCAATGTTTGTAGTCAGTAAGCTGTTTTTCATTTCAAAGGCTTTTCTAGCTTGAGCAATTCTACTCTTGATATCACTCGTGCTTCTACCATCCTTTGTTATTTTACTCCCTAGATAGCAGAATTCCCCAACTTTCTGTATGTTTTCGTTGCCTACTTTTAAATTTCCCATCTCTTCTAAACCACTCTTGCTGCTGCACAACACTTTCGTTTTGTTCTTATTAATTTTCATGAAGTAATCCTTCCTCAAGATCTCATCCATTCCATTTAAGGCATCCTCTAGTTCATTCTTTGCCTCGGCTAATACTACTATATCATCGGCGAATCTCAACATTTTTATTGTTTCTCCTTGAATTTTTATTCCTACGTCAAATTTCTCCTTCACTTCATTTATAGTCTCTTCTATATACAAGTTAAAAAGTAGTGGTGACAAAGAACAACCTTGTCGTACACCTTTTCTTACAGCAGCCTCTTTTTCGTACCCCTCGATTCTCAAAACAGCCGTTTGATTCTTATACAGACTGTAGATAACTTTCCTTTCTTTGTATTTAATTCCTAGCCTTTTCAATGTTTTAAACATTTTACTCCAGTCCAGATTGTCAAATGCTTTCTTTTCTGAGTGAGATGAGTTGAGTTGGTTTACATGGTCTTCTCACAGCATTTATAATTATACTTATAAGAATGCCGGTCCTTCGTAAAATCATGTTCTTTCGACTCTCCGAATGACACCTGTATTTCATTATCAAAACGGTTTGATTGTAAAATGAAATTCATGAATCTCAGATAATATTACCCTTACTAGTGTCATTTATACCTCTACCTCTTCTGTTCTTACGTGCTTTAGTCATATAATTGGCTGACCCTGTGATAAAAATGAATACATTTATTTCCTGCAGAAACTAGCAAATTACGTTCCAAAAATTTTTAACACTCTACCTTTTCATTATGGCCACAAAAAATTTCATCCACCTTAAAATACAGGAACTAATGAAATCAGAGTAAAGCCAGAAAACATTTCTCGAAATCACATTGGCCATTATATTATCATTTAGTCAAACCGTTGATTATTATTTTTCGACTAATGCTCGTTGGTAGAGCAAAATAGTTTTCTTGTTCTAAAACGGATTAATGAGGTATATTTTCTTACCCGGTAGGATATTGACTTTGTTTCGTCTCAAAAAATTTTGAATTAGATTTTTCAACTGCCTTCTACGTATCGTAATATTTATTTACAGTTGTATAAAGTCATTCCCTTAAAAATATGATACATTACTGGCCAAAAATTAGGTTACAAAAATCGAACAACTAGGAAAAATAGATAACCTTCTTTTGTTTTTTTTCTTTGTGTCGGTATCGAATGAACACTCGTGATTTTTTAAAAAACCGTGTTAACATTTAGCAGCAACAGAAACCAATTTTTAATTTCCTTAAGAACTCTAAAGATCTCTACAATGGGGTACTTCATATTTCGTAAGTGATATTTACCAAGAAACTATAAATCTCATTAAAAGGTACCTTCATATGTTCTGCCCTACCGTTAACTAGAAGTTGTCATTGGGTGTGGACTTCATATTACAATCACACTCGACGTGACGCCTAGAATCAGTACGGACCAATCAGAAAGCAGCATATCCAAACGAATGACGTAACGCTCAAGACACTTTGTCATTGGTTGACGTCGGTGTGACGTTGTACAGTAATATAAACTCTCTGATTGGACAATATTAACCAATCAAAATGACGCAAAAGAAGACTTGTGATTGGTTAAAACTGGGCTTTCTTGTTGGCCGAAAATACGAGCCTCTGATTGGGCAATTATTACCTGAGCCGTTGACGTCACATGCGCATCACAATCAAATTGGCCCGACTTACTCACGCAACCCTAATAGAACGTTTGTTGAATACCAGTTATATTTTGATACGTATATTTTTGTTTCTCTTAAACACAATAAAAGCGTAGGTCAAAAATGATTTGTCAAGTAACGTCTTCTCAAGTCTATTTTTCGTTGATTTAGGTTCTGTTAGTTAACGGGAAATTTATAAGCAGTATTTATATCTTCTACACAGGCAGTGTAAAACTATAACCTTTAACACCTGATTCGTACAGATGAGATAAATAAAAAATAATTCGGCGACTGTATTCGCTTAATTGTCGTAGCGAAAGTATAAGGAGAAAAATTACGATCCCGATAGCTGTGATTTTATAGAATTTTAGGCCTGTAATCAGTGTTTATGTAGGCAGCTTGTTCGAATATTACAATTTTATAAGCATTATCAGATGCGACTTTTTAACGTTCCGAAACCGAACAATTCATGAGTTCTCTTAAGCAAGGTAGATTAATAACATTACTTATTTTCAATCCAATTTGTCAGTAAACTAAAATGCAGGCTGTTGAAATTGTTGTGCAATGAAAGTTGTTTTTTAGGTAAGCAGCGGACAAGGTGGTTTGAACCTCTAAAATCTTTTCTGAGTGAGATGAGTTGAGTTGGTTTACATGGTCTTCTTACAGCGTTTATAATTATACTTATCAGGATGCGAGTCCTTCGGAAAATCATGTACTTTCGACTCTCCGAATGACACCGGTATTTCATTATCAACAGGGTTTGATTGTAAAATGAAATTCATGAATCTCAGATGAGATAACTCCGACTACTGTCATATATACCTCTACCTCTTCTGTTCTTACGTGGTTTAGTCATATAATTGGCTGACTCTGTGATAACAATGAATACATATTTACGGTCAGGAACTAGCAAATTACGTGCAAAAAATGTTTAACACTCTACCTTTTCATTAAAGCCACAATAAATTTCATCCATCTTAAAATACAGGAACTAATGAAATAAGAGTAAAGCCAGAAAACCTTTTTCGAAATTTTTTTTTTTGTCATCAGTCTCTCGACTGGTTTGATGCAGTTCTCCAACCTGTTCTATCTTGCGCAAGTCGTTTCATATCTACATACCTGTAACACCCTACATCTTTTGTAATTTGCTTTATATATTCTAATCTTTGCCTCCCTCTACAATGTACTCCCTCAATGTTACCCTCCATTATTGATAGCCCAATACCTGGATGTCTTAGGATATGCCCCACTAGCCTATCCCTTCTTTTGGTAAGATGCTTCCATATACTTCTTTTTTCATCCACTCGCCTAAGAACCTCTAAATTACTTATTTTGTCCACCCACCTAATCTTTAACATTTTCCTATAACACCACATTTCAAAAGCTTCTATCCTCTTCCGTTCTACAGCCCCTATCACCCACGTTTCACCTCCGTATAATGCTACACTCCAAACATAATGTTTTAAGAAATTTTTCCTAATCTGTAAATCAATGTTTGTAGTCAGTAAGCTGTTTTTCATTTCAAAGGCTTTTCTAGCTTGAGCAATTCTACTCTTGATATCACTCGTGCTTCTACCATCCTTTGTTATTTTACTCCCTAGATAGCAGAATTCCCCAACTTCCTGTATGTTTTCGTTGCCTACTTTTAAATTTCCCATCTCTTCTAAACCACTCTTGCTGCTGCACAACACTTTCGTTTTGTTCTTATTAATTTTCATGAAGTAATCCTTCCTCAAGATCTCATCCATTCCATTTAAGGCATCCTCTAGTTCATTCTTTGCCTCGGCTAATACTACTATATCATCGGCGAATCTCAACATTTTTATTGTTTCTCCTTGAATTTTTATTCCTACGTCAAATTTCTCCTTCACTTCATTTATAGTCTCTTCTATATACAAGTTAAAAAGTAGTGGTGACAAAGAACAACCTTGTCGTACACCTTTTCTTACAGCAGCCTCTTTTTCGTACCCCTCGATTCTCAAAACAGCCGTTTGATTCTTATACAGACTGTAGATAACTTTCCTTTCTTTGTATTTAATTCCTAGCCTTTTCAATGTTTTAAACATTTTACTCCAGTCCAGATTGTCAAATGCTTTCTTTTCTGAGTGAGATGAGTTGAGTTGGTTTACATGGTCTTCTCACAGCATTTATAATTATACTTATAAGAATGCCGGTCCTTCGTAAAATCATGTTCTTTCGACTCTCCGAATGACACCTGTATTTCATTATCAAAACGGTTTGATTGTAAAATGAAATTCATGAATCTCAGATAATATTACCCTGACTAGTGTCATTTATACCTCTACCTCTTCTGTTCTTACGTGCTTTAGTCATATAATTGGCTGACCCTGTGATAAAAATGAATACATTTATTTCCTGCAGAAACTAGCAAATTACGTTCCAAAAATTTTTAACACTCTACCTTTTCATTATGGCCACAAAAAATTTCATCCACCTTAAAATACAGGAACTAATGAAATCAGAGTAAAGCCAGAAAACATTTCTCGAAATCACATTGGCCATTATATTATCATTTAGTCAAACCGTTGATTATTATTTTTCGACTAATGCTCGTTGGTAGAGCAAAATAGTTTTCTTGTTATAAAACGGATTAATGAGGTATATTTTCTTACCCGGTAGGATATTGACTTTGTTTCGTCTCAAAAAATTTTGAATTAGATTTTTCAACTGCCTTCTACGTATCGTAATATTTATTTACAGTTGTATAAAGTCATTCCCTTAAAAATATGATACATTACTGGCCAAAAATTAGGTTACAAAAATCGAACAACTAGGAAAAATAGATAACCTTCTTTTGTTTTTTTTCTTTGTGTCGGTATCGAATGAACACTCGTGATTTTTTAAAAAACCGTGTTAACATTTAGCAGCAACAGAAACCAATTTTTAATTTCCTTAAGAACTCGAAAGATCTCTACAATGGGGTACTTCATATTTCGTAGTGATATTTACCAAGAAACTATAAATCTCATTAAAAGGTACCTTCATATGTTCTGCCCTACCGTTAACTAGAAGTTGTCATTGGGTGTGGACTTCATATTACAATCACACTCGACGTGACGCCTAGAATCAGTACGGACCAATCAGAAAGCAGCATATCCAAACGAATGACGTAACGCTCAAGACACTTTGTCATTGGTTGACATCGGTGTGACGTTGTACAGTAATATAAACTCTCTGATTGGACAATATTAACCAATCAAAATGACGCAAAAGAAGACTTGTGATTGGTTAAAACTGGGCTTTCTTGTTGGCCGAAAATACGAGCCTCTGATTGGGCAATTATTACCTGAGCCGTTGACGTCACATGCGCATCACAATCAAATTGGCCCGACTTACTCACGCAACCCTAATAGAACGTTTGTTGAATACCAGTTATATTTTGATACGTATATTTTTGTTTCTCTTAAACACAATAAAAGCGTAGGTCAAAAATGATTTGTCAAGTAACGTCTTCTCAAGTCTATTTTTCGTTGATTTAGGTTCTGTTAGTTAACGGGAAATTTATAAGCAGTATTTATATCTTCTACACAGGCAGTGTAAAACTATAACCTTTAACACCTGATTCGTACAGATGAGATAAATAAAAAATAATTCGGCGACTGTATTCGCTTAATTGTCGTAGCGAAAGTATAAGGAGAAAAATTACGATCCCGATAGCTGTGATTTTATAGAATTTTAGGCCTGTAATCAGTGTTTATGTAGGCAGCTTGTTCGAATATTACAATTTTATAAGCATTATCAGATGCGACTTTTTAACGTTCCGAAACCGAACAATTCATGAGTTCTCTTAAGCAAGGTAGATTAATAACATTACTTATTTTCAATCCAATTTGTCAGTAAACTAAAATGCAGGCTGTTGAAATTGTTGTGCAATGAAAGTTGTTTTTTAGGTAAGCAGCGGACAAGGTGGTTTGAACCTCTAAAATCTTTTCTGAGTGAGATGAGTTGAGTTGGTTTACATGGTCTTCTTACAGCGTTTATAATTATACTTATCAGGATGCGAGTCCTTCGGAAAATCATGTACTTTCGACTCTCCGAATGACACCGGTATTTCATTATCAACAGGGTTTGATTGTAAAATGAAATTCATGAATCTCAGATGAGATAACTCCGACTACTGTCATATATATACCTCTACCTCTTCTGTTCTTACGTGGTTTAGTCATATAATTGGCTGACTCTGTGATAACAATGAATACATATTTACGGTCAGGAACTAGCAAATTACGTGCAAAAAATGTTTAACACTCTACCTTTTCATTAAAGCCACAATAAATTTCATCCATCTTAAAATACAGGAACTAATGAAATAAGAGTAAAGCCAGAAAACCTTTTTCGAAATTTTTTTTTTTGTCATCAGTCTCTCGACTGGTTTGATGCAGTTCTCCAACCTGTTCTATCTTGCGCAAGTCGTTTCATATCTACATACCTGTAACACCCTACATCTTTTGTAATTTGCTTTATATATTCTAATCTTTGCCTCCCTCTACAATGTACTCCCTCAATGTTACCCTCCATTATTGATAGCCCAATACCTGGATGTCTTAGGATATGCCCCACTAGCCTATCCCTTCTTTTGGTAAGATGCTTCCATATACTTCTTTTTTCATCCACTCGCCTAAGAACCTCTAAATTACTTATTTTGTCCACCCACCTAATCTTTAACATTTTCCTATAACACCACATTTCAAAAGCTTCTATCCTCTTCCGTTCTACAGCCCCTATCACCCACGTTTCACTTCCGTATAATGCTACACTCCAAACATAATGTTTTAAGAAATTTTTCCTAATCTGTAAATCAATGTTTGTAGTCAGTAAGCTGTTTTTCATTTCAAAGGCTTTTCTAGCTTGAGCAATTCTACTCTTGATATCACTCGTGCTTCTACCATCCTTTGTTATTTTACTCCCTAGATAGCAGAATTCCCCAACTTCCTGTATGTTTTCGTTGCCTACTTTTAAATTTCCCATCTCTTCTAAACCACTCTTGCTGCTGCACAACACTTTCGTTTTGTTCTTATTAATTTTCATGAAGTAATCCTTCCTCAAGATCTCATCCATTCCATTTAAGGCATCCTCTAGTTCATTCTTTGCCTCGGCTAATACTACTATATCATCGGCGAATCTCAACATTTTTATTGTTTCTCCTTGAATTTTTATTCCTACGTCAAATTTCTCCTTCACTTCATTTATAGTCTCTTCTATATACAAGTTAAAAAGTAGTGGTGACAAAGAACAACCTTGTCGTACACCTTTTCTTACAGCAGCCTCTTTTTCGTACCCCTCGATTCTCAAAACAGCCGTTTGATTCTTATACAGACTGTAGATAACTTTCCTTTCTTTGTATTTAATTCCTAGCCTTTTCAATGTTTAAAACATTTTACTCCAGTCCAGATTGTCAAATGCTTTCTTTTCTGAGTGAGATGAGTTGAGTTGGTTTACATGGTCTTCTCACAGCATTTATAATTATACTTATAAGAATGCCGGTCCTTCGTAAAATCATGTTCTTTCGACTCTCCGAATGACACCTGTATTTCATTATCAAAACGGTTTGATTGTAAAATGAAATTCATGAATCTCAGATAATATTACCCTGACTAGTGTCATTTATACCTCTACCTCTTCTGTTCTTACGTGCTTTAGTCATATAATTGGCTGACCCTGTGATAAAAATGAATACATTTATTTCCTGCAGAAACTAGCAAATTACGTTCCAAAAATTTTTAACACTCTACCTTTTCATTATGGCCACAAAAAATTTCATCCACCTTAAAATACAGGAACTAATGAAATCAGAGTAAAGCCAGAAAACATTTCTCGAAATCACATTGGCCATTATATTATCATTTAGTCAAACCGTTGATTATTATTTTTCGACTAATGCTCGTTGGTAGAGCAAAATAGTTTTCTTGTTATAAAACGGATTAATGAGGTATATTTTCTTACCCGGTAGGATATTGACTTTGTTTCGTCTCAAAAAATTTTGAATTAGATTTTTCAACTGCCTTCTACGTATCGTAATATTTATTTACAGTTGTATAAAGTCATTCCCTTAAAAATATGATACATTACTGGCCAAAAATTAGGTTACAAAAATCGAACAACTAGGAAAAATAGATAACCTTCTTTTGTTTTTTTTCTTTGTGTCGGTATCGAATGAACACTCGTGATTTTTTAAAAAACCGTGTTAACATTTAGCAGCAACAGAAACCAATTTTTAATTTCCTTAAGAACTCGAAAGATCTCTACAATGGGGTACTTCATATTTCGTAAGTGATATTTACCAAGAAACTATAAATCTCATTAAAAGGTACCTTCATATGTTCTGCCCTACCGTTAACTAGAAGTTGTCATTGGGTGTGGACTTCATACTACAATTCAATTATTATTTATTATATTATTATTATTATTATATTATTATTAATTATTATTATTTATTTCTAGGCGTCACTCGACGTGACGCCTAGAATCAGTACGGACCAATCAGAAAGCAGCATATCCAAACGAATGACGTAACGCTCAAGACACTATGTCATTGGTTGACATCGGTGTGACGTTGTACAGTAATATAAACTCTCTGATTGGACAATATTAACCAATCAAAATGACGCAAAAGAAGACTTGTGATTGGTTAAAACTGGGCTTTCTTATTGGCCGAAAATACGAGACTCTGATTGGGCAATTATTACCTGAGCCGTTGACGTCACATGCGCATCACAATCAAATTGGCCCGACTTACTCACGCAACCCTAATAGATCGTTTGTTGAATACCAGTTATATTTTGATACATATATTTTTGTTTCTATTAAACACAATAATAGCGTAGGTCAAAAATGATTTGTCAAGTAACGTCTTGTCAAGTCTATTTTTCGTTGATTTAGGATCTGTTAGTTAACGGGAAATTTATAAGCAGTATTTATATCTTCTACACAGGCAGTGTAAAACTATAATCTTTAACACCTGATTCGTACAGATGAGATAAATAAAAAATAATTCGGCGACAGCATTCGCTTAATTGTCGTAGCGAAAGTATAAGCAGAAAAATTACGATCCCGGTAGCTGTGATTTTATAGAGTTTTAGGCCTGTAATCAGTGTTTATGTAGGCATTATGTAGGCATTATGTAGGCTTTTTCGAATATTACAATTTTATAAGCATTATCAGATGCGACTTTTTAACGTTCCGAAACCGAACAATTCATGCGTTCTCTTAAGCAAGGTAGGCTAATAAAATTACTTATTTTCAATCCAATTTGTCAGTAAACTAAAATGCTGGCTGTTGAAATTGTTGTGCAATGTAAGTTGTATTTTAGGTAAGCAGCGGACAAGGTGGTTTGAACCTCTAAAATCTTTTCTGAGTGAGATATGTTGAGTTAGTTTACATGGTCTTCTCACAGCATTTATAATTATACTTATCAGAATGCCAGTCCTTCGGAAAATCATGTACTTTCGACTCTCCGAATGACACCTGTATTTCATTATCAACAGGGTTTGATTGTAAAATGAAATTCATGAATCTCAGATGAGATAACTCTGACTAGTGTAATTTATACCTCCACCTCTTCTGTTTTTATGTGCTTTAGTCATATAATTGGCTGACCCTGTGATAAAAATTAATTCGTCTCAAGATATTTTGAATTAGATTTTTCAGTTGCCTTCTACGTATCGTAATATATATATATATATATATATATATATATATATATTATTTTATTAAACATTATTTTCCTTTGTTTGCACCACTACATATATGATTATGAACAGCCAAAACAAAATAAAATAAAATATAAAACTCACCTCAGAGTATTATATCATATACTGATTTTCTGAGCATTATGCTGCTTATTTAAAAAAGGAATGTAAAAGTTCTAATGTGGCAGAACATCTGCTGACGAAAGGGCATAAAATAAGCAGTCATGAAAATAATTTGGAAATTTTAGAAATATGTTTTGATAGTAACAAATTATGGCAGTTGGAGAAATATTATATTTATAAATTTAAAAATAAAAAGATAAATTTAATGAACAGCCAGACAGAATTTGATAATGATAAATTATTTCAAATTGTACTTAATCGAGATAAGGAATAAAACTAGGTACAAAATGATTATACTGTCATTCGGCCGAATAAACCGCGCGCGGAATGGTGCTTTAGGATAGCTATTGTTTTGAACAATTGACGTGGTCTACGACCACTATTGTGTTTGTGTTTTATGTTTTTTAAAGTCCTGATGATGTCTCCGAGGGAGACGAAAGATCTTATATGATATAATACTCTGAGGTGAGTTTTATATTTTATTTTATTTTGTTTTGGCTGTTCATAATCATATATGTAGTGGTGCAAACAAAGGAAAATAATGTTTAATAAAATAATATATATATATATATATATATATATATATATATATATATATATATATATGTACTACTATCATTTTCGCGTCCATACATTGACAATTTCCTAACAATCTGGAGTCCGAGTGCAATTTGGCGTCCGTATACGGACGCCAAATTGTAATCCTTAATAAAAACTTAATAAAAATTTATTGTGACATGGTTTTCGGACGTAATTTTTTTAAACTAAAGTACATAGTTTGGGGCAACTATATTTATTTTTTGAGAATTTTATTGTTACTCAGAGAGACACAAAAAAATAAATAAATTTTGGTACCGGATGCGAAATGGCGGTGTTTTGAAACTATTTTATACACCGTACCTTGGAGAGTTTCTCACCAGAGTGCTCTCGCTACGCCCCTATGTAAAAATATACGTATATTATGTATATTCTTACAAGGACGGCAGTTTCACATCTGCTATCAATTTCGCGTCCACCGGTTAAGAAAATAGACAAAACAAGTTATAAATAGATATTGTGTTGTGTTAAGAAAAAAAGTTTAAAAGAATAATGAAAACAAATTTTTATTAATCATCGAATTACAATTCTTTCAAAACTCACAATCTAATTTACTAAACATTCAAATAAATATTATTCGGCAAATTATTTGATATAAGTAATACAATTAAATTAAAAATAATTATATATTTTTTGATAGAATTAAAAAACTCTCTTTTCCGATAGACGATTTTTTGGGTTGACAAACTATCCTGGAAGGAAACCGGTGCTGCGCATAGTAGTGTCAGGATTAAATTATTCTTATGGCTGGCAGGATATCTTTCTAAACACATTGTATACACAACGTATATTATACGCAATTTTGAAGAGTTGTTCTCCGCCGTGCTGTCACCTTCCATACATGAGTCCATCGCACACCGCTTTGGTTTCTTTTTTCAAATTAGGCATAAACCCACTATCAACGAATCCATGAACAAATCCTTTAGTAATTTGTTTACGTCGTTCGTTTAGTAACCAACGGGTTGGTCTAGTCTAGAAGAAAAGTCGTCGCCGCAAGTCAGCTGTTTAGCTGACTTTTCGACAGCTTTTCTGACAGCTGATTTTCGGAGATGGAGGTTCCTAGTTTAAATCCTAGTATATAGTATAATTGGTTCTTTTATACGAATTTGAATACTAGACAGTGGTTACCAATGTACTTTGATGGTTGGGGGTCAATTAACCATACTCTCTCAGGAATGGTCGGCCTGGGTATGTACGAGACTACAGCTCATTTAAACGTCATACATATAATTGGGTCATGGGGTTGCTTATTGTTCTCAATCGAACAAATTGCAACCTACACGCATTAGGGATAAAACAAAACAAAAATTTGTTTAAGAATTTTTAACATGTTATTTCACGCTTTTTTTAACATTACACCACCTGACAATTGTCAATAAAATATTTCCTTATTACGCTTACGATGTGTAAAAAGAATGCGCATTTTGCTGTTTGCCCACTCTCACTGCAAAATGGTTCAAGTACACTTCCATAATGCTATTTCGTATCATGTAATATGTCGCCCCAATTACTAGGTTTAGCAGTTTTACAGTAAGTAAATAAAACATTAAAGAGAAAAAACTTTTTCTAAAATATAAAAAATTAAAAATGGACTAGGAGTAGATTATTATTAACCTTGTTTTTTGCTTAAAAACAATGCGATAAAAAATTAAACTAAGAAATTCGGGAAATAGCAAACTTTACTAGACAGACCTGAACAAAGTAGGCATATTTTAATATTTATTCTGGACCGATTTTCTTTCATTATAAAATTCTGGACAGAGATTACAGATTTCAGAAAAAAAATGTTAAGGGTAGAATAAAGTACACCCATTCAGTTTTTTCCCTTTTTCTCTTACAACATCTGAACAAACGACATTTTTTTTAAATGCCCGGAAAAAACAAGGGCCATCGATTTAGACAAAAAAGTTTAAATATTAATGAGTGGGTGACCTAAAGTGAAGTTTGTACCATCCAGTTCACCTCGATTTTCTCGCGAGTATGAGCTTAACAATCGTAATATTTATGGAACGTTCCAAAACAGCAAAACGACTCTCGATAGGGATAACGATAAAGTTTAAATTGAATTTCTTAGAGTATCGCCACCATTCCTAAGTTTTTCACGATTTTTTTCGCTAATTTCGGCAGACCAAACAAAACAATTTACAGAACAATCCAGAACAAATGACAGCTATCATTTAAAGTAAAAACCAAAAAGTATTGAATGCATGGGCTTATACTTGCCACTCCAAATTTTTCTTTGATTTTCTAGCATATTTGAACGGGAAAAACGAAATTTTCGCGAAATGATCCGGTACAAACGAAGGGCTGTCAATCTATGTAAAAAAACTTTAAAATATTGAGTCGAGGGGGATTAGAGTGACATTAGCACCACCCAGTTCTTCTCGATTTCTCGCTTACTTGAAAGGAACTAAAAATAAATTTTGCGAGACCATCCGAAACAAACGAAGGTCTGTCCCTGAAGTCCAAAAAAAATTTAAAAAGTTGAGCGGGAGGAGGCCAGTGTGAAGTTAGCCCCTCCCGGCGTTTTTTCACTTATTTGGACGGAACAAACAAAACATTTTCCGGAATAATCCGGTAGAAACGTAGACCGATCAATTTTACAAGTTAATTTTTGAAATTTTTGTATGGGGGCCAACTTTACAGTCCTGGTTTGAACTTCTACAGGTTTAGCTAAGTAAAACAAGGAGTGGGGTGGTTTACAATTGCCTTCATCGCCGAGTTGAAAAGCTTATCAATATGCCAGGCCGTCTAAAAAGCACCTATTTTCCACCCTGCAAATGACACACCTCACGTTATTCACCACAGGGTCTGGCTGCATAATGAAATTCATTGCGCTCAGAGGAGATATAACTCTGACAAGTATCTTTTACACTTGTACCTCTTCTGTTCTTAAATACTTCAGTCATATGTTTGGCTTACCATGTGATAAAAAAAACTAAATTTTTTTTAGTCCTGAAACAAGCAAATCGAGTGCAAATAATTTAACACTCCACCTGCCTGTTATGTGCAACCCCTTACAGTACTATTATTTTATTAAAGGCAGTTGCCTCTGACAATCAAAACATGCATTTTATTCGTCACTTGGGCGAGTAAATTTAAATCGATAATTCAAAGGATACCCACATCGAGAAAATGTTTCCAAACGGCGAAAATATTTTTACAAAAGATAATAAATTGATAAGAGAGTAGATTAGTCGATTTTTTTAAAGTAAATTCAGTACACTCGCAAATGTCCAACACGAGTCCTGAAAGTGTAGGTCAACAGAGACTGTAATTTCCCGATACTGAAGAAGCTTACTGAAATTAATCATTAGCAAAAACAAACCCCTGTTATTTATTTTTTGTTTTTGTAAAGCTTTTGACCGTGTCCCGTATGATTTGCCCATAAAAAAATTGAGGTGTATGGTATTAGAGGGACATCAGAGGGTCGAATTGCCATCCAATCATTGCAAAGTTAAAACAAAATACACATAAAATTTTATACAAGTTAAAAGGGGAGTTCAACGAGTTAGAATTTTAAGACCCTTGCTATTTTTAATTTTTGTTAACGATCTCGCTGAATTTCTTGGCTCCTTCAATGTTATATTATTTGCTGATGATACGATAATATCTTTCGAAGATGAAAACTATGAACAAGGTTTAAAACTAAAGAAGCTTGAAGTAAGGTTATAGACTGGATGCAATAAATAATCTTGTTCTCAACTCAGATAAAACTGTGGCCAAATGCTTCACTGGTCGTAAGGAAATAAGTAACCAAAGTAAGGATATCTCCATTAATGACAATATATCAAAATCTTTTGTAACAGGTAAGTTACAAAATTTTTAGAATTAATATTAGGTAGCAAACTATCCTGGGACAGTTGTATTAAGGAACGTGTCTGCTATATAATCAATTCCTACTGCTACGCCCTAAAACGCTTAAAAATAAGGTACTTAGCGTACCAATACCTTTGAGTATTTATCATGTTTACAAATTCTGTTGGATTTGTTTTTAATTTAGTCACACTTAAACTTATTCAAATGTATGTTTAAAAAATCAAATAATGTTCAAATTATTCCGTCATATAATTACTTTTTATCTAGTTTTTTGTTAATTATAATGATTAAAATTTTTAATGATTTTTAATGATCAAGTTGACTTATGAATATGGACACTGTTTACTATTAAGAATTCGTTTCTAATCAGTTGGTCCTAGCATATTGTTTGGCTGTCTTGGTCAAGGTTTCCCATAGTTTTTCTTGGCCTCTCCAAGTGAATGCCTTGTCTGTCTCCTTTTTGTCTTCTGTGCAATAGTATAACCTTCCAGTTCCTTATCCCAAGCATTTTGACTTGTCAAAAATTATGTACATTATTTTACGTAACAATAAGGTTTATTTATTTCATTATTTGTAATATTGATTCCTAGATTGGGTGGTTGGTTGACGATGTAAATAAAGTACTAGAAACCAAAAGAATATCAACAAAAAGTGGCCACCATGGCTTTTACAACACTAAATAATTTAAAAGAAAACGCAGAGAAAAATATCAGGGTTTGGAAGACTGACTGAAAGTTGTTTAGCCGAAAAATAATCTTGGAAATGGCCTGTTAAAGGATAAACTTCAACGTGTACAAAACAGCTGGATACGAGAATTATTAGTGTAATGTATAATTTGTTGAAGATCAAAGATTACCATTACTTGAGGAACAAGAATAAAAATACAAACTATGACTAAGCCGGACTGCATTTCAAAAGTTGTAGAAATTTTACTGGCCATCGTACTTTTGTATAATTTATAAAATCATTTTGATTCAGTCACTAAAACATGGAAATATAAACCTAGAGAGAAGCGAGGCTTGGGAAGACCTAAAAAGAGATGAATACTGGAACAGGCCATTGAGCCTAATCCTAAGCCTAAGCCTAATCATCAGATGATGATGATGAAATCATTTGAACACCGAAAAGACAATGGGTGAATGGTACTCCATTTGAATATTGAACAAATTATGTCGCTTTACAATTACATAATTTTGTCAACTAAGTAAATATTTTAATTGCATTGTCTACTAATTGATCATATTATAGTAATTACAGTCGAACCTCCCTGATTCGAATCTGATGGAACCGGCTGATTTCGATTTACAGAGGTAAAACATTGAAACAAAAAATGTACTTAAAAATTGCGTTTTAATAAAATTCATGTAATTCCATAAAATATTAAATTACAAAAGTCAAAATTATTAATAGACCACCAATTTGATTGAGGAAAGTTTTTTACAAATATTATTTTACTTGTGTTGTTTAGGTCATCAGCCGAAAGGCTGGTTTGAACTTGTAGAGGTTTTACTAAGTAAAACGAGAAGTGAGGTGGCCTTCCTCACTGAACGGAAAAGTACGCGTATCAGCATGCAGGGCCCTTTGCAAAGCACATGTTTTCCCCTCTGTAAATGATACCTTTACTTCATTCACCACAGGGTTTACTTAATACTGTGATTAAGAATTAAGGGCATGTTTTGGTATTACAAGCTCTATTAGTACTCAAAAGCAAAAGATTATTCTACTTATAAGAACGATATGAAAAATTATTGAAAAAACGACATAAAAAACAGAGTAAAATAAAATCGGGATACGCGTAAACAGTACAACTATACCTACAAACAAAAAGTTAGGTCAGCCTACAGAAAATGAAAAATAAATTGGGTACCGAAAATTGTAGAAATTTTAACGAGTAAAATATTGCTTAATCTGAATGAATACAGCTACGGTATTTTTTACCCTGTTTGTACGAAAATCATACACCAAAGAAGGAAAGACTGCATTACTAATTTAGCCTAACTAATTTTTTTTTTTTGCTTTCGTCTGGTTTCCTCTGACTTAAATATTAACTGAATTTTCAATATTTCCTGATGCGTATTGAAGCTTTGAACTACGCTTGTTATGCCCTTATTTGGTCGTAAGGTTTTGTGACAATAATGTTTTGTAAGAAGTGTAATTGTTTGTGTTTCTGCTTGGTTTCTTCTAACTCAAAAGTTAACTGCATTTTCAGTTTTTTATAAAGCTTTTTGTAGTTTTGTACTACGCTTACTGTGTCCTTATTGTCGTGATTTAACGCATGCTTCATTAAAAATCGTGTACAATGTGTAAATTGGAAATTTTGTAATTATTTTATTAATAATGTATAAAAAAATGTATTGTTACAATATATATGACCACGAAACTCTCGAAAATTTTCGAATAGGGAGGTAATTTAATTCATATTAAGGACGATTTTTGAAGGGGATAGCATACAATTATATTCGATTTAGGGAGGATTTCGAATGAGGAGGTTTGACTGTATTTGTAACAATTAGGATATTTTAAATAATTAATTCTAACAAATAAAAAATATACTTTCTTTAATTATTCTGGTTTTACATTGATTTAAAATAAGTACCTATTTAAAATACATGTCAAAATAATAAACAACAAATAATAAATTATTTTGATGACTGGATTGGATTCCGTCCGAGAACGAATTGTTTTCATACGATGGTCTTGTGTGGAGAAGTACTAGGGTGAGATGTGAATATCTAACTACAATCATTACAACACGTAGAAGTGGCAAATGCTACAGTACACGTGCCGGTACGACATGGCAACATCGTTTACACTGTTGCAGGCTATAAGTCATAATAGCGGGAACGATGCCGGACGCGAAATTGTCGGTAATTTGTACGAACGCGAAATTGTCGGTAATTCGAAAGGAGTCTGAATTGATAGCACAGTGAATAAAATTCAAAAATGCTCAATTTTCAATATCAGGACAAACCAATACCAAAACTCAGGGTGTAAGTGTAACAAATACCCTATATACTCTCATCAAAGTTGAATATACTCTTCAAATAAGCGATGTGCGAAATGCACGCTTTTTGAAAAGACGCGGAATTGTTAGCGGGATGTATATATATATATATACATTCTTCGACGCTCGATTTCTACATCTTAGCCGTGACTTTTTACCTCGAAAACTGCATCATTGAGATGCAGTTTGTTTTATGCATCAGATGTAAAAAGAGATGTTCAGTTGTTATAAAAATTATACAAATTGTTATACAGCTTTATACACATTTTACGCTATTATCGTTTTTTGACTCATTCACGCGATGTTGCCGGTTTTACACATCTTAAGTCGAGTCGCTGTCATCAGTTCTGTTCAGTTATGATCTGTTCGATCTGCACGTGGCTGCACTTCCACAGTACTGCGCGGTTAAATTTCCTGTCTCATCATGTTGAAACGAAGCGATATGTATTTCAAAGCCATGGGAGAACAAGCCCCAGAGTTGAATACAAACAGCTATATAAAAGGTAAGTTTTAATTTATTATTTTTATATTATAACATTAATTAGACCTATCATTATTATTTTAAAATGTCGCATTGCTTGCCTTATTTTTGGATAAGTAAAATTTATATAGCCAAAACTTAACTGAATAGCATACAATCTATGAATATCACATTAATATTAAGCATTAACTGTCGATTCACGGAACTGCAATGGAATTACTAGTAGGGCTACGATAGGCGACTAAATGCTTGATAGTTGCCGAAGATAATTCCCACAGAAATCCGTGGCCCGTTCGTGAAGTAGGCCTATTATCTTTCAGCGCCTTCTACTTTTTTTGTGTAAATTTTGTCAAAAATATGAAACCAAATTATTATAGACCAACTATTACTGGTTCCTAAAAAAATTAGAAGCAGCTTCCATTTTCTCCAGCAATAAATTACCGTCACTTGATGTTATTTTTTGTGTAAATAAAAGGTTACAAAGGGTTGTAGGTTCCTATTGTTAGACTGAAATATTATCATCTTATTTAGGCCTACCTAATTTATAGTCTAAGCTTGTGGCGAAATACAAAAAAATCTTAAATAAAATGAATAAGGATTGGTTAGGCCTCTAGGTTTATTTAGAGCTTAAAACAAAAAGTTTTGTTTGATGTATTAAGTTGTAGCCAAAATATACTACTAAAATATAATAGAACTGATGTACAGTAAAAAAAATAATTATTTAGGTCTTGCAAGTAAGGCGGCCTACAATGACGGCAAAGCGCGTGTGACGTCAAAGGCAGATATAATATAGGACCAATCAGAGTGTAGTATTTTTAACCAATGAAAAATCTCCAAACCTAACCAATCAGATGTCTTCTTAGGCGTCACTTTGATTGGTCAATATTGTCCAATCAGAAGGCTCATTATAGTTCACTACGTCATCCGATATCGACCAATGAAAACGTCTTAATCAGTATTACGTCATTTGTCAGTATCGAGCTTCCTGATTGGTCCGGTACTGTTCCTGCGCGTGACGTCGACTTACATTTTTACATAAATCCACCCATTGTCACCGCCCAGTTAACGATACGGCCGAATATTAAACAATAACGTCTACTGAAATGCTATACTTTCCAGAATTAAAACGCCTACCAAAAACATTTTTAAACTTGTTAAGGTCTTCCGAGTACGGAATGATTATGGTTAATTGTATGAAACAGCAGTATATTTATACTGCTTTTCACAGTATGAAAAATTAAAATTCTTAAAATGGAAGCACAAGAATAGATTGCGTTTACACATACAAGCTTGCTTAAATTTAAGACATTATTTTCTCGGCTACCATGCAAACACTACTATACGAACGTAACACATTGTGATTTTTTCATTGTATATTAAAGTTTATTCAAATAAGGACGTCTCTAAAGTTTTTTTTTGTCAAGTAATCGTCAGTAGAATCGCCGGCATTACCAAACTGAAATTTACAATATACTTGAACAATACCTAGTAAGAGCAAAATAGAAATTGTGCCCTTTTAACGACAATCAGTCACACTAAAAACGGTTAACGATGTGAAAAATTTCTAGGCAATATTTTTGACATTTCTCCGCGCTTATTCGCAGTTCTTTTCATTATTTTATTTTATGATGCGAAAATTAGTATTGCCTATATGAAACATTAAACTGTTAAATATTTTTAAATTTCAACTGCTACTTCCACGGCTAAAATAATACTTCTGTTTTCTTCAAGAATGAAGCAATTTTCGACTAAAACATTATAACAACATAAGAAGTACTGGTGAAATAAACACTTTTAGACCTTCTTCATATGACAGTAGATTTTTATACCGTTAGACCTTGCAGTGTGAATATATTAAAGACGCATTTGCAAGGTGCGAAGTGAAAATTTTTTAGAAGGCCTGCTTTGCTCATCAAATGACTTTTCTACTGAAACATACGGTTACAAACCAAAAAATGTAACCCAATTAACTTTTCAGTTTATTTCAGATAACTTGTAAATGTTTGAACTAACTTCTACCCTAATGATCTAAAAACTCAAATTAATTGTGCCGAGTATTTAACATCTCATTATTTACCTAATTTTAAGTAATTTAAAAAATCAGATTTGTAAGAAAGGATGTTATCAAAGTCGTTATGAAAGAACGTACAAATTTAATCTTACTTATCGTACTAAAAATATAATCTGATAAGAGTTTATTAAATTTAATGTTCAAACCAACATCTTCCTTAAATAACATAAGCGTAGTACATAAATACGCACGGTTTTATTTCTAAGAATTATTAAAATTTTTGTGCTTGAATTTTGCTATAGCAATAATAAACAGAGAGCAATGCTCAACGATTTTTCTAACGTTTCTTAAGGAGGAATGAATTGCTGATTGGAGTTTTACACTATTGGCGCAGAACGTGTATATTTTTATTATACGTTTCGAGTTAACGAACAGTTCCTAAATCAACAAGAAAATAATCATTAGAGAGCGTTACTCAACGAATTTTTATTTCTTTCACACTATTTGTGCCTTTCACAAATCCGAAAATATAGACTAGGCCTACTACATATTTGGTAAGTGATATTTACCTAGAAACTATATAACTCATTGAAAGGTACCTTCATAATATGTTCTGCCCTACCGTTAACTGGAAGTTGTCATTGGGTGTGGACTTTATATTACAATCATACTCAAAGTGACGCCCAGAATCAGTACGGACCTATCAGAAAGCAGCATATCCTGACGAATGACGTAACGCTCAAGACACTTTGTCATTGGTTGACATCGGTGTGACGTAGTACAGTAATAAAAAACTCTCTGATTGGACAATATTAACCAATCAAAATGACGCAAAAGAAGACTTGTGATTGGTTAAAACTGGGCTTTCTTATTGGCCGAAAATACGAGCCTCTGATTGGGCAATTATTACCTGAGCCGTTGACGTCACATGCGCATCACAATCAAATTGGCCCGACTTACTCACGCAACCCTAATAGAACGTTTGTTGAATACCAGTTACTCGTATTTTGATACGTATATTTTTGTTTCTCTTAAACACAATAAAAGCGTAGGTCAAAAATGATTTGTCAAGTAACGTCTTCTCAAGTCTATTTTTCGTTGATTTAGGATCTGTTAGTTAACGGGAAATTTATAAGCAGTATTTATATCTTCTACACAGGCAGTGTAAAACTATAACCTTTAACACCTGATTCGTACAGATGAGATAAATAAAAAATAATTCGGCGACTGTATTCGCTTAATTGTCGTAGCGAAAGTATAAGGAGAAAAATTACGATCCCGATAGCTGTGATTTTATAGAATTTTAGGCCTGTAATCAGTGTTTATGTAGGCAGCTTGTTCGAATATTACAATTTTATAAGCATTATCAGATGCGACTTTTTAACGTTCCGAAACCGAACAATTCATGAGTTCTCTTAAGCAAGGTAGATTAATAACATTACTTATTTTCAATCCAATTTGTCAGTAAACTAAAATGCAGGCTGTTGAAATTGTTGTGCAATGAAAGTTGTTTTTTAGGTAAGCAGCGGACAAGGTGGTTTGAACCTCTAAAATCTTTTCTGAGTGAGATGAGTTGAGTTGGTTTACATGGTCTTCTTACAGCGTTTATAATTATACTTATCAGGATGCGAGTCCTTCGGAAAATCATGTACTTTCGACTCTCCGAATGACACCGGTATTTCATTATCAACAGGGTTTGATTGTAAAATGAAATTCATGAATCTCAGATGAGATAACTCCGACTACTGTCATATATACCTCTACCTCTTCTGTTCTTACGTGGTTTAGTCATATAATTGGCTGACTCTGTGATAACAATGAATACATATTTACGGTCAGGAACTAGCAAATTACGTGCAAAAAATGTTTAACACTCTACCTTTTCATTAAAGCCACAATAAATTTCATCCATCTTAAAATACAGGAACTAATGAAATAAGAGTAAAGCCAGAAAACCTTTTTCGAAATTTTTTTTTTTGTCATCAGTCTCTCGACTGGTTTGATGCAGTTCTCCAACCTGTTCTATCTTGCGCAAGTCGTTTCATATCTACATACCTGTAACACCCTACATCTTTTGTAATTTGCTTTATATATTCTAATCTTTGCCTCCCTCTACAATGTACTCCCTCAATGTTACCCTCCATTATTGATAGCCCAATACCTGGATGTCTTAGGATATGCCCCACTAGCCTATCCCTTCTTTTGGTAAGATGCTTCCATATACTTCTTTTTTCATCCACTCGCCTAAGAACCTCTAAATTACTTATTTTGTCCACCCACCTAATCTTTAACATTTTCCTATAACACCACATTTCAAAAGCTTCTATCCTCTTCCGTTCTACAGCCCCTATCACCCACGTTTCACTTCCGTATAATGCTACACTCCAAACATAATGTTTTAAGAAATTTTTCCTAATCTGTAAATCAATGTTTGTAGTCAGTAAGCTGTTTTTCAATTCAAAGGCTTTTCTAGCTTGAGCAATTCTACTCTTGATATCACTCGTGCTTCTACCATCCTTTGTTATTTTACTCCCTAGATAGCAGAATTCCCCAACTTCCTGTATGTTTTCGTTGCCTACTTTTAAATTTCCCATCTCTTCTAAACCACTCTTGCTGCTGCACAACACTTTCGTTTTGTTCTTATTAATTTTCATGAAGTAATCCTTCCTCAAGATCTCATCCATTCCATTTAAGGCATCCTCTAGTTCATTCTTTGCCGCGGCTAATACTACTATATCATCGGCGAATCTCAACATTTTTATTGTTTCTCCTTGAATTTTTATTCCTACGTCAAATTTCTCCTTCACTTCATTTATAGTCTCTTCTATATACAAGTTAAAAAGTAGTGGTGACAAAGAACAACCTTGTCGTACACCTTTTCTTACAGCAGCCTCTTTTTCGTACCCCTCGATTCTCAAAACAGCCGTTTGATTCTTATACAGACTGTAGATAACTTTCCTTTCTTTGTATTTAATTCCTAGCCTTTTCAATGTTTTAAACATTTTACTCTAGTCCAGATTGTCAAATGCTTTCTTTTCTGAGTGAGATGAGTTGAGTTGGTTTACATGGTCTTCTCACAGCATTTATAATTATACTTATAAGAATGCCGGTCCTTCGTAAAATCATGTTCTTTCGACTCTCCGAATGACACCTGTATTTCATTATCAAAACGGTTTGATTGTAAAATGAAATTCATGAATCTCAGATAATATTACCCTGACTAGTGTCATTTATACCTCTACCTCTTCTGTTCTTACGTGCTTTAGTCATATAATTGGCTGACCCTGTGATAAAAATGAATACATTTATTTCCTGCAGAAACTAGCAAATTACGTTCCAAAAATTTTTAACACTCTACCTTTTCATTATGGCCACAAAAAATTTCATCCACCTTAAAATACAGGAACTAATGAAATCAGAGTAAAGCCAGAAAACATTTCTCGAAATCACATTGGCCATTATATTATCATTTAGTCAAACCGTTGATTATTATTTTTCGACTAATGCTCGTTGGTAGAGCAAAATAGTTTTCTTGTTATAAAACGGATTAATGAGGTATATTTTCTTACCCGGTAGGATATTGACTTTGTTTCGTCTCAAAAAATTTTGAATTAGATTTTTCAACTGCCTTCTACGTATCGTAATATTTATTTACAGTTGTATAAAGTCATTCCCTTAAAAATATGATACATTACTGGCCAAAAATTAGGTTACAAAAATCGAACAACTAGGAAAAATAGATAACCTTCTTTTGTTTTTTTTCTTTGTGTCGGTATCGAATGAACACTCGTGATTTTTTAAAAAACCGTGTTAACATTTAGCAGCAACAGAAACCAATTTTTAATTTCCTTAAGAACTCGAAAGATCTCTACAATGGGGTACTTCATATTTCGTAAGTGATATTTACCAAGAAACTATAAATCTCATTTAAAGGTACCTTCATATGTTCTGCCCTACCGTTAACTAGAAGTTGTCATTGGGTGTGGACTTCATATTACAATCACACTCGACGTGACGCCTAGAATCAGTACGGACCAATCAGAAAGCAGCATATCCAAACGAATGACGTAACGCTCAAGACACTTTGTCATTGGTTGACATCGGTGTGACGTTGTACAGTAATATAAACTCTCTGATTGGACAATATTAACCAATCAAAATGACGCAAAAGAAGACTTGTGATTGGTTAAAACTGGGCTTTCTTATTGGCCGAAAATACGAGACTCTGATTGGGCAATTATTACCTGAGCCGTTGACGTCACATGCGCATCACAATCAAATTGGCCCGACTTACTCACGCAACCCTAATAGATCGTTTGTTGAATACCAGTTATATTTTGATACATATATTTTTGTTTCTATTAAACACAATAATAGCGTAGGTCAAAAATGATTTGTCAAGTAACGTCTTGTCAAGTCTATTTTTCGTTGATTTAGGATCTGTTAGTTAACGGGAAATTTATAAGCAGTATTTATATCTTCTACACAGGCAGTGTAAAACTATAATCTTTAACACCTGATTCGTACAGATGAGATAAATAAAAAATAATTCGGCGACAGCATTCGCTTAATTGTCGTAGCGAAAGTATAAGCAGAAAAATTACGATCCCGGTAGCTGTGATTTTATAGAGTTTTAGGCCTGTAATCAGTGTTTATGTAGGCATTATGTAGGCATTATGTAGGCTTGTTCGAATATTACAATTTTATAAGCATTATCAGATGCGACTTTTTAACGTTCCGAAACCGAACAATTCATGCGTTCTCTTAAGCAAGGTAGGCTAATAAAATTACTTATTTTCAATCCAATTTGTCAGTAAACTAAAATGCTGGCTGTTGAAATTGTTGTGCAATGAAAGTTGTATTTTAGGTAAGCAGCGGACAAGGTGGTTTGAACCTCTAAAATCTTTTCTGAGTGAGATATGTTGAGTTAGTTTACATGGTCTTCTCACAGCATTTATAATTATACTTATCAGAATACCAGTCCTTCGGAAAATCATGTACTTTCGACTCTCCGAATGACACCTGTATTTCATTATCAACAGGGTTTGATTGTAAAATGAAATTCATGAATCTCAGATGAGATAACTCTGACTAGTGTCATTTATACCTCCACCTCTTCTGTTTTTATGTGCTTTAGTCATATAATTGGCTGACCCTGTGATAAAAATTAATTCGTCTCAAGATATTTTGAATTAGATTTTTCAGTTGCCTTCTACGTATCGTAATATATATATATATTATTTTATTAAACATTATTTTCCTTTGTTTGCACCACTACATATATGATTATGAACAGCCAAAACAAAATAAAATAAAATATAAAACTCACCTCAGAGTATTATATCATATACTGATTTTCTGAGCATTATGCTGCTTATTTAAAAAAGGAATGTAAAAGTTCTAATGTGGCAGAACATCTGCTGACGATAGGGCATAAAATAAGCAGTCATGAAAATAATTTGGAAATTTTAGAAATATGTTTTGATAGTAACAAATTATGGCAGTTGGAGAAATATTATATTTATAAATTTAAAAATAAAAAGATAAATTTAATGAACAGCCAGACAGAATTTGATAATGATAAATTATTTCAAATTGTACTTAATCGAGATAAGGAATAAAACTAGGTACAAAATGATTATACTGTCATTCGGCCGAATAAACCGCGCGCGGAATGGTGCTTTAGGATAGCTATTGTTTTGAACAATTGACGTGGTCTACGACCACTATTGTGTTTGTGTTTTATGTTTTATTGTGTTTATGTTTTTTAAAGTCCTGATGATGTCTCCGAGGGAGACGAAAGATCTTAATATGATATAATACTCTGAGGTGAGTTTTATATTTTATTTTATTTTGTTTTGGCTGTTCATAATCATATATGTAGTGGTGCAAACAAAGGAAAATAATGTTTAATAAAATAATATATATATATATATATATATATATATATATATATATATATATACATTCTTCGACGCTCGATTTCTACATCTTAGCCGTGACTTTTTACCTCGAAAACTGCATCATTGAGATGCAGTTTGTTTTATGCATCAGATGTAAAAAGAGATGTTCAGTTGTTATAAAAATTATACAAATTGTTATACAGCTTTATACACATTTTACGCTATTATCGTTTTTTGACTCATTCACGCGATGTTGCCGGTTTTACACATCTTAAGTCGAGTCGCTGTCATCAGTTCTGTTCAGTTATGATCTGTTCGATCTGCACGTGGCTGCACTTCCACAGTACTGCGCGGTTAAATTTCCTGTCTCATCATGTTGAAACGAAGCGATATGTATTTCAAAGCCATGGGATTACAAGCCCCAGAGTTAAATACAAACAGCTATATAAAAGGTAAGTTTTAATTTATTATTTTTATATTATAACATTAATTAGACCTATCATTATTATTTTAAAATGTCGCATTGCTTGCCTTATTTTTGGATAAGTAAAATTTATATAGCCAAAACTTAACTGAATAGCATACAATCTATGAATATCACATTAATATTAAGCATTAACTGTCGATTCACGGAACTGCAATGGAATTACTAGTAGGGCTACGATAGGCGACTAAATGCTTGATGGTTGCCGAAGATAATTCCCACAGAAATCCGTGGCCCGTTCGTGAAGTAGGCCTATTATCTTTCAGCGCCTTCTACTTTTATTGTGTAAATTTTGTCAAAAATATGAAACCAAATTATTATAGACCAACTATTACTGGTTCCTAAAAAAATTAGAAGCAGCTTCCATTTTCTCCAGCAATAAATTACCGTCACTTGATGTTATTTTTTGTGTAAATAAAAGGTTACAAAGGGTTGTAGGTTCCTATTGTTAGACTGAAATATTATCATCTTATTTAGGCCTACCTAATTTATAGTCTAAGCTTGTGGCGAAATACAAAAAAATCTTAAATAAAATGAATAAGGATTGGTTAGGCCTCTAGGTTTATTTAGAGCTTAAAACAAAAAGTTTTGTTTGATGTATTAAGTTGTAGCCAAAATATACTACTAAAATATAATAGAACTGATGTACAGTAAAAAAAATAATTATTTAGGTCTTGCAAGTAAGGCGGCCTACAATGACGGCAAAGCGCGTGTGACGTCAAAGGCAGATATAATATAGGACCAATCAGAGTGTAGTATTTTTAACCAATGAAAAATCTCCAAACCTAACCAATCAGATGTCTTCTTAGGCGTCACTTTGATTGGTCAATATTGTCCAATCAGAAGGCTCATTATAGTTCACTACGTCATCCGATATCGACCAATGAAAACGTCTTAATCAGTATTACGTCATTTGTCAGTATCGAGCTTCCTGATTGGTCCGGTACTGTTCCTGCGCGTGACGTCGACTTACATTTTTACATAAATCCACCCATTGTCACCGCCCAGTTAACGATACGGCCGAATATTAAACAATAACGTCTACTGAAATGCTATACTTTCCAGAATTAAAACGCCTACCAAAAACATTTTTAAACTTGTTAAGGTCTTCCGAGTACGGAATGATTATGGTTAATTGTATGAAACAGCAGTATATTTATACTGCTTTTCACAGTATGAAAAATTAAAATTCTTAAAATGGAAGCACAAGAATAGATTGCGTTTACACATACAAGCTTGCTTAAATTTAAGACATTATTTTCTCGGCTACCATGCAAACACTACTATACGAACGTAACACATTGTGATTTTTTCATTGTATATTAAAGTTTATTCAAATAAGGACGTCTCTAAAGTTTTTTTTTGTCAAGTAATCGTCAGTAGAATCGCCGGCATTACCAAACTGAAATTTACAATATACTTGAACAATACCTAGTAAGAGCAAAATAGAAATTGTGCCCTTTTAACGACAATCAGTCACACTAAAAACGGTTAACGATGTGAAAAATTTCTAGGCAATATTTTTGACATTTCTCCGCGCTTATTCGCAGTTCTTTTCATTATTTTATTTTATGATGCGAAAATTAGTATTGCCTATATGAAACATTAAACTGTTAAATATTTTTAAATTTCAACTGCTACTTCCACGGCTAAAATAATACTTCTGTTTTCTTCAAGAATGAAGCAATTTTCGACTAAAACATTATAACAACATAAGAAGTACTGGTGAAATAAACACTTTTAGACCTTCTTCATATGACAGTAGATTTTTATACCGTTAGACCTTGCAGTGTGAATATATTAAAGACGCATTTGCAAGGTGCGAAGTGAAAATTTTTTAGAAGGCCTGCTTTGCTCATCAAATGACTTTTCTACTGAAACATACGGTTACAAACCAAAAAATGTAACCCAATTAACTTTTCAGTTTATTTCAGATAACTTGTAAATGTTTGAACTAACTTCTACCCTAATGATCTAAAAACTCAAATTAATTGTGCCGAGTATTTAACATCTCATTATTTACCTAATTTTAAGTAATTTAAAAAATCAGATTTGTAAGAAAGGATGTTATCAAAGTCGTTATGAAAGAACGTACAAATTTAATCTTACTTATCGTACTAAAAATATAATCTGATAAGAGTTTATTAAATTTAATGTTCAAACCAACATCTTCCTTAAATAACATAAGCGTAGTACATAAATACGCACGGTTTTATTTCTAAGAATTATTAAAATTTTTGTGCTTGAATTTTGCTATAGCAATAATAAACAGAGAGCAATGCTCAACGATTTTTCTAACGTTTCTTAAGGAGGAATGAATTGCTGATTGGAGTTTTACACTATTGGCGCAGAACGTGTATATTTTTATTATACGTTTCGAGTTAACGAACAGTTCCTAAATCAACAAGAAAATAATCATTAGAGAGCGTTACTCAACGAATTTTTATTTCTTTCACACTATTTGTGCCTTTCACAAATCCGAAAATATAGACTAGGCCTACTACATATTTGGTAAGTGATATTTACCTAGAAACTATATAACTCATTGAAAGGTACCTTCATAATATGTTCTGCCCTACCGTTAACTGGAAGTTGTCATTGGGTGTGGACTTTATATTACAATCATACTCAAAGTGACGCCCAGAATCAGTACGGACCTATCAGAAAGCAGCATATCCTGACGAATGACGTAACGCTCAAGACACTTTGTCATTGGTTGACATCGGTGTGACGTAGTACAGTAATAAAAAACTCTCTGATTGGACAATATTAACCAATCAAAATGACGCAAAAGAAGACTTGTGATTGGTTAAAACTGGGCTTTCTTATTGGCCGAAAATACGAGCCTCTGATTGGGCAATTATTACCTGAGCCGTTGACGTCACATGCGCATCACAATCAAATTGGCCCGACTTACTCACGCAACCCTAATAGAACGTTTGTTGAATACCAGTTATATTTTGATACATATATTTTTGTTTCTCTTAAACACAATAAAAGCGTAGGTCAAAAATGATTTGTCAAGTAACGTCTTCTCAAGTCTATTTTTCGATGATTTAGGATCTGTTAGTTAACGGGAAATTTATAAGCAGTATTTATATCTTCTACACAGGCAGTGTAAAACTATAACCTTTAACACCTGATTCGTACAGATGAGATAAATAAAAAATAATTCGGCGACTGTATTCGCTTAATTGTCGTAGCGAAAGTATAAGGAGAAAAATTACGATCCCGATAGCTGTGATTTTATAGAAGTTTAGGCCTGTAATCAGTATTTATGTAGGCAGCTTGTTCGAATATTACAATTTTATAAGCATTATCAGATGCGACTTTTTAACGTTCCGAAACCGAACAATTCATGAGTTCTCTTAAGCAAGGTAGATTAATAACATTACTTATTTTCAATCCAATTTGTCAGTAAACTAAAATGCAGGCTGTTGAAATTGTTGTGCAATGAAAGTTGTTTTTTAGGTAAGCAGCGGACAAGGTGGTTTGAACCTCTAAAATCTTTTCTGAGTGAGATGAGTTGAGTTGGTTTACATGGTCTTCTTACAGCGTTTATAATTATACTTATCAGGATGCGAGTCCTTCGGAAAATCATGTACTTTCGACTCTCCGAATGACACCGGTATTTCATTATCAACAGGGTTTGATTGTAAAATGAAATTCATGAATCTCAGATGAGATAACTCCGACTACTGTCATATATACCTCTACCTCTTCTGTTCTTACGTGGTTTAGTCATATAATTGGCTGACTCTGTGATAACAATGAATACATATTTACGGTCAGGAACTAGCAAATTACGTGCAAAAAATGTTTAACACTCTACCTTTTCATTAAAGCCACAATAAATTTCATCCATCTTAAAATACAGGAACTAATGAAATAAGAGTAAAGCCAGAAAACCTTTTTTGAAATTTTTTTTTTTGTCATCAGTCTCTCGACTGGTTTGATGCAGTTCTCCAACCTGTTCTATCTTGCGCAAGTCGTTTCATATCTACATACTTGTAACACCCTACATCTTTTGTAATTTGCTTTATATATTCTAATCTTTGCCTCCCTCTACAATGTATTCCCTCAATGTTACCCTCCATTATTGATAGCCCAATACCTGGATGTCTTAGGATATGCCCCACTAGCCTATCCCTTCTTTTGGTAAGATGCTTCCATATACTTCTTTTTTCATCCACTCGCCTAAGAACCTCTAAATTACTTATTTTGTCCACCCACCTAATCTTTAACATTTTCCTATAACACCACATTTCAAAAGCTTCTATCCTCTTCCGTTCTACAGCCCCTATCACCCACGTTTCACTTCCGTATAATGCTACACTCCAAACATAATGTTTTAAGAAATTTTTCCTAATCTGTAAATCAATGTTTGTAGTCAGTAAGCTGTTTTTCATTTCAAAGGCTTTTCTAGCTTGAGCAATTCTACTCTTGATATCACTCGTGCTTCTACCATCCTTTGTTATTTTACTCCCTAGATAGCAGAATTCCCCAACTTTCTGTATGTTTTCGTTGCCTACTTTTAAATTTCCCATCTCTTCTAAACCACTCTTGCTGCTGCACAACACTTTCGTTTTGTTCTTATTAATTTTCATGAAGTAATCCTTCCTCAAGATCTCATCCATTCCATTTAAGGCATCCTCTAGTTCATTCTTTGCCTCGGCTAATACTACTATATCATCGGCGAATCTCAACATTTTTATTGTTTCTCCTTGAATTTTTATTCCTACGTCAAATTTCTCCTTCACTTCATTTATAGTCTCTTCTATATACAAGTTAAAAAGTAGTGGTGACAAAGAACAACCTTGTCGTACACCTTTTCTTACAGCAGCCTCTTTTTCGTACCCCTCGATTCTCAAAACAGCCGTTTGATTCTTATACAGACTGTAGATAACTTTCCTTTCTTTGTATTTAATTCCTAGCCTTTTCAATGTTTTAAACATTTTACTCCAGTCCAGATTGTCAAATGCTTTCTTTTCTGAGTGAGATGAGTTGAGTTGGTTTACATGGTCTTCTCACAGCATTTATAATAATACTTATAAGAATGCCGGTCCTTCGTAAAATCATGTTCTTTCGACTCTCCGAATGACACCTGTATTTCATTATCAAAACGGTTTGATTGTAAAATGAAATTCATGAATCTCAGATAATATTACCCTGACTAGTGTCATTTATACCTCTACCTCTTCTGTTCTTACGTGCTTTAGTCATATAATTGGCTGACCCTGTGATAAAAATGAATACATTTATTTCCTGCAGAAACTAGCAAATTACGTTCCAAAAATTTTTAACACTCTACCTTTTCATTATGGCCACAAAAAATTTCATCCACCTTAAAATACAGGAACTAATGAAATCAGAGTAAAGCCAGAAAACATTTCTCGAAATCACATTGGCCATTATATTATCATTTAGTCAAACCGTTGATTATTATTTTTCGACTAATGCTCGTTGGTAGAGCAAAATAGTTTTCTTGTTATAAAACGGATTAATGAGGTATATTTTCTTACCCGGTAGGATATTGACTTTGTTTCGTCTCAAAAAATTTTGAATTAGATTTTTCAACTGCCTTCTACGTATCGTAATATTTATTTACAGTTGTATAAAGTCATTCCCTTAAAAATATGATACATTACTGGCCAAAAATTAAGTTACAAAAATCGAACAACTAGGAAAAATAGATAACCTTCTTATGTTTTTTTTCTTTGTGTCGGTATCGAATGAACACTCGTGATTTTTTAAAAAACCGTGTTAACATTTAGCAGCAACAGAAACCAATTTTTAATTTCCTTAAGAACTCGAAAGATCTCTACAATGGGGTACTTCATATTTCGTAAGTGATATTTACCAAGAAACTATAAATCTCATTAAAAGGTACCTTCATATGTTCTGCCCTACCGTTAACTAGAAGTTGTCATTGGGTGTGGACTTCATATTACAATCACACTCGACGTGACGCCTAGAATCAGTACGGACCAATCAGAAAGCAGCATATCCAAACGAATGACGTAACGCTCAAGACACTTTGTCATTGGTTGACATCGGTGTGACGTTGTACAGTAATATAAACTCTCTGATTGGACAATATTAACCAATCAAAATGACGCAAAAGAAGACTTGTGATTGGTTAAAACTGGGCTTTCTTATTGGCCGAAAATACGAGACTCTGATTGGGCAATTATTACCTGAGCCGTTGACGTCACATGCGCATCACAATCAAATTGGCCCGACTTACTCACGCAACCCTAATAGATCGTTTGTTGAATACCAGTTATATTTTGATACATATATTTTTGTTTCTATTAAACACAATAATAGCGTAGGTCAAAAATGATTTGTCAAGTAACGTCTTGTCAAGTCTATTTTTCGTTGATTTAGGATCTGTTAGTTAACGGGAAATTTATAAGCAGTATTTATATCTTCTACACAGGCAGTGTAAAACTATAATCTTTAACACCTGATTCGTACAGATGAGATAAATAAAAAATAATTCGGCGACAGCATTCGCTTAATTGTCGTAGCGAAAGTATAAGCAGAAAAATTACGATCCCGGTAGCTGTGATTTTATAGAGTTTTAGGCCTGTAATCAGTGTTTATGTAGGCATTATGTAGGCATTATGTAGGCTTGTTCGAATATTACAATTTTATAAGCATTATCAGATGCGACTTTTTAACGTTCCGAAACCGAACAATTCATGCGTTCTCTTAAGCAAGGTAGGCTAATAAAATTACTTATTTTCAATCCAATTTGTCAGTAAACTAAAATGCTGGCTGTTGAAATTGTTGTGCAATGAAAGTTGTATTTTAGGTAAGCAGCGGACAAGGTGGTTTGAACCTCTAAAATCTTTTCTGAGTGAGATATGTTGAGTTAGTTTACATGGTCTTCTCACAGCATTTATAATTATACTTATCAGAATGCCAGTCCTTCGGAAAATCATGTACTTTCGACTCTCCGAATGACACCTGTATTTCATTATCAACAGGGTTTGATTGTAAAATGAAATTCATGAATCTCAGATGAGATAACTCTGACTAGTGTAATTTATACCTCCACCTCTTCTGTTTTTATGTGCTTTAGTCATATAATTGGCTGACCCTGTGATAAAAATTAATTCGTCTCAAGATATTTTGAATTAGATTTTTCAGTTGCCTTCTACGTATCGTAATATATATATATATTATTTTATTAAACATTATTTTCCTTTGTTTGCACCACTACATATATGATTATGAACAGCCAAAACAAAATAAAATAAAATATAAAACTCACCTCAGAGTATTATATCATATACTGATTTTCTGAGCATTATGCTGCTTATTTAAAAAAGGAATGTAAAAGTTCTAATGTGGCAGAACATCTGCTGACGATAGGGCATAAAATAAGCAGTCATGAAAATAATTTGGAAATTTTAGAAATATGTTTTGATAGTAACAAATTATGGCAGTTGGAGAAATATTATATTTATAAATTTAAAAATAAAAAGATAAATTTAATGAACAGCCAGACAGAATTTGATAATGATAAATTATTTCAAATTGTACTTAATCGAGATAAGGAATAAAACTAGGTACAAAATGATTATACTGTCATTCGGCCGAATAAACCGCGCGCGGAATGGTGCTTTAGGATAGCTATTGTTTTGAACAATTGACGTGGTCTACGACCACTATTGTGTTTGTGTTTTATGTTTTTTAAAGTCCTGATGATGTCTCCGAGGGAGACGAAAGATCTTAATATGATATAATACTCTGAGGTGAGTTTTATATTTTATTTTATTTTGTTTTGGCTGTTCATAATCATATATGTAGTGGTGCAAACAAAGGAAAATAATGTTTAATAAAATAATATATATATATATATATATATATATAAGTATGCAGACGATACAATTCTGACCTTTTTCTACTAGAACCAATACAATTCTGACCCGGTCAGGATAGTTAATACAATTCTGCCCCGGTCAGAATTGTATGCTCTCTATATAATGTATACCTTACGATTTATTCTCATCTCTGCCTAATTTAATTTAATTCATTCATTTAATTTTATTAATTAATTTATTTTATTTTATTAATTAATTGATTTTATTTTATTAATTAAATTATTTTATTTTATTAATTAATTATTTAAATTCATTTTAATTTTAATTTAAGAAGTTTTATGGTGTTTTTAATTCTTTTTAAGCTTTTAATTCTTCGACAACTGTATTTTTTTATATTATTAAAGTCGATAGTGGTATTTTGTATAGATTCGTTCGTCTAAATGTGCAAGTATAAAAAAAGAAATTTAACTACAATTTTACGTTTTCGGAAGCTGTTTTAGAATGGTAAAATAAATTACAGTAGAGTCCCGCTAACCCGGACGGGACTTTTTTAAATAAGGATTTCTTATAGAGCCTAAGAAAAAAGTACAAATTTTAATTGGTAGCTAATTTAAGCATTCCCGGATTATGAAATAAATTAGTTTTTGTACCATTAAATTTGAGGTTTCGTTTTAGTCTTTGTAATAATACGAGTAAAAATGAAATGAAATAAATTGCATTATTCAATTTCGAAAAGGTCTAATAACATTAGGCCTATTCTTTTTTTTTTAAATTTATTTAACGTCGCATCAACTGCAACGGTCATTAGCGACAACGTTGGGGTGAATCTGTATGCAATGTAGGATGAAATGATTTTTTGTAACGTATGAAAATATGCCGTGCCTGAGTGGGATTCGAACCCAGGACCGCATGATGAGAGGCGAGCACGTTACTAACTGCGCCAATGTAGGCCTATTCTTGTTTTCAGCATAAATAGCTAGTTTTATCTCATTGTCCTGTTTAGAATTTAATTTTCTTGCTTCTTTGTCGTATTCTAAATTCAAAGTAATTACTGTATTTTTTCAGTATACTGTATGTATGCCTCCTTACTGTACAATTAATAAATTTGAAATTTTAATCGCAAAGGTGTTTCATTTTAATAATCTTTTATCGTAATTTGTTAGCTAACTAGGCTAGCTTAGACTAATACTAATGCTAACTAACCTCTATCCGTACTATTTCTACCGCCTTTTACGTAGCTGGAGCAGCTATCAGTTCTAATAGTATATTCATAGGAACAACACTTCACTCAGCGCTGTAATTCACCAACAGCTGAAATGATCATTAAACAAATTAAAATTACCCGGAAACACATTTGGGACAAACTTTATTCAAGTTTCACGGTAAATATTTGCACCCCAGTACCGGTACAAGCAAAATTACTCGCGCTCGATTTTTGACTATATTACAAAAAAGAGATTTCAATCGCATTGAAAAGTAGTAAATATTTTTTCCTTATACCCTTCCCTCAAGAGTTATTCAAGGTCGAACATTTTGTGACTTTTACCCGAGAGAGATAGCCTGGATCCGAATACACAGTTTTATTCAGCACAAAAATTGGTCAAAATCGATGTATAGTTTGATGGCACTTTGTGTGTAAATAAGCTAACTGGAAGCTGGGAAGCATTTTTTATTCAAATCCGTTGGCAAAATCAATGTTCAGTATTACAAAGATTCATTGTCTTCGTATTTCTTAACGAATCGCATACTGACATTTTTTAACCAGCCGATCAAAGTGATATTCTCACAATTGTCCTTTAATAGGTACGTAAAATGGTCCGGTATCGTTTTGCCCCAACTACCCTTAAAACTGAGTTACAGCCCTTCAAATATTAATTGTAATTTTTTTTTTTATTACTTTACACGACGTTTTCTATCAAATTACTGCCTGTAAGATACGAAATAAATTTTTGCTTATGTCTCCAGCTGCCGTTAAGGTCCATTTTTGTAGCTAGTGTCAGTAATCCTGTATTTGTTTTGTTTTCACCAAAAGTAGGCTACATCTACATTTTTCAAGTATTGCTTGCTGTATTGCATTGTAATCAGCCCAGTACTTACTACGAATTTATTTTCTTAGTGCTTAGTGTTTTTGGAATTATTGAAATATATTTCTTGAAATCGTGGACATAGTTTGCATATGTTGCAAATATATTCAAAAGACATTGTAGTAAATCTGAAATCCCAAACGTAGATCGGGCACGCAGCAAATGCTTTAACTCCTGAGTAATAATCTGCAGTCTTTAACCCTCTAAAGCGCGCGTGTGCGGTGTTTAGACCGCAAAATTTAATAATTGTTTCATTCCACGGATTTCCGCTTTAATTGCTGACCAAGGGCTTAAGATATTCTTCAGTTATTATTTTTTGAATAACGTAGCGCTAATACCGCCTTCCTACTCCTCCCGGTTTTCACAACAGACAGTGTAAAGTGAGAACCCTCTGGCATAGCATCGTTCCTGCGGTCTAAACACCGCCACGCGCACAGTAATGTAAGTGAATATTTTTATTTGTCCTTTTATTTCTTATGTTTGTTCTTGCTTTATTTGCGTTATTTTATGTTATGAGTATTGTTTTCATATCGTATGTTAGTATGTATTTATATTTTTAGCTCATCCTTTTCCGTTGTAGTACTGTTATTTATTTTTATTTCTATTTTTATTTTGTGATACGTGTGTTGATATATTACTACGAACTACTGCGGAATATTTGTTACAAGAAGGGCTAACATTCTTGGGTACACTGAAAAAAAAAAAATTATTATTTATAAATTTATAAATAAAGGGAAGTTGGGTCCACGGTTTTTGGATTTCAATACGACAAGACACTTGTATCTTACGTCCCGAAAAAGAAAAAAAGTAGTACTGCTACTATCAACGATGCATGATCTAAATGAGGTGGATCCAGACAGTAAGAAACCTGAAATAATCCTAGACTATAACTTGACAAAAGGTGGAGTCGACACTGTAGATCAACTGTGTTCGTTGTATTCAACAGCGAGGAAAACAAGAAGGTGGCCGCTTGTAGTATTTTTCCGAGAACTTGACATAGCTGGAATAAATTCGTTCAAAATCTTCCTAGCCAATAACAGAGAAAAAATTTTTGCGAGAAGAAACTATCTCACCAATCTCGCAATGAGCATGATGGAGCTAAATTTAAAAATTAGAGCTCAACTATGGTGTCTTCCCAAAGATATATCGTGTTTCCTATCGAAATACCGCGAGCCTCAGAAAGCTGTTTCTCAGAAGAAAGCTTGTTTTTTGTGCGGTAGTCATAAAAATTCAAAAACGGGTGTTACATGTGGTACATGCGGCAAAAATGTCTGCAAAAATCACAGCCAACAAATTATTACCTGTGAGACTTGCATTGGAGGTGCTTCTGATGACGACAGCTAACTCCTTTTATTTTTTTCAAAATTATGTTTAAGTTTTACTGTATGTGTGTATGTAATTGTCATTTATAAAAAAATATATAGTTTTATTGTACATGTGTTTGTAATTTTATTGTCATTTATAAATAAATGTAGATAATAAATCAAGAAAGACACTTAAAAAATAATGGTTTGAAATTCTGTATTATTTTTATTACAGTTTACTTGTAATGTTTATGTATTTTGTTTAAATGTTTGCGTATTGACTTAATTATGCTTATGATAATTAATATATGTTGTATTATTAAATTTATAAACAGCTTCATAAAAAATGTTAGAATTATTTGGTAAAATGAAAACAAAATTTTACTTTTCAATCAGTGTATCAAAATAAACAATCACTTTATTACTGATAAAAATGATGTAACATGAAAATAAAATTAATAATAAGAGAAAATAAACAAAAACTAATAGTATTATTTATAGTTAATTATAGCACATGCATCATCAAAAAAATAACAAAGTTTACAAAAAAATAACTGGTAACCATCCGTTAATCTTAACTTACAAAAGGCCAAATGTTTTCTTTAAATTGCAGCATTCTACGTATTTTTATGCAGATCAAACCCGTGTATTTACTTTTTGTCGTAGTCTGTTTAGTTTGTTTTTAAATTGAGTGAGTTTTTAAAATGAGGGAGCTTCGTGTTAACATTGGCCGCCTATTTTGTTGTTGGTCTTGAAAAAAGTGGTTTAACTATTGTTATCCGGTACTCTGCTGCATCTAGATTCCGAGAAAAATAGTATTTATTTTTTTATACCTTATCGGTGCCACATTTACTATGTGGGCAGAATAGGCAGTGCGAAAGGTCCCCACCAATAAAAATATTTTCCTCGAAAGTTAGTTTTATAAAAAATGAGATGAAAAATAAAAGATCTGTACTACGAATGAAAATTTACAATTTATTTCGGTAGAGTTTCAAGCTGACAGTTAAGGTAATCTAAACGGCTAAAATAATAATACATTTTTTATTAAAAACAAAGAAGAAAATAGCTGGGGTGAAAGTTATGTGACAGTCTGTATACCTATTTTTGTGGGACAGTAATTTTTTCAAATTTTTAGTTCATAAATAAACGTAAAAACGTTTTCTCCTAACGGCTCCTACGATTTTTTTTAAATCGCCTTATTTGCTACATTTTTTATGATCTACAAGATAGGGTAAGCCCCAAGTCTGCCAAAACTCTTGGGAAGACTTCTCTCGTAGAAAAATGGTTTTTTTGCCTTAATATGCATTTTAGAGCAAAAGTGCATATAATCAGTTGTAGAGCATTAAAAACCCTACAACTTTTCTTTCAAACATGTTTTTGTACAACGCTTACAAAAAAATAGGTTAGCAGCGATTAAGTGGTTTTCTGTTTTTTCATGAAAATCTGTAAAAAGTGCATTTTTTTAAAGCTTGCGGCCTTAGTATGCATTTATGACAAAGTATAAAATAAAAGTTGGAGGACGGTAAAAAACCTACAACTGTTATTTTAAACACTTTTTTACAACACTTAGTTTAGCGTCAATTAGTGATTTTCTGTATTTTTAAGTTCTCCAGTGGTTGATTTTCATTTTCCGTCGTTCACTCATGATTAAACATAGGTTTTATGGTTCATTATTTGCATTGGCAAGTGAAAGTCATGTAAGTGTTTTACACCTGATTTTTTAAGTACTTTGCTTGATATTTTCTTTATTTTTGTAACGAATTTACATATTATATTGCAGTAATCTAATTAGGTCCTGTATTAGTTAAGTACAATAGCAGTAGGCCAACATGCGAAGGACAGATTTTTACAAAATCACATTACGACGTTCTACATCTGAAAAAATGGAGAGACTACGCAGTGTTACTGTGTAACAAACACACAAAAAATACAAGTTATATTAAATTGTAGACAGGCTTCAATCGCTGACGCTATACTGTTGGAACAATAGCAAAGGTTTAGGAAAGGGCCGACAACAACGGACGGAGTATTCACTCTCAAACAAATTTTAGAAAAGAGAGTATAATTCGACCTGGAAACACACCCAGGTTTTGTAGATTTCGATAAGGCATTTGACAATTCTGACGGGACTTTTGTTTACACATTCTTGAAGTACTCCGGCTGAGAACAAAAAAGGTCCGATACACTTTTTAGCTACGACCAACCATTTAAAAGATGAAAATTACGCCCTCCTCCTAGGAAGAGGGCAGGTATAAAATTTTTTGAAGCAAGTCGTTCCTATTTGTTTTTAACGCCAAACGAAATGCTGTTAAAAGATTTTTCGTATTTTGAAAATTTTCAAAATTTTGGAGGGGCGTAGCATAGGGGTCCGGACGAAAGATTTCAAAAATTTTTTCTCGTGTTTCGGTATTAAGATGAACACGTTCCACAACAAAAATTTTGACTCAAAACTATTTTGGAGGCGCAAGAAAAATCACTTGAAACTCGGATGCACAAAAGTCAAAATTTGTTTTTTTGAATTTTTGCAACCAAGGGTAAACATACAGCACTTTTGATTATATATTCTTAAAGTACTTCGGCAGGGGAACAAAAAAGGTTGTATACACTTTTTAGGTCCGGTGAACCGTTAAGGAGATAAAAACCACCCCTCCCCCAACCTAAGAGGGGTGTTTTTTGAAAAATTTTAAGAAAACAAATTTTTCTGTACTTTTAACGCCAAACGAGGTGCTTGTAAAACATTTCGATAATTTTGAAAATTTCAAAAATTTTGGGGGCGTAGGACCGACCCCTCACGGGTCCGGGACCTTAGATTTTAAAAAAATTTCCGTACTTCCGGTCGGGAGGGTAGGTTGTCGCGAAAAAAAAGCTGTGGTCGGACCACAGCTGATCGCGGACGCGATTAGCTACTTAAGGGTGCGCTCTACCTCTGCCGCGCCGCTCAATGTAAGGGTTTAGATGATTACAACTAACTCGGTTGTTATGCAAGTCATAATTAAAGTTTGACATGCATTTTAAAGATTATAATATGCTCTATTTACCAGTTAAAATTTTTTGTATGAGCATTAAATTTAAGCTTTAAAAAATTAAAGTAAAACTCTTAAAGTTGTAAAGTTTTCTAAAATTATTTGTTAAGATAGGAAGGTATTTGTCGCAAATTAATCTGTATCAGTAAAAAGAATATCTCTTTTAGATTCTAAATATACAAACTTTAACGTGTTTACTTGTTTATCAGCGGCGATGTATTGCAATCGAAAAAACCTTTACAAGCACAAATTTTTCAGCCGTTCAATAGCGTTCCGAGTTGACAGTTACGGAACTACTTACGCATAATGCTTTCTGTCACCAAGGTCATTTCCCCTTAACGTGTTTTCATTTCTAGATCATACAGAGTTGCCGGGTCGTGTAATAGTCTCATGTAGAGTGTTTGTTAGTATGTTTTGACAGAATTAAAATTAATCACTCTCCCAACCCAAACAAAGATTAATTTCAATTCATTATGAAAACGATAATATTGTTCGTATAGAAAAAATATATGGTTGGCCTACAGATTGTTATTTCTGTGTTAAGTTGTTATTGTTCGGATAGCAAAATTCTTTAATTTTTAAATACTACTCTCGTGCCTTTTTTTACGCTCCTTTTTACTCTCTTGCTCTGTATGAATATATAGGGAAGGAGAGTATCGTTATGTCGATTTTCCGAAAATATATTTAACCGAATGTATACGTTTTCAAGCCCCCTGAACCCAAAATTCAGTTTTCAGCGATTGGTCTGTGAGTGTGTGTGTGTGTATTTGTGTGGGCGCGCGTGTATGAACAAAATATTGCAAGAACGGAATAACTTACCAAGTTGAAACTTGGAACTTAAATTAGGTACCACTAGAGGATCCAACGCAAGAATTTTAACGAAAATCGGTCAACCGGAAGTAGTAGTTTATTTGTGAAATTTTTCACTATTTTGCAATTTTCTGAACAACTGTTCCTAAAAAATTTTTGAAGTGAAAACTTCTCTGTAGGCACGTTGGGTGAATATAGTTTTGGATGGGTAAAATCTTACAGCTATCTGAAGCTTTATGTCCAGTTTGTAATCAAATGTAGAGAATAAGCAAGGTTAGCTCAATGGTACACTGCTCGCCTACCACGCGGGCGGCATGAGATCGATTCCTGTTCGGTGTATTTAATTTTTTTAACATATGTAACCGAGATATTCGTACCTTTTTTGTTGAGATTAATATTATATTTATTTTACAAAACGCTTAAGTTTTTAACAAAATTACGTGAAGAGACTGAACACTTGCTCCGTTCAAGCTATCACTACATAAAATATAATATTGTATCAAGTTTATTTCTATTCTGATAAAGTTATATTACAAATAAAGTTAGTTACAATTTTGCTCTGATTGGACTTCTTCATTGTCCGTATTCTATGAATGAAACAATGGATTTATGAAAACTGAAATATCTTGTTATATAAAATAATATAAATGAACTTCAAAATCGAATTTATTTAAATATCTAGAAAAAGCTTCGTCAAGCATTGTTCCGCATTTCGTTGTGATTTAATTTGAATCATTTACATAATTAACCTGAATTTTTATTTCAAAAAATTTATTAAAGCCTTTGATTTTTTTTTTGAAAAATCCACATTCTCCACTCAAAATATTGTTATGTATTAGGTACCTACGTAGTTAGATAACGAAAGTTCGACAATACCTGTTGAACATTTGTCTTAATCCTTTCTCTTGTTATGGGTTATAAAGTAACAAATTCGGGTTTCCCCATTAAGGAGTTTAATAAAAAAAATGAGAGACAAAAACCTTCACTTAGATACGATTAGACAACATAAACCTACCACGACGGCTGAGGTCGCGTGTTAAAACTATAAACTCATATAAGTTTTCACTTCTATCGGGTGGTCATAAGCACGTGGATTTTTTTTAATCGCCTCGTTTACTACATTTTATATAGGTACTCTACAAAGAAGTGTAAGCCCCATGTTTGCTAAAATTCTTGGGTAGGCTACCCATACGTGAGGTGTGGGTAGCGCGTTAGCCTACTAAGCGGAGGTCCCGGGTTCGATTCCCGGCTAGGGTCTGAAGATTATTTCGTGCCAAAACCCATCATAACAGTTTTTTAACCCACCGTAGTCCCTAATGATCAAGCTGTTGATGTGACTTTAAACTAACAAAAACTGAAAACATAACCAAATTTTAATCATGAATGAATAATGCAAATGAAAACCAACCTCAGTTTAGCTTAATACTACGGAAAAATTACTGTTTCACGCTAAACTAGGCTCTGTACAGAAAAATGCTTGAAATAAAATTTGTAAAGTCACTTTGTAGGTTTGTGGTTTTGTAGTTTTTTAATTTTCTACAAATTTGATTATAGCCACTTTTGTTGTAAATTTTTGTCATACTAAGGCTAAAATCGTAAAATATTCAATTTTTTACAAATCTTGATAGAAAAAAAAACAGAAAATCACTAATTACCTCTAAACTAGGGATTATACAAAAAACAATTCAAATAAAAGTTGTAGGTTTTTAAATGTTCTACACCTTTGATTATATATATTTTTGCCATAGTATGCACATTAAGTTCGCAATCTTAAATTTTAGTTTAGCGGCAATTACTGATTTTCTGGTTTTTTCATCAAAATTGATTGCGGCCTTATTATGCATTTTATAAGAAAAAAGTATGTAATAAAAGTGACAGGAAATCAAAAACCTACAACTTTAATTATACGCATTTTACTCTACAGAAGTAGATTTTCATTTTGCGTCATTCCCTCATTAAAATTAGATTGTTTTTCATCTTACTTTGTTCAGTCTTGATTAAACAAAGGTTATATTGTTCCTTATTTACATTGAAAGGAAAAGTCGTGTGAGTGTTTCACACCAGATTTTTTATTTAATTTTGTAATATATGCCGCTGGCTTTAGAAATAGATTAGATCAGTAGATAGATTAGATCTCATTATATAGATTTAAACAACCTGCATTACGGATTGAAAAAAATTCTTGTTACGTTTTTCGATATATCCTACAACGTCGAATTAGGCTAATTCTCGAAATAAACACAAATAAGAGGATGTTACTACTTTATTAATCTCAGATCTGTAACAAAATCTTTACGTAGGTAATATAAAAACATTTATTTTGCAGAATACTTTTTCTAGTAAATTATATACTGATCTTTGTTTGGTTTATTGGAACAGTGCAGGCACCTTTTGCTACGGGCTCGCCTTTATGATAGATACCTCTCATTGTCGATTTTTTCGATTAGCTAGTGTTCACCGCGTGGCAATTACTTGCTATTTTGACAGGTGCAAATTACCGTGTTGGGTGGTTGTTGTTGAATTTGTTTGTATTTGAACTAATATGCCGGGTGATCAAAGGAAAAGGAACTAACAGTATAGGCATATCGGCTAATCGAAATAGTCGCAAACGACAATTTAAAAAATTATTTTATCAGGTACAAGGCAACTACATGTGACCAGAAGAAAGTATGGCCTCTTTGTTGGATGGACCCCAATTGATATTTCGGTTAAGAAGATAAATCGAGATGACCTATTCTGGGAGAAGAAAATGATTCAGCCTCTGAAATCCTTTTGTATGAAATATGTTCTTCCAGAGCTGATCGACCCTTGAATCCCACGATGATTTCCTGCAAGTGAGAGAGAGCGAGCGAGCGAGAGACAGAGAGAGAGAGAGAGTGTGAGAGTCTCTTTCATATATTCACTTTTCCCGGCACAGAAATCAAATTTCCAGTAAATCGCTGTTCATAAAAATTTAATATTACATAGGTATTATTACGTGCAATATGATTGTTAACGAACTATAATTATTTTAGTATTAGGTAGCATCGTAGAAGCCGAATCTAGAATAGAGTTAGCTTTCAAAAATCATATTATCACCTTTTTAATGCTTGTATTTTTTTAATATTTACAAGTACTATTGCGGTGCGCACCGATTAATCAGGTAAAAATCTGGTGTGAAACACTCACACAACTTTCTCTTGCCAATGCAAATAACAATAAACCTAACATTAGAAATAAACAAAAAACTAACCTCAATAAACATAACCTAATTTTAATCTTGAGTGAAAGACGCAAAATGAAAATCAACCTCAGTTTGTCTTAAAAATACGGAAAATCACTCTTTCACGCTAAACAAGGCTCTGTAGAGAAAAATGCTTTAAATTAAAGTTGTAGATCTTTTAATATCCTATAAATTTAATTATATATACTTTTATCGTAAAGTGCACATTAAGGCCAAATTCTTAAAAGAATCGATTTTTCACACGTTTTCGTGAAAAAATAACAGAAAATCGCTAATTACCGCTAAACTAAGCGTTATTTAAAAAAAATGGTTGAAATAAAAGTTGTAAGATTTTAAATTTTCTACAACTTTTATTATATAAAGTTGCGCTTAAATGCGTATTAAAGCCGCAATCTTAAAAATACAATTTTTACGTAAAAACGGTTTCACCAAGAATTTCAGCTAACATTGAGCCTACCCTAACTTGTTGAGCATAAAAAAATTAGTAAACCAGGCGATTTAAAAAAAAATCGTAGGACCAGTTTTTGAGAAAATCGCAAAGAAGTAAAAAATTACACGAATAAACAACTACTTCCGGTTGACCGATTTTGATGAAAATGTTCGTGTCGGGTCCGGTAGTGGTATGTAACTTAAGTTTCAAGTTTCAAGTTCGTACGATGTTCCGTTCTTGAGATATTCTGTTCACACACACACACACAGACCAATCGCTAAAAACATGTTTTTTTTTGGGTGTCAGGGGGTCTGAAAACGTGTAGATCCGGTAAAAACTCAATTTTTAAAATCGACATGAAAACAATACTTTCCTTCCTACATATTCATATTGGCAAGAGAAAGTAAAAATATGTTTTATTAAACAGAACCTACCGGATTGGTCCAGAAGTAAAGTCGCCACCGCGAGTCAGCTGTTTAACTACTGATTTTCGGAGACGATGGTTCTAGGTTCATATCCTAGTAAAGGTAGTTCCTTTTACATGGATAAATGAATACTAGACAGTGGTTATCGGTGTAATTTGATGGTTGAAGTTTAATTAACTAAAATCTCTCAGGAATCGGCTTGGGTCTGTACCAGATGTTCTACATCTTACTTACACGTCATATATGGTTTTAATCTCATTGAGTGATGGGGTTGCTTATTGGAAAAAACACAGTCTTCTACGTTCGAGCCCAATAACTTTGTTAAATGACCAATAATCAAATTATTTTTCCCAAGAAAATTGTTGAGAATTTAATTCCGAAAACAATTATGTAAGCAATGTAAACTAAATGAAAATAAAAGTTTAATAAAATGGACTCTTATTTAGACGATGTAAACATATTTCGGCATAACCGCAGCCATCTGCAGTATACGTACAGTACATTGTAAATGTACGTGTAATAAAATATAGATTACGCTGTACACTTGGCAACATCGACGCTACGCATCGTTGTTGCGTGCGGAAGTGAACAGCACACTAGCACGGCATGATTACTCCCACCTTTAGATTTACTAATCAAGGTTATGAAGATCGCACCTAGCGGACGCAACCGAAATCGCTCTGTCGAATTTTTCTACTGATGAGGCGCACACTTAACACTGCATATGCTATCCCCCCCACTCCACATTCACACATCGAGATTCAGAGAGCTCCTAGCGGTTGCCAACTCAATCGTACGACTCGTTCACGAATCACGATTCGTTTGATAGCGTCATCGACCTCGTGTCTTTTGCTGCTGTCAATCCTGTTTGTTTGTAAGTTTGTAAGTTTTAATTTTCAACAATGACATCGAGGCGGAATGAGGAATGCAAACCAAAGGTAAGTTAACTTGAAATAATTATGTTTTTAATTGTATTTTTAACATAGTATTTAAGATAAAAATAAAACATGGGTTATTCTTCAGCATATTTCAGTTGTGAAGTGCTGAATTCTGAGAAATGGTTTTTTTATAATATAGGCCTATATCGTTATTTTGTTAGTTTTCCCTTAATCTTATAAACTTTTGTATTTAAGAGTTCAGTGCTGCAGTAACCACTTACTCTTTATGTGAAAAGTGAAATTAACAGCAAGGTAATTGTAAAGTTTCTTAAGGAGTTGTGGTACTCTCAGAGATATAATATTTTCAGTACATTTTATCTCTCGATTATCCTGCTGGTACAATAGCAGAAAAGCACTTACAGTTCGGCTGCCCAGACCAACCGGGATTCGAAGCTGGGACCTCAATATTAGTCTACTGCTTTCTGTTGATTAAGACTGACGCCCTTAATATCCAAGCCACCAACGCGATAAGGGTTTTGAAGCTTATTGAATAAAATTAAGCTACTCGTGTATATCTACTGGTTTTTAAGAGAATTTAATACTTTAAGCGGTCCATTTGTTAGTGAATTGGTATACACTACCAATACTTGAATTGGCTGTAGACAAAAGTATATTATTACAAAAAACAAATGTACATAACAGTGTATGCTGGAGTGTTAGAATAGGGGCTCAACAAATAAATATAAAAAGTTATTCTGTTATTTAAATTACAAAAATTATTTACAGTATGACAAATTTAGAACACCATGTTGTATTCATTATAAAATTCATAAGTTTAAGTACAATCCTTTTAGCAATATGTCGTACGGCACGGTAGTGTACTTCTCATGTTAGTAATATTTGTAGAGAATTACTTAAGATACAGTTGTAAAATTTACAGCAAGGGGTGACATGGCCCTTTTGTATTTATAATGTTTATAAATACTTTTACTGGACTAAATAGTTTTCTTAAATACTATTGATGTCCGATATTCATGATTCTATATAGTGTGTTAATTTTATTTTTATTTTTCATTGCAGGGAGTTTACTCATCAAGGACTGAAAACATTATCGAATTGAGCAAAAATATTGTCACTCCCGTAGGACAATACATATCTCCAGAACTTGGCATTACCCAAGTACGACACTAAAGGCACACTTCCTTGGGAAAGAGATGTAGGAATAGAAAAACACTATGAAAATTTAGGCAAGTATAACAGTTAATTAATTTAGAATCATAATGTAGATATATAATTATTTCACATCAAGTTACAATGAGATGAAGGCAATTTGTATGTGATGTTGTAAGTAATGTGTAGAGTCTTGTACAAACTGAGAATGAATAGAATATTTGACAAGTTAACACAGGAATATATTTTATCCTTTCTGTAATTTCTAGCAAACCACATTTAAAAAAAAATTGTTTGAATTTAGTTAATTGTTTCAGTTTTTGTAGCAGCATGATATTCTAGTTTGTTTAACATATTTCATTCATTCTATTTTCTGTAATATTCGTTTACATTATGTTTTTTTTTGTAGTGCGAAGGAGACTTTCTCCACAATAGATAACAAAAAATCTGCAGGCGAAAAAATATATAACAGAAATCAGCAGATGTTTATCAGCAGTAACTGTAATGAAGTTGAGAAACATACAGGTAAAATGTTTTCAGTAACTTTTTAAATAATTATGTTTCTTAAAATTGATTGTTTACAAAGAAAAAGTTGTTTTGAAAGAATTAAAGTAAAATGAATTGAGTTGTTTTGAAAACAATTTACAAATTTTATGCAGGATATTTCCAGTGAAATTAATATTTTTGGTTAACCGCTGCACTGAAACTATAAAGCAAATTAATGCAATGAATTATTTTTTAGTTACCATTCGAATTAGTAGCATACTACTAAATTCCAGAAATTGCAAACTACTGTCTATTGCAGTTCTTGTATCTAAACACTTTTTATGTTGCTTACTATAGAGAAAAATACATCCTAAATACAAAGAAGAAAAATACAAAAAGTACCGCCCAGATCAGCTGGCAGTAGGCTGTAGTTGTGAATGCCTGCCAGTAACAAAATACTAGAATAGAGATTGAAGAAAAAGTAGGAGTCATTTGATTTCTGTGAATTTAACCTAAAATATAAACTCAGTTGTAACAAATTATTTTGTTATGTAACATCTGCAATACACAACATTGAAAATTAAGCAACTGTTTTAAAGGCATTTATTCCAAACAGCGACATTTTCCTTTCTAAAGCAACTTTCCGCATTATCAAGCTTAATGCTTTACAAATTATCTCACATTATCTTGCTTATTAATTACAAGTTTTTTCATCTACAATCATTAGGTATGGTAAGCAATAAAAAAAAGTATATTGGTAATCTTTATAATTTTGTACAGTTAAATAATATAAGTTTTTTTCATTGTAGATAATAACATCTTATCGACGTTACAAGCATGTCTCCAAATGTATGATAAACAGTATGATATAAACAGATACTAGAAAATCTGGCCTGGCAAGCTTGGCTAGATGTAAAAAAAGATGTGTGCTTCAATACAAAGATGCCATTGAAAAAATGAAAAGTGGTCAGTAGGTTGATCTGGCAACTTTGCCAAATCCCTGTGAAAGTTTCACTCCTGCAAAAGATAATCTGGTAAAGTTACATTTTTTCATTTGTAACTAGTGTTTTTAACATGTTTCACCACCAACAAAAAAAATCCTGTCAAATTTTTGTGAGAGGTGCTGTTTCAGATGTATTTTTTGTAACTCAAAATTTTACATCGATATACAATTTATGTTAATAATAATTCTCCTATGTAATGATAAAAGTTATTACTGTAACTCATACATATTTTATATACAAGATTTAAATAACAACACACACAGTATCTCCTAGTAATTGAAGAGAAAGAAAAGTGATGTTTGATCCCTCACTTTAAGCTCCTGATCTGAGCTATGTATAGAGTGCCCAAAATATTTTTACAATTTCAGTTCTTAGTACCTACTAAGAACTAAGAAAAGGAGGGGTTTTCTAAGGAATTTGTAATGAAATGATACTGTTATTTTTGTATGCTTAGAAAGATGTGTGGAAAAAATGCAAACCCAATTTATATTATTCACATAAATTGGTAATCAAAATATGAAATGCATTATTTTTAATGTTTTTTAAATCAGGTCTACTACTGAGTTTCCAGACATTAATTATTTATTAACTGGTCAATAATGTCACATTTTATTCTATTTGTTAATAGAAAACAATATCATAGTAGGTACAGAGCGTTAGAAAATTCATTATTAGATAGATCAACTAGATACTAAAGTTTTTTATGTTATTCCTGCATTTCTTTGAATGCTTCTTATTTCATACGAAATAAAATAAATGCCAATTAAATATGTAAACCTGATTTTTTTAAAAGTTTATTTATACAGACTTCAACAAAAAAGAAGAGGTTCTCAATGCTACTGTTTCTATGATTTTTTTATGTTTGTCCAGTGGTTATTCCGAAAATACTATGCAGATTTCGACAATTCTTTTTTCAAATGAAAAGGTATCATAATGTTTAGATAGGTATTGTAGTTTGTTCAGAAATAATAATTTTGTATTAACTTTCAATTATTTTCTATTTTTTTAAGCTAGTTTTTTTATAATTAGTTACTTATTGTTATAACGATGAACCAAGACTTTCTTTCAGGTCCTCAACATTATGCCCTCAACAAAATGATTGGCAAAAATATACCCAGCTATTGGAAGTTTTGTCCTATTTAGACTATTTAGTTAGGAAAAAATAAAAATATATACTTAATGCGTAATCACACCCAGCCAATGAGACTGACATCGCTCATTGACTCTAAGCGAATGTTTTTTTTTTTCATCTTATGACTAAATGTACCAATTATAACAAGTTTTTTCACTGCTGGTTATTCTGATTAAGATAAGCCACCACTGATTTTATAATTTTTGAATATCGCACCTATTTAAGAAACAAAATTGTAGAGATTTTTAGTTTTTACACTCTTTCCCGCTACCCTCATATGGTCCATTCCAAAGAAAATATAAATTTTATTCATTCCTTTTATTACAATATTTGAGGAAAGAACTGTAGGCACATTATTGCAACTGGAATTATTAAAATCATTGCAAAGGAAAAGAGATGTGGGAAGTTTGATACAAAGCTGTCGTGACTTGGTCATACGTGAATTTTTAAATTAACCCTGGTAAACTTGATCAGCAAGCTGACTAGGTGTGTTCTCCTTTAGACCACAAGGATGATTAGTGCTGACTAGTAGGATGATGGTGAATTCTGTTGTCCATTAAGTCGGCCAAGAGTCGTTCACTCGGTGTTCAGGTGTTTGCAGACCAATAAGCTTGTTGTCAGTTTACTTTTGCTCTTCTTACAAACACCATACAATTAAGATTTGTATGAGTGAGTTAACTTTAGTAGCAAGTGCAGATATGGACAACAGGTGTGTGGGTAAAGTAAGCCACAGTCTGTTTTTGAGCAGGCAGGTTTACCTTTAAGCAGATCATATGACTATATTTGCAATGCATTATGTAGGCCAGACAGTTTTTATTTTTTTGCATTTTGAAAGTTCACGTAACAGCTTTGTTGAGAGGGGGTAATTTACGAAGTCATTAGTATAGGATTTTATACTTTGTGAGCAGTGTTCATGTGGCTGTAATGCTTGTTGCAACCAGTATAAATTTGTTTGAACATCAAATATATGAATGCGCACATGGGAGTTTTAGATTAGGTTACTTAGTTAGATTAGGTTCATAGTAAAAAAGTGGCAGCCAGTGGAACTAAGCATTGGCACCACGAAGCTAGTATAATTTTTCTTCTTTCTCACATTCAATTCAAAATTGCCATAGAGTGAGTTGGTTGGCTTCATTTAATCAAAAACGGTGCTACTTGTAAAATAGTTTCGGAGTTGAAATTTTTCCTTCATGTGTACTCATGAAATAAACAAATGCCAAAACTTGCTAAAAACTGATTATCAACAGTGTTGCCAACTCCGTAGAATTTTCCTGGAAATGTTACTTACATCAAGAGGTTTTCAATAATTTTTGTAGGTACTCATAGCAAAACATTACTACATATTTTCTTATAAAAGAAAATGTACTCTCTGTCCAAAAATGTACCTTATGCCCAGAAATTATCTAAACCTTTTCCCCAATTTCATCAAAAACTGCAACTTATGTAAATAGTTCCAACTAACAGTTATAGTATTTCAAATTTGTAGAATTTTGTTGCTACGCAAAAATGCATAACATTGCAAAATCTGAAAAATCTTTTGAATCACCTGTGTGGTCAAAAAAAATTAATCGTAATTTTTCTGAAAGTGTGATTAATTGATTTCATTAAGTCATAGCTTAATTTAATCAGGGTTGTTTGTTTCATTTTTATTGAAATTTAATTTTTTGATGATAATGCACTGTCAATCACTAATCACTAATCAATGTTTGTTGGCAAAAACAGAAATAAATTGGCCTAATGTAAATTTATTTATTTGTTTAATACTGTCTGTGTACAATAATTACAAGTATCTGTTCACAAATGCAAAGCCTGAGGACTATTAACATATAATAAACAAAATTGATTGTTGCTAACAATATTTTCTTAATGAGTTAAATAAATTAATGAAATCTTAAACTTATGTTATCTTAATCTTATACTTTTACAAAAGTAAGAATTACAGAACTAAAGATTAAAAACTATAAAGATTGTGTATTTTATAAACTAGTTTGTGAATTTGAACGTAAAATGTTCACACTGTGAAGGTTTGTATCGGCGGGATAAATTAGCTGAACACATGAAGTCATGTGAGGCATATCTTGCTTTGACTGCTGATAGTGACCATGTTGAACCTGTTGCAACTTTGGAGAAACACTCAAAGGCTAACCTTCCAACTCTGCATTTTGTGTCAGATTCTTTTAAGAGAAATTTATTGAAAGACATAAGACTTGATCAAGTCATGGAAGTAGCATTTCATGATCAGTGGATCATTTCATCAGGCTTCTCTAAAGAGGGGCAATGTGACAGGTCAGCAGTGACCAAGAGTGACGACTTTTTGGAAATTGTTAACAAACAATGGAAAAACAAGATTGGCCGAATTTTTACTAAGTGTCAGAAGAAAGGAAAGGCTGACAGAAGTGAAACAATGGCTGTTGAAGATGACAAAGTTAAAGTTGCAGCATACATAGAGGCCAATTATAGATTATCTTTGAAAGCGTTAAATCAGAGATTCCCAAACTGTGTGCCGCGAGGCCGGCTAAGTGAGCCGTGGAACTCATGGAAAATAAATTAAATTAAATTTAAACGGTCCAACAAAATAATGCCTTGCCGATGACTATAAGTAAGTATGTATAAGTATGATATAAGTACGTTTATATCAAGTACTTAAGTTTAATCAATGGCATAAAGTAATAGGTGTGCCGCGGCTATTGGCCGTTTTTTTTGTAGTGTGCTGCGAGAAAAAAAAGTTTGGGAAACACTGCGTTAGATACAGCTGAAAAGAAAAAATCTTTTGATTTCCTAATACATCTGTTAGTGGTGCACATTATGTGGTAACATGTCACAAATTATAGAAATAAGCAAGAATGAAACCAGTGAATTATAACGCTGATGTGTACGATTTAACCACTGTGTATTATTTTTTCCATGTATATTTTTTGTTTGTTTGAAGATGCGTATTTTCTGTATGTAAAATGTATAAATATTTTGTTTGTTTGAATATGAAGCTTACACAAGCCTAAGCTTGAGCGTAGGCTTAATCACTTTTTTAATTGTGATTGAAACATGTCAGGCTTAGCTGGGGAATCAAACCCAAGACTGTTTGGTTTACGAATCAGCAAGCTAATCGCTACACTGGGTGGCCAGCCAACTCCTGATCATATTATTTTATTGTATTTTTTTGTATAGGCCTATTGTTTGGCTTGCAATTTTAGTATAAGATATTATTACTAGTTGTATATAGTAGCCATGTATTTATTGTATTGTTTATTTGTGTATGTTACAGACCGTCTTATGTTTTACAGAATTAAGTTAAGGCTTAATCACTTTTTAATTGTTTATACAAGTTTGTAAATGATTTATTTATTAATTAAAAAGTACCACAGCGGCAGCAACAAAAGGAGGAAAGGGTGTCACTGGATGTTACAAAGTAACGTTAAAAATTATGCAAAAGTGTTTTAAATAAAACATTATTTTTATGTAATGTTGCTATATAGTCTAACCTATCTGTTATATATTTTTATGTGTAATGCCTATTTTGCTTTATTTATTTATGTGTAATAATTTTTTAATGCTTTTCATTAAGTTGTTTGCTAGTTATGTTTTAATAGGTAAAAACTAGAAAAATGCTAATTTTTTGTTAATCATTTTGTTTTCAAAAATTATTTTACTTCTGCTATAAAAAAGTTATTACTAGAATATAAAAACTTTCCAAACTGCAGAAGTTACTGTTTATGCACCAGGATGTAAACCAGTAGTTAAATTATGAAACCAGCACTAAAGTAGCAGTTTGTTTCTTGATATCAAGATAGCTTCCAACACTGTGGATCACCCTATACTAATCAGTAAATTGGAAGCGACTGGCATTAGGGACTCACCAATAGAATGGTTCAAGTCATTTTTTTTCTATTAAAAATGTACATCATAATATTTTTTTTAATTTACAGAAATTTTAAAATTTTCTATTGTTAATGAAATTATATTATTATTGATATTTATGAAAATCTAATTGAATTTATCATTTTTATTTTGTTTTTTAAATCTGTAGTCAACGTGGGAGTAGTTAACTTTAAATTTATTGTTTTTTATTCTGAATGAAAATGAAAATTTTCCTACGTTGATAATAAAATTATACATTATTTTAAATTATCTTTAAGTAAAATTTTAGTTAATAAATTGATTACAACAATTTTAAAGATGGTAGAAAGTGGAAATATAAAGAAATTTATTAGTTTACGTTAATGTAATATTTAGGCTCAAATTGAAGAGAAAATTCAGTTCTATAATGTGTAGTATTTACCAAATTTTCTTTATTTCTTGTTCTGAACATTAAAAATTAATTATGAAATAAAATAACATGATTAGGCCTATATGTTTAAAAATATCAAATTAGTAATAACTACTAATACATATAAAATAGATAGAATATTATAAAATAAAATGTAGTAATAATAATAATGAGTTATTTTCTATTGCTTATCCAAAATTGTACTCTTTCACAGCTACAGATACTGCAGATTCCACAATTCTATAAGTTACATGTTTAGACTTGTTGCAATACCTCCAAATAACACTGTGTAAACTTTGTATTGCTATCTACATTTGATGGACAGACTTGTGGACATTTATTACTTTCTACATATGATGAACCAGCTTGTGGTTCAGTTTCCAGTTTTATTACTTTCTGTTTTTGATTCGATCTTTTTTGTACTTTCACATTAGGTTTTTGAACAGTTATTTGTTTATGTGGCATTATGAAAATTTAAAATATTGAGAAGTAGAATATAAAAAACACAATAAATATAATAAGTTCACAAATAATTACCAAACCATTGTAATCAACACTAACAAAAACTACCACGTCATAACCTAACTTTTACACATCTGAACACGGCCACTTACACTGCGCACTAACTAATTATATATAACTACAAAATAGTGTCTGAAATAAAGTAACTAATAAACTTATTTTATTTTTCGGTTATTTCTTAAGTTCGTAACAATAAATAAGTTGTTTATATTATTCAAACGCCACGTTGCACATTACGACAAAATTGCATTTGTTTAGACAATACTGCTTTGTCTATCGATATGAGATCGATCCTGTGTTATCGAATTTGAGCAGTTTTGTTATTTTCTATATATCGATAATAATATATCAACAAAGCGCGAATTTCAAACTTATGGTTTCAGCTTTCTCATGGTTACGTGAATAGAGTTACGGTAATTCAAAACTGGACAACTTTTCTTACTCCGAGGGCTCATAAATGATGCGACATAGGTAAAGAAAATTGTTTTTTTGCGTACTTATATTTTGCGAACTAAAATAAAAATTACAGCGTTTTATTCAGAAAAAAATGGACAAAATGATGTTTTGATAGAAAATATTTAATTTGCCCAATTCTGGGTCAACTACTCCGTAACGTAATCCTTGTACCCTATTTATGTAGGCCTATAACTATTTATAATAACGTAATAATTTTTATAGTAGTTATTAGTATTTAAGTAATTAATTTTTTTTCTGTATACTCCTATGCGCGACCAGAACTCTTTATGAAGAAGAGTTTTTGTGTAGGCCTATAAGTTATTTAGTTAAAAATATTCTATACTTGTACAGCTTAGTTTAGTTTAGTAATAAATCGTAAAATATATGTAACTAAATAAAATAAATTAATAGATACGTTAGTAGAACCTTATAATGAGCTGATGATTGAGACCAAATCTTTGAAAATGTGTCCTGGTGTATTAACAATATATTCCGCTACTAAAGAACTATTATAATCATAGTTGTGTTTAAAAAAATCTGCTTTGATCATATTTCGTATAAAAAATAAAAGATCTGAAGAACTGAATGACTTTGTAATTTTCCTCTTTCCATTTAAATGTTTTCCTATAATATTTTCAGGGCACCGAAGAATGATTTATTCTTACTATGTTAACCTGGCGACAGTGGATGTTCTGTGAATTATTTTTTAAGATTTGATTTTTATTGTGGGTCCATAGACCACATCCAATTCCTGTTAGGGGCGTACGTAGATAAAAGGAGGTTATAGGGTGCCCAGATACCCCTCGAAATGTAAAAAAAGAAAAACTTATTATAATGATTAGTAAATTTTACCAATAGCAGAAAATCTACCAAGTTAAATTAAATAACCAACTAAATTGAATCGGTTATTTAAGAAACAACCTAAGTCCACTTTTTTCTCATTTTCACATTTTATGTATTTCTGTAATAATATACATAGATGCATCATTTGCTTAAGAAACAACTCAAGTCCCATTCATTTAACCTACAAAACTGAATGAACAAAAATTTGTTTACTTAAGAAACAACCTATGTCCTGCACATAGGTTGTTTCATAACTAAACTTTGATCATCAGCTGACTTTTAGCTTAGGTTATTTTGAGGTTATGTTGTTCGTGAATATGCACATGGTGCAAAATTGAACATCGAAATTATGCATCAGTTGTTTCAACAAAAATATCAGGACTCTCCTATCAAATATAGTTTCTATAGACAATATTTTAAGGGTCATTTTGATTATCAATTTGGTAGGCCTCAGATTGATATGTGTGGAACCTGTGAGGACCTAATGGTGAAAATAAAAAGTCAAACTTTAAATTACTCTGAAAAACAAGTTGCTGCAGCTGAATTACTTGTGCATAGAAGGCGAGCCAAGAAATTTTATAGTGAACTTAAAACTATACAAGAAAAATGCAAATCTGACAAAAGTGTTTTAGGGATTTCATTTGATTACATGGCAAACCTGCCTCTTCCTAATATTCCTGTACAGGAATTACTTTATTATAATCAAGTAACAGTGAATGTGTTTTGAATCCACAATTTTTATGATGAATCAGCAATGTTTTATCTATACCATGATAGTGTAGCAAAAAAGGGGGCCATGAAGTGTGTTCCTTTCTATGGGATTACATAAAAAATTATGTTTCTGATTCTACTTCTGAAATCAGTACTACCCATTCCGAGGACATTCTTGGTTACCATGTGACCGTGATTTTGCATGTGCAAAAAGATTAATTCGTCGCACTGATAGCATATATTCCATTAAACAATATTGTGAGCTGTTAATATCTTCACCAGTAAACAGATGATTCATGGTTACTCTGGTTTCTTTAGAAATTATTTTTAATTTCAAAGTTTGGGGTAACCATTATTATAAGAAAAATGCCATTTCTGTTGAAATACAGTTCAAAAACATTCCAAGAAATCAAAAAATGACTTTTACAGTTTCTACATACAAATAGTTTTTATATCTCTCTGGCCAAAGAGCTGGCACTGTTCGAGTCAAACCTTTTATTAAAATAGGTAGTGTTGTTACACATACATTCCTCCTACGAAGCAGTCCATTTGGAAATAAAGTATCTTTACCAGATGCAAATCCATACCCTGATGGAAAAGTGGCTATTTATAAGAAGAAGATTGAAGATTTGAATAAACTAATGCATTAAATACCACATGAATACAAAGAATTTTACCAAAACATTTTGCTTTCGCCAGTTTATGAAAGATGAGTATTAATCAAGAGCGAAAATATTTTTTATTTTGCGTATTATTTCATTAAAATCATTATTATAACATAAGAAGTAGTTTTATAAAAAAATAAATCGTGTATTATAACAATTTTTTTAAAAATAAGATATGTTTACTAATATCAGCTGTGATTTTTTTGGTGTTTAGTCAAGAAACAACCTAAGTCCAAATTTAAATATTAAAATATTTCTTGCAGTTTTAATTTCAACTTTTCAAAAACAATTTCTGCTAATGAAACTAGTCATTGCACATATGTCTAAAAAATTTCAGAAAAAAAAATTAATTTTTAAGGCTTGAGATAGTTTTTTGTCGTTTACCGTAAAATACAGAAAGTGGACATAGGTTGTTTCTTAAAACCGATTCAATTAATTTAAACTTGCGTCGCTTAACGAACTTTTTTAATATTGGTTATTTATTCAAATCATTGTAAAATCACCCTTTGTTTCAAGGTCGTTTGGGTTTGGCTGTACTCGGCTTTTTAGGTCATGTATAAAAACACCCACCACTATAATAAAAAATGGTGTAAGGGGCTCGTTCTTCTGCACCAAAAAGAGTTTCGAGCGATCAAAATCGGCAAATGCTTCTGCCAGGAATGGTCGGTAAGGTCCGACAGGCAATGGATGACAACCGGTTCACAAAACAAATTTTTGAAACACTAAACAGTAGACCTAAGTTGTCGGATAAATGGTTTAAAGAAGTCAGAAATAGCCTAATATTGAAAAAACCGGAATAAACCGGAAAACTAAATGAACTGAACCAAATTCAGACAGCTAATTACGGACTTTAAGAGCTTCCATGAAGAGCAAAAACGGAACACCATATGGACAGAAGAAAGGAGAAAAGCCTACAGTGACCTAATGCTGAGAATGTGAGCTTCCGGAAACATCTAGTCACCTCACGTGGTGTAAAATTGGCTCAATACGAGGGGAAAAAGTACTGGGTTGGAAATTATAAGTTGAAACTTCCTTTGAAAAAATGAAGGGTTTTAATTTTTGTAGCATTTTGAGGAAATATAAGAATTATTACAGTACGTCAGAACCCACGTCTCCGAACGAAATTTTTATCTACGCCACCGATTCCTGTTATAATTTTAAAGTATGGATCTGTAAGCGTTTTCATCTCTACTAACTTCTGCCCTAATTAAGAACATGATTTTGTCACTCTGAAAATAAACATATTGTGTAAAATTAAGGCCTACTCCCACGACGCTAGTTTACTAGCTGCCAGTACTAGCGGGACGTACTAGCGTGTCGGCGACGGTTCACATGACACTAGTTTACCAGCTGCTAGTACTAGCAGCTTATTAGTAACTAGCATAGTTTCCAAACGTTCACACCGAGCTAGTTTACTAGCGCTAGTAAAATCAAACATGTTCAAAGTCACTAGCTGCTAGTAAACTAGCGTCGTGATTATAGCCCTTTACTTACACATTCAACCATTTGGTTGAACTTACGAGTATTTACTCGTAAGTTACACAAAGGCGACAGAAGTGCCTGCGGCTTAGGAAACTGTAATAACTTCTAACGCTTGCTTTCCCTACACAATCTTAAGTACAGTGATTTTTTTAGTCCTGTTACCTAATTGATAATGTCTAGTAATTTTTTTTCTAAGAAAGGGAAATTTTGTTTTGTGACACGAAGTTGGTAGCGCTACTCAACCGGTATACATACGGTAGTGTGAGTTGATTCTCCTTGAGTTGTGTAAAATTTTGTGCCGTTTCCAGTCGTGTTACGAACAGAATGTCTTTTACCCTAGAACAACGGGTTTTCATTCTTGAACAATATTTTGCTACGAAATCGTACGCGAGTGTAAAAGAATCATTTCAAATTAAATTTGTTGGTGTCCTCCACCGGAAAACGTCAATTTTTAGGCTGACAAACCGATTTCGAGAGACAGAAAGTGTTTGCGACAGAAAACGTAGTGGTCGACCAACTCTCTTGACAGATGACGTTTCAGAGAATGTGAAAACAAGGTTGCTCATTTCTCCACGGAAAAGTTTACAGGAGTGAAGAAGTGAAGTATACAGGAATATTGTGCGCCAATTTGTGTCCCTCCTTGAACATCAAGAACGTTATTACTGGTTTTGGCAAGACGGCGCTACATGCCACACGTCTCGAGAAACCATGGATTTTCTGCAAGAGTTCTTTGGTGGTCGAATAAATAACAAGGGCTTATGGCCTCCAAGATCCTCAGACCTCACATCTCCTGACTGCTTTCTGTAGGGCTACATTAAGTCCGAGGCCTTCAAAAACAATCCTCACACTATTGATGAACTTAAATCCATATTAATCATGAATGTATCTAAAGCAACTCTTAAAAATACTTCTGCTAATATACTGAAAAGAGTCCATGCGTGCGTATAACCGCAAGGGGTGGGCATTTTGAGCATATTTTTTAACAATTATGTAAATAATATAGCTGTTATTAAATCTCTTTTGTAAGTAAATAAATAGTCTCAAAAAGCTGCGATTTCGTATAAACTGTTTCGAATAATCGAGTCACTATTGCAGTTGAATTAAATATAAAATAAACTTAAATAAAATATAAATAATACTTATATAAATATAAAGAAGACAGACTTAAATATAAATAAGATAAACGAAAGTTATAATAAGTAATAAGATAAACGAACGGTTTATATAGATTTAATACAATTCTGACCAGTTATATAGATTCAATCTAATTCTGACCGCGTCTATATATACACGATACAATTCTGGCCGACCGGGTATACAATCCTGGCCGGGTCAGAATTGTATCGTTTCCATAACTATATATATATATATATATACATTCTTCGACGCTCGATTTCTACATCTTAGCCGTGACTTTTTACCTCGAAAACTGCATCATTGAGATGCAGTTTGTTTTATGCATCAGATGTAAAAAGAGATGTTCAGTTGTTATAAAAATTATACAAATTGTTATACAGCTTTATACACATTTTACGCTATTATCGTTTTTTGACTCATTCACGCGATGTTGCCGGTTTTACACATCTTAAGTCGAGTCGCTGTCATCAGTTCTGTTCAGTTATGATCTGTTCGATCTGCACGTGGCTGCACTTCCACAGTACTGCGCGGTTAAATTTCCTGTCTCATCATGTTGAAACGAAGCGATATGTATTTCAAAGCCATGGGAGAACAAGCCCCAGAGTTGAATACAAACAGCTATATAAAAGGTAAGTTTTAATTTATTATTTTTATATTATAACATTAATTAGACCTATCATTATTATTTTAAAATGTCGCATTGCTTGCCTTATTTTTGGATAAGTAAAATTTATATAGCCAAAACTTAACTGAATAGCATACAATCTATGAATATCACATTAATATTAAGCATTAACTGTCGATTCACGGAACTGCAATGGAATTACTAGTAGGGCTACGATAGGCGACTAAATGCTTGATAGTTGCCGAAGATAATTCCCACAGAAATCCGTGGCCCGTTCGTGAAGTAGGCCTATTATCTTTCAGCGCCTTCTACTTTTTTTGTGTAAATTTTGTCAAAAATATGAAACCAAATTATTATAGACCAACTATTACTGGTTCCTAAAAAAATTAGAAGCAGCTTCCATTTTCTCCAGCAATAAATTACCGTCACTTGATGTTATTTTTTGTGTAAATAAAAGGTTACAAAGGGTTGTAGGTTCCTATTGTTAGACTGAAATATTATCATCTTATTTAGGCCTACCTAATTTATAGTCTAAGCTTGTGGCGAAATACAAAAAAATCTTAAATAAAATGAATAAGGATTGGTTAGGCCTCTAGGTTTATTTAGAGCTTAAAACAAAAAGTTTTGTTTGATGTATTAAGTTGTAGCCAAAATATACTACTAAAATATAATAGAACTGATGTACAGTAAAAAAAATAATTATTTAGGTCTTGCAAGTAAGGCGGCCTACAATGACGGCAAAGCGCGTGTGACGTCAAAGGCAGATATAATATAGGACCAATCAGAGTGTAGTATTTTTAACCAATGAAAAATCTCCAAACCTAACCAATCAGATGTCTTCTTAGGCGTCACTTTGATTGGTCAATATTGTCCAATCAGAAGGCTCATTATAGTTCACTACGTCATCCGATATCGACCAATGAAAACGTCTTAATCAGTATTACGTCATTTGTCAGTATCGAGCTTCCTGATTGGTCCGGTACTGTTCCTGCGCGTGACGTCGACTTACATTTTTACATAAATCCACCCATTGTCACCGCCCAGTTAACGATACGGCCGAATATTAAACAATAACGTCTACTGAAATGCTATACTTTCCAGAATTAAAACGCCTACCAAAAACATTTTTAAACTTGTTAAGGTCTTCCGAGTACGGAATGATTATGGTTAATTGTATGAAACAGCAGTATATTTATACTGCTTTTCACAGTATGAAAAATTAAAATTCTTAAAAAGGAAGCACAAGAATAGATTGCGTTTACACATACAAGCTTGCTTAAATTTAAGACATTATTTTCTCGGCTACCATGCAAACACTACTATACGAACGTAACACATTGTGATTTTTTCATTGTATATTAAAGTTTATTCAAATAAGGACGTCTCTAAAGTTTTTTTTTGTCAAGTAATCGTCAGTAGAATCGCCGGCATTACCAAACTGAAATTTACAATATACTTGAACAATACCTAGTAAGAGCAAAATAGAAATTGTGCCCTTTTAACGACAATCAGTCACACTAAAAACGGTTAACGATGTGAAAAATTTCTAGGCAATATTTTTGACATTTCTCCGCGCTTATTCGCAGTTCTTTTCATTATTTTATTTTATGATGCGAAAATTAGTATTGCCTATATGAAACATTAAACTGTTAAATATTTTTAAATTTCAACTGCTACTTCCACGGCTAAAATAATACTTCTGTTTTCTTCAAGAATGAAGCAATTTTCGACTAAAACATTATAACAACATAAGAAGTACTGGTGAAATAAACACTTTTAGACCTTCTTCATATGACAGTAGATTTTTATACCGTTAGACCTTGCAGTGTGAATATATTAAAGACGCATTTGCAAGGTGCGAAGTGAAAATTTTTTAGAAGGCCTGCTTTGCTCATCAAATGACTTTTCTACTGAAACATACGGTTACAAACCAAAAAATGTAACCCAATTAACTTTTCAGTTTATTTCAGATAACTTGTAAATGTTTGAACTAACTTCTACCCTAATGATCTAAAAACTCAAATTAATTGTGCCGAGTATTTAACATCTCATTATTTACCTAATTTTAAGTAATTTAAAAAATCAGATTTGTAAGAAAGGATGTTATCAAAGTCGTTATGAAAGAACGTACAAATTTAATCTTACTTATCGTACTAAAAATATAATCTGATAAGAGTTTATTAAATTTAATGTTCAAACCAACATCTTCCTTAAATAACATAAGCGTAGTACATTAATACGCACGGTTTTATTTCTAAGAATTATTAAAATTTTTGTGCTTGAATTTTGCTATAGCAATAATAAACAGAGAGCAATGCTCAACGATTTTTCTAACGTTTCTTAAGGAGGAATGAATTGCTGATTGGAGTTTTACACTATTGGCGCAGAACGTGTATATTTTTATTATACGTTTCGAGTTAACGAACAGTTCCTAAATCAACAAGAAAATAAACATTAGAGAGCGTTACTCAACGAATTTTTATTTCTTTCACACTATTTGTGCCTTTCACAAATCCGAAAATATAGACTAGGCCTACTACATATTTGGTAAGTGATATTTACCTAGAAACTATATAACTCATTGAAAGGTACCTTCATAATATGTTCTGCCCTACCGTTAACTGGAAGTTGTCATTGGGTGTGGACTTTATATTACAATCATACTCAAAGTGACGCCCAGAATCAGTACGGACCAATCAGAAAGCAGCATATCCTGACGAATGACGTAACGCTCAAGACACTTTGTCATTGGTTGACATCGGTGTGACGTAGTACAGTAATAAAAAACTCTCTGATTAGACAATATTAACCAATCAAAATGACGCAAAAGAAGACTTGTGATTGGTTAAAACTGGGCTTTCTTATTGGCCGAAAATACGAGCCTCTGATTGGGCAATTATTACCTGAACCGTTGACGTCACATGCGCATCACAATCAAATTGGCCCGACTTACTCACGCAACCCTAATAGATCGTTTGTTGAATACCAGTTATTTTTTGATACGTATATTTTTGTTTCTCTTAAACACAATAAAAGCGTAGGTCAAAAATGATTTGTCAAGTAACGTCTTCTCAAGTCTATTTTTCGATGATTTAGGATCTGTTAGTTAACGGGAAATTTATAGGCAGTATTTATATCTTCTACACAGGCAGTGTAAAACTATAACCTTTAACACCTGATTCGTACAGATGAGATAAATAAAAAATAATTCGGCGACTGTATTCGCTTAATTGTCGTAGCGAAAGTATAAGGAGAAAAATTACGATCCCGATAGCTGTGATTTTATAGAAGTTTAGGCCTGTAATCAGTGTTTATGTAGGCAGCTTGTTCGAATATTACAATTTTATAAGCATTATCAGATGCGACTTTTTAACGTTCCGAAACCGAACAATTCATGAGTTCTCTTAAGCAAGGTAGATTAATAACATTACTTATTTTCAATCCAATTTGTCAGTAAACTAAAAGGCAGGCTGTTGAAATTGTTGTGCAATGAAAGTTGTTTTTTAGGTAAGCAGCAGACAAGGTGGTTTGAACCTCTAAAATCTTTTCTGAGTGAGATGAGTTGAGTTGGTTTACATGGTCTTCTTACAGCGTTTATAATTATACTTATCAGGATGCGAGTCCTTCGGAAAATCATGTACTTTCGACTCTCCGAATGACACCGTTATTTCATTATCAACAGGGTTTGATTGTAAAATGAAATTCATGAATCTCAGATGAGATAACTCCGACTACTGTCATATATACCTCTACCTCTTCTGTTCTTACGTGGTTTAGTCATATAATTGGCTGACTCTGTGATAACAATGAATACATATTTACGGTCAGGAACTAGCAAATTACGTGCAAAAAATGTTTAACACTCTACCTTTTCATTAAAGCCACAATAAATTTCATCCATCTTAAAATACAGGAACTAATGAAATAAGAGTAAAGCCAGAAAACCTTTTTCGAAATTTTTTTTTTGTCATCAGTCTCTCGACTGGTTTGATGCAGTTCTCCAACCTGTTCTATCTTGCGCAAGTCGTTTCATATCTACATACCTGTAACACCCTACATCTTTTGTAATTTGCTTTATATATTCTAATCTTTGCCTCCCTCTACAATGTACTCCCTCAATGTTACCCTCCATTATTGATAGCCCAATACCTGGATGTCTTAGGATATACCCCACTAGCCTATCCCTTCTTTTGGTAAGATGCTTCCATATACTTCTTTTTTCATCCACTCGCCTAAGAACCTCTAAATTACTTATTTTGTCCACCCACCTAATCTTTAACATTTTCCTATAACACCACATTTCAAAAGCTTCTATCCTCTTCCGTTCTACAGCCCCTATCACCCACGTTTCACTTCCGTATAATGCTACACTCCAAACATAATGTTTTAAGAAATTTTTCCTAATCTGTAAATCAATGTTTGTAGTCAGTAAGCTGTTTTTCATTTCAAAGGCTTTTCTAGCTTGAGCAATTCTACTCTTGATATCACTCGTGCTTCTACCATCCTTTGTTATTTTACTCCCTAGATAGCAGAATTCCCCAACTTCCTGTATGTTTTCGTTGCCTACTTTTAAATTTCCCATCTCTTCTAAACCACTCTTGCTGCTGCACAACACTTTCGTTTTGTTCTTATTAATTTTCATGAAGTAATCCTTCCTCAAGATCTCATCCATTCCATTTAAGGCATCCTCTAGTTCATTCTTTGCCTCGGCTAATACTACTATATCATCGGCGAATCTCAACATTTTTATTGTTTCTCCTTGAATTTTTATTCCTACGTCAAATTTCTCCTTCACTTCATTTATAGTCTCTTCTATATACAAGTTAAAAAGTAGTGGTGACAAAGAACAACCTTGTCGTACACCTTTTCTTACAGCAGCCTCTTTTTCGTACCCCTCGATTCTCAAAACAGCCGTTTGATTCTTATACAGACTGTAGATAACTTTCCTTTCTTTGTATTTAATTCCTAGCCTTTTCAATGTTTTAAACATTTTACTCCAGTCCAGATTGTCAAATGCTTTCTTTTCTGAGTGAGATGAGTTGAGTTGGTTTACATGGTCTTCTCACAGCATTTATAATTATACTTATAAGAATGCCGGTCCTTCGTAAAATCATGTTCTTTCGACTCTCCGAATGACACCTGTATTTCATTATCAAAACGGTTTGATTGTAAAATGAAATTCATGAATCTCAGATAATATTACCCTGACTAGTGTCATTTATACCTCTATCTCTTCTGTTCTTACGTGCTTTAGTCATATAATTGGCTGACCCTGTGATAAAAATGAATACATTTATTTCCTGCAGAAACTAGCAAATTACGTTCCAAAAATTTTTAACACTCTACCTTTTCATTATGGCCACAAAAAATTTCATCCACCTTAAAATACAGGAACTAATGAAATCTGAGTAAAGCCAGAAAACATTTCTCGAAATCACATTGGCCATTATATTATCATTTAGTCAAACCGTTGATTATTATTTTTCGACTAATGCTCGTTGGTAGAGCAAAATAGTTTTCTTGTTATAAAACGGATTAATGAGGTATATTTTCTTACCCGGTAGGATATTGACTTTGTTTCGTCTCAAAAAATTTTGAATTAGATTTTTCAACTGCCTTCTACGTATCGTAATATTTATTTACAGTTGTATAAAGTCATTCCCTTAAAAATATGATACATTACTGGCCAAAAATTAGGTTACAAAAATCGAACAACTAGGAAAAATAGATAACCTTCTTATGTTTTTTTTCTTTGTGTCGGTATCGAATGAACACTCGTGATTTTTTAAAAAACCGTGTTAACATTTAGCAGCAACAGAAACCAATTTTTAATTTCCTTAAGAACTCGAAAGATCTCTACAATGGGGTACTTCATATTTCGTAAGTGATATTTACCAAGAAACTATAAATCTCATTAAAAGGTACCTTCATATGTTCTGCCCTACCGTTAACTAGAAGTTGTCATTGGGTGTGGACTTCATATTACAATCACACTCGACGTGACGCCTAGAATCAGTACGGACCAATCAGAAAGCAGCATATCCAAACGAATGACGTAACGCTCAAGACACTTTGTCATTGGTTGACATCGGTGTGACGTTGTACAGTAATATAAACTCTCTGATTGGACAATATTAACCAATCAAAATGACGCAAAAGAAGACTTGTGATTGGTTAAAACTGGGCTTTCTTATTGGCCGAAAATACGAGACTCTGATTGGGCAATTATTACCTGAGCCGTTGACGTCACATGCGCATCACAATCAAATTGGCCCGACTTACTCACGCAACCCTAATAGATCGTTTGTTGAATACCAGTTATATTTTGATACATATATTTTTGTTTCTATTAAACACAATAATAGCGTAGGTCAAAAATGATTTGTCAAGTAACGTCTTGTCAAGTCTATTTTTCGTTGATTTAGGATCTGTTAGTTAACGGGAAATTTATAAGCAGTATTTATATCTTCTACACAGGCAGTGTAAAACTATAATCTTTAACACCTGATTCGTACAGATGAGATAAATAAAAAATAATTCGGCGACAGCATTCGCTTAATTGTCGTAGCGAAAGTATAAGCAGAAAAATTACGATCCCGGTAGCTGTGATTTTATAGAGTTTTAGGCCTGTAATCAGTGTTTATGTAGGCATTATGTAGGCATTATGTAGGCTTGTTCGAATATTACAATTTTATAAGCATTATCAGATGCGACTTTTTAACGTTCCGAAACCGAACAATTCATGCGTTCTCTTAAGCAAGGTAGGCTAATAAAATTACTTATTTTCAATCCAATTTGTCAGTAAACTAAAATGCTGGCTGTTGAAATTGTTGTGCAATGAAAGTTGTATTTTAGGTAAGCAGCGGACAAGGTGGTTTGAACCTCTAAAATCTTTTCTGAGTGAGATATGTTGAGTTAGTTTACATGGTCTTCTCACAGCATTTATAATTATACTTATCAGAATGCCAGTCCTTCGGAAAATCATGTACTTTCGACTCTCCGAATGACACCTGTATTTCATTATCAACAGGGTTTGATTGTAAAATGAAATTCATGAATCTCAGATGAGATAACTCTGACTAGTGTAATTTATACCTCCACCTCTTCTGTTTTTATGTGCTTTAGTCATATAATTGGCTGACCCTGTGATAAAAATTAATTCGTCTCAAGATATTTTGAATGAGATTTTTCAGTTGCCTTCTACGTATCGTAATATCTATATATATATATATATATATTTTTTTTTATTAAATATTATTTTCCTTTGTTTGCACCACTACATATATGATTATGAACAGCCAAAACAAAATAAAATAAAATATAAAACTCACCTCAGAGTATTATATCATATACTGATTTTCTGAGCATTATGCTGCTTATTTAAAAAAGGAATGTAAAAGTTCTAATGTGGCAGAACATCTGCTGACGAAAGGGCATAAAATAAGCAGTCATGAAAATAATTTGGAAATTTTAGAAATATGTTTTGATAGTAACAAATTATGGCAGTTGGAGAAATATTATATTTATAAATTTAAAAATAAAAAGATAAATTTAATGAACAGCCAGACAGAATTTGATAATGATAAATTATTTCAAATTGTACTTAATCGAGATAAGGAATAAAACTAGGTACAAAATGATTATACTGTCATTCGGCCGAATAAACCGCGCGCGGAATGGTGCTTTAGGATAGCTATTGTTTTGAACAATTGACGTGGTCTACGACCACTATTGTGTTTGTGTTTTATGTTTTATTGTGTTTATGTTTTTTAAAGTCCTGATGATGTCTCCGAGGGAGACGAAAGATCTTAATATGATATAATACTCTGAGGTGAGTTTTATATTTTATTTTATTTTGTTTTGGCTGTTCATAATCATATATGTAGTGGTGCAAACAAAGGAAAATAATGTTTAGTAAAATAATATATATATATATATATATATATATATATATATATATATATACATTCTTCGACGCTCGATTTCTACATCTTAGCCGTGACTTTTTACCTCGAAAACTGCATCATTGAGATGCAGTTTGTTTTATGCATCAGATGTAAAAAGAGATGTTCAGTTGTTATAAAAATTATACAAATTGTTATACAGCTTTATACACATTTTACGCTATTATCGTTTTTTGACTCATTCACGCGATGTTGCCGGTTTTACACATCTTAAGTCGAGTCGCTGTCATCAGTTCTGTTCAGTTATGATCTGTTCGATCTGCACGTGGCTGCACTTCCACAGTACTGCGCGGTTAAATTTCCTGTCTCATCATGTTGAAACGAAGCGATATGTATTTCAAAGCCATGGGATTACAAGCCCCAGAGTTGAATACAAACAGCTATATAAAAGGTAAGTTTTAATTTATTATTTTTATATTATAACATTAATTAGACCTATCATTATTATTTTAAAATGTCGCATTGCTTGCCTTATTTTTGGATAAGTAAAATTTATATAGCCAAAACTTAACTGAATAGCATACAATCTATGAATATCACATTAATATTAAGCATTAACTGTCGATTCACGGAACTGCAATGGAATTACTAGCAGGGCTACGATAGGCGACTAAATGCTTGATGGTTGCCGAAGATAATTCCCACAGAAATCCGTGGCCCGTTCGTGAAGTAGGCCTATTATCTTTCAGCGCCTTCTACTTTTATTGTGTAAATTTTGTCAAAAATATGAAACCAAATTAATATAGACCAACTATTACTGGTTCCTAAAAAAATTAGAAGCAGCTTCCATTTTCTCCAGCAATAAATTACCGTCACTTGATGTTATTTTTTGTGTAAATAAAAGGTTACAAAGGGTTGTAGGTTCCTATTGTTAGACTGAAATATTATCATCTTATTTAGGCCTACCTAATTTATAGTCTAAGCTTGTGGCGAAATACAAAAAAATCTTAAATAAAATGAATAAGGATTGGTTAGGCCTCTAGGTTTATTTAGAGCTTAAAACAAAAAGTTTTGTTTGATGTATTAAGTTGTAGCCAAAATATACTACTAAAATATAATAGAACTGATGTACAGTAAAAAAAATAATTATTTAGGTCTTGCAAGTAAGGCGGCCTACAATGACGGCAAAGCGCGTGTGACGTCAAAGGCAGATATAATATAGGACCAATCAGAGTGTAGTATTTTTAACCAATGAAAAATCTCCAAACCTAACCAATCAGATGTCTTCTTAGGCGTCACTTTGATTGGTCAATATTGTCCAATCAGAAGGCTCATTATAGTTCACTACGTCATCCGATATCGACCAATGAAAACGTCTTAATCAGTATTACGTCATTTGTCAGTATCGAGCTTCCTGATTGGTCCGGTACTGTTCCTGCGCGTGACGTCGACTTACATTTTTACATAAATCCACCCATTGTCACCGCCCAGTTAACGATACGGCCGAATATTAAACAATAACGTCTACTGAAATGCTATACTTTCCAGAATTAAAACGCCTACCAAAAACATTTTTAAACTTGTTAAGGTCTTCCGAGTACGGAATGATTATGGTTAATTGTATGAAACAGCAGTATATTTATACTGCTTTTCACAGTATGAAAAATTAAAATTATTAAAATGGAAGCACAAGAATAGATTGCGTTTACACATACAAGCTTGCTTAAATTTAAGATTATTATTTTCACGGCTACCATGCAAACACTACTATACGAACGTAACACATTGTGATTTTTTCATTGTATATTAAAGTTTATTCAAATAAGGACGTCTCTAAAGTTTTTTTTTGTCAAGTAATCGTCAGTAGAATCGCCGGCATTACCAAACTGAAATTTACAATATACTTGAACAATACCTAGTAAGAGCAAAATAGAAATTGTGCCCTTTTAACGACAATCAGTCACACTAAAAACGGTTAACGATGTGAAAAATTTCTAGGCAATATTTTTGACATTTCTCCGCGCTTATTCGCAGTTCTTTTCATTATTTTATTTTATGATGCGAAAATTAGTATTGCCTATATGAAACATTAAACTGTTAAATATTTTTAAATTTCAACTGCTACTTCCACGGCTAAAATAATACTTCTGTTTTCTTCAAGAATGAAGCAATTTTCGACTAAAACATTATAACAACATAAGAAGTACTGGTGAAATAAACACTTTTAGACCTTCTTCATATGACAGTAGATTTTTATACCGTTAGACCTTGCAGTGTGAATATATTAAAGACGCATTTGCAAGGTGCGAAGTGAAAATTTTTTAGAAGGCCTGCTTTGCTCATCAAATGACTTTTCTACTGAAACATACGGTTACAAACCAAAAAATGTAACCCAATTAACTTTTCAGTTTATTTCAGATAACTTGTAAATGTTTGAACTAACTTCTACCCTAATGATCTAAAAACTCAAATTAATTGTGCCGAGTATTTAACATCTCATTATTTACCTAATTTTAAGTAATTTAAAAAATCAGATTTGTAAGAAAGGATGTTATCAAAGTCGTTATGAAAGAACGTACAAATTTAATCTTACTTATCGTACTAAAAATATAATCTGATAAGAGTTTATTAAATTTAATGTTCAAACCAACATCTTCCTTAAATAACATAAGCGTAGTACATAAATACGCACGGTTTTATTTCTAAGAATTATTAAAATTTTTGTGCTTGAATTTTGCTATAGCAATAATAAACAGAGAGCAATGCTCAACGATTTTTCTAACGTTTCTTAAGGAGGAATGAATTGCTGATTGGAGTTTTACACTATTGGCGCAGAACGTGTATATTTTTATTATACGTTTTAAGTTAACGAACAGTTCCTAAATCAACAAGAAAATAATCATTAGAGAGCGTTACTCAACGAATTTTTATTTCTTTCACACTATTTGTGCCTTTCACAAATCCGAAAATATAGACTAGGCCTACTACATATTTGGTAAGTGATATTTACCTAGAAACTATATAACTCATTGAAAGGTACCTTCATAATATGTTCTGCCCTACCGTTAACTGGAAGTTGTCATTGGGTGTGGACTTTATATTACAATCATACTCAAAGTGACGCCCAGAATCAGTACGGACCAATCAGAAAGCAGCATATCCTGACGAATGACGTAACGCTCAAGACACTTTGTCATTGGTTGACATCGGTGTGACGTAGTACAGTAATAAAAAACTCTCTGATTGGACAATATTAACCAATCAAAATGACGCAAAAGAAGACTTGTGATTGGTTAAAACTGGGCTTTCTTATTGGCCGAAAATACGAGCCTCTGATTGGGCAATTATTACCTGAGCCGTTGACGTCACATGCGCATCACAATCAAATTGGCCCGACTTACTCACGCAACCCTAATAGATCGTTTGTTGAATACCAGTTATTTTTTGATACGTATATTTTTGTTTCTCTTAAACACAATAAAAGCGTAGGTCAAAAATGATTTGTCAAGTAACGTCTTCTCAAGTCTATTTTTCGATGATTTAGGATCTGTTAGTTAACGGGAAATTTATAAGCAGTATTTATATCTTCTACACAGGCAGTGTAAAACTATAACCTTTAACACCTGATTCGTACAGATGAGATAAATAAAAAATAATTCGGCGACTGTATTCGCTTAATTGTCGTAGCGAAAGTATAAGGAGAAAAATTACGATCCCGATAGCTGTGATTTTATAGAAGTTTAGGCCTGTAATCAGTGTTTATGTAGGCAGCTTGTTCGAATATTACAATTTTATAAGCATTATCAGATGCGACTTTTTAACGTTCCGAAACCGAACAATTCATGAGTTCTCTTAAGCAATGTAGATTAATAACATTACTTATTTTCAATCCAATTTGTCAGTAAACTAAAAGGCAGGCTGTTGAAATTGTCGTGCAATGAAAGTTGTTTTTTAGGTAAGCAGCGGACAAGGTGGTTTGAACCTCTAAAATCTTTTCTGAGTGAGATGAGTTGAGTTGGTTTACATGGTCTTCTTACAGCGTTTATAATTATACTTATCAGGATGCGAGTCCTTCGGAAAATCATGTACTTTCGACTCTCCGAATGACACCGGTATTTCATTATCAACAGGGTTTGATTGTAAAATGAAATTCATGAATCTCAGATGAGATAACTCCGACTACTGTCATATATACCTCTACCTCTTCTGTTATTACGTGGTTTAGTCATATAATTGGCTGACTCTGTGATAACAATGAATACATATTTACGGTCAGGAACTAGCAAATTACGTGCAAAAAATGTTTAACACTCTACCTTTTCATTAAAGCCACAATAAATTTCATCCATCTTAAAATACAGGAACTAATGAAATAAGAGTAAAGCCAGAAAACCTTTTTCGAAATTTTTTTTTTGTCATCAGTCTCTCGACTGGTTTGATGCAGTTCTCCAACCTGTTCTATCTTGCGCAAGTCGTTTCATATCTACATACCTGTAACACCCTACATCTTTTGTAATTTGCTTTATATATTCTAATCTTTGCCTCCCTCTACAATGTACTCCCTCAATGTTACCCTCCATTATTGATAGCCCAATACCTGGATGTCTTAGGATATACCCCACTAGCCTATCCCTTCTTTTGGTAAGATGCTTCCATATACTTCTTTTTTCATCCACTCGCCTAAGAACCTCTAAATTACTTATTTTGTCCACCCACCTAATCTTTAACATTTTCCTATAACACCACATTTCAAAAGCTTCTATCCTCTTCCGTTCTACAGCCCCTATCACCCACGTTTCACCTCCGTATAATGCTACACTCCAAACATAATGTTTTAAGAAATTTTTCCTAATCTGTAAATCAATGTTTGTAGTCAGTAAGCTGTTTTTCATTTCAAAGGCTTTTCTAGCTTGAGCAATTCTACTCTTGATATCACTCGTGCTTCTACCATCCTTTGTTATTTTACTCCCTAGATAGCAGAATTCCCCAACTTCCTGTATGTTTTCGTTGCCTACTTTTAAATTTCCCATCTCTTCTAAACCACTCTTGCTGCTGCACAACACTTTCGTTTTGTTCTTATTAATTTTCATGAAGTAATCCTTCCTCAAGATCTCATCCATTCCATTTAAGGCATCCTCTAGTTCATTCTTTGCCTCGGCTAATACTACTATATCATCGGCGAATCTCAACATTTTTATTGTTTCTCCTTGAATTTTTATTCCTACGTCAAATTTCTCCTTCACTTCATTTATAGTCTCTTCTATATACAAGTTAAAAAGTAGTGGTGACAAAGAACAACCTTGTCGTACACCTTTTCTTACAGCAGCCTCTTTTTCGTACCCCTCGATTCTCAAAACAGCCGTTTGATTCTTATACAGACTGTAGATAACTTTCCTTTCTTTGTATTTAATTCCTAGCCTTTTCAATGTTTTAAACATTTTACTCCAGTCCAGATTGTCAAATGCTTTCTTTTCTGAGTGAGATGAGTTGAGTTGGTTTACATGGTCTTCTCACAGCATTTATAATAATACTTATAAGAATGCCGGTCCTTCGTAAAATCATGTTCTTTCGACTCTCCGAATGACACCTGTATTTCATTATCAAAACGGTTTGATTGTAAAATGAAATTCATGAATCTCAGATAATATTACCCTGACTAGTGTCATTTATACCTCTACCTCTTCTGTTCTTACGTGCTTTAGTCATATAATTGGCTGACCCTGTGATAAAAATGAATACATTTATTTCCTGCAGAAACTAGCAAATTACGTTCCAAAAATTTTTAACACTCTACCTTTTCATTATGGCCACAAAAAATTTCATCCACCTTAAAATACAGGAACTAATGAAATCAGAGTAAAGCCAGAAAACATTTCTCGAAATCACATTGGCCATTATATTATCATTTAGTCAAACCGTTGATTATTATTTTTCGACTAATGCTCGTTGGTAGAGCAAAATAGTTTTCTTGTTATAAAACGGATTAATGAGGTATATTTTCTTACCCGGTAGGATATTGACTTTGTTTCGTCTCAAAAAATTTTGAATTAGATTTTTCAACTGCCTTCTACGTATCGTAATATTTATTTACAGTTGTATAAAGTCATTCCCTTAAAAATATGATACATTACTGGCCAAAAATTAGGTTACAAAAATCGAACAACTAGGAAAAATAGATAACCTTCTTTTGTTTTTTTTCTTTGTGTCGGTATCGAATGAACACTCGTGATTTTTTAAAAAACCGTGTTAACATTTAGCAGCAACAGAAACCAATTTTTAATTTCCTTAAGAACTCGAAAGATCTCTACAATGGGGTACTTCATATTTCGTAAGTGATATTTACCAAGAAACTATAAATCTCATTAAAAGGTACCTTCATATGTTCTGCCCTACCGTTAACTAGAAGTTGTCATTGGGTGTGGACTTCATATTACAATCACACTCGACGTGACGCCTAGAATCAGTACGGACCAATCAGAAAGCAGCATATCCAAACGAATGACGTAACGCTCAAGACACTTTGTCATTGGTTGACATCGGTGTGACGTTGTACAGTAATATAAACTCTCTGATTGGACAATATTAACCAATCAAAATGACGCAAAAGAAGACTTGTGATTGGTTAAAACTGGGCTTTCTTATTGGCCGAAAATACGAGACTCTGATTGGGCAATTATTACCTGAGCCGTTGACGTCACATGCGCATCACAATCAAATTGGCCCGACTTACTCACGCAACCCTAATAGATCGTTTGTTGAATACCAGTTATATTTTGATACATATATTTTTGTTTCTATTAAACACAATAATAGCGTAGGTCAAAAATGATTTGTCAAGTAACGTCTTGTCAAGTCTATTTTTCGTTGATTTAGGATCTGTTAGTTAACGGGAAATTTATAAGCAGTATTTATATCTTCTACACAGGCAGTGTAAAACTATAACCTTTAACACCTGATTCGTACAGATGAGATAAATAAAAAATAATTCGGCGACAGCATTCGCTTAATTGTCGTAGCGAAAGTATAAGCAGAAAAATTACGATCCCGGTAGCTGTGATTTTATAGAGTTTTAGGCCTGTAATCAGTGTTTATGTAGGCATTATGTAGGCATTATGTAGGCTTGTTCGAATATTACAATTTTATAAGCATTATCAGATGCGACTTTTTAACGTTCCGAAACCGAACAATTCATGCGTTCTCTTAAGCAAGGTAGGCTAATAAAATTACTTATTTTCAATCCAATTTGTCAGTAAACTAAAATGCTGGCTGTTGAAATTGTTGTGCAATGAAAGTTGTATTTTAGGTAAGCAGCGGACAAGGTGGTTTGAACCTCTAAAATCTTTTCTGAGTGAGATATGTTGAGTTAGTTTACATGGTCTTCTCACAGCATTTATAATTATACTTATCAGAATGCCAGTCCTTCGGAAAATCATGTACTTTCGACTCTCCGAATGACACCTGTATTTCATTGTCAACAGGGTTTGATTGTAAAATGAAATTCATGAATCTCAGATGAGATAACTCTGACTAGTGTAATTTATACCTCCACCTCTTCTGTTTTTATGTGCTTTAGTCATATAATTGGCTGACCCTGTGATAAAAATTAATTCGTCTCAAGATATTTTGAATGAGATTTTTCAGTTGCCTTCTACGTATCGTAATATCTATATATATATATATATATATATATTTTTTTATTAAATATTATTTTCCTTTGTTTGCACCACTACATATATGATTATGAACAGCCAAAACAAAATAAAATAAAATATAAAACTCACCTCAGAGTATTATATCATATACTGATTTTCTGAGCATTATGCTGCTTATTTAAAAAAGGAATGTAAAAGTTCTAATGTGGCAGAACATCTGCTGACGTAAGGGCATAAAATAAGCAGTCATGAAAATAATTTGGAAATTTTAGAAATATGTTTTGATAGTAACAAATTATGGCAGTTGGAGAAATATTATATTTATAAATTTAAAAATAAAAAGATAAATTTAATGAACAGCCAGACAGAATTTGATAATGATAAATTATTTCAAATTGTACTTAATCGAGATAAGGAATAAAACTAGGTACAAAATGATTATACTGTCATTCGGCCGAATAAACCGCGCGCGGAATGGTGCTTTAGGATAGCTATTGTTTTGAACAATTGACGTGGTCTACGACCACTATTGTGTTTGTGTTTTATGTTTTATTGTGTTTATGTTTTTTAAAGTCCTGATGATGTCTCCGAGGGAGACGAAAGATCTTAATATGATATAATACTCTGAGGTGAGTTTTATATTTTATTTTATTTTGTTTTGGCTGTTCATAATCATATATGTAGTGGTGCAAACAAAGGAAAATAATGTTTAGTAAAATAATATATATATATATATATATATATATATATATACATTCTTCGACGCTCGATTTCTACATCTTAGCCGTGACTTTTTACCTCGAAAACTGCATCATTGAGATGCAGTTTGTTTTATGCATCAGATGTAAAAAGAGATGTTCAGTTGTTATAAAAATTATACAAATTGTTATACAGCTTTATACACATTTTACGCTATTATCGTTTTTTGACTCATTCACGCGATGTTGCCGGTTTTACACATCTTAAGTCGAGTCGCTGTCATCAGTTCTGTTCAGTTATGATCTGTTCGATCTGCACGTGGCTGCACTTCCACAGTACTGCGCGGTTAAATTTCCTGTCTCATCATGTTGAAACGAAGCGATATGTATTTCAAAGCCATGGGATTACAAGCCCCAGAGTTGAATACAAACAGCTATATAAAAGGTAAGTTTTAATTTATTATTTTTATATTATAACATTAATTAGACCTATCATTATTATTTTAAAATGTCGCATTGCTTGCCTTATTTTTGGATAAGTAAAATTTATATAGCCAAAACTTAACTGAATAGCATACAATCTATGAATATCACATTAATATTAAGCATTAACTGTCGATTCACGGAACTGCAATGGAATTACTAGTAGGGCTACGATAGGCGACTAAATGCTTGATGGTTGCCGAAGATAATTCCCACAGAAATCCGTGGCCCGTTCGTGAAGTAGGCCTATTATCTTTCAGCGCCTTCTACTTTTTTTGTGTAAATTTTGTCAAAAATATGAAACCAAATTATTATAGACCAACTATTACTGGTTCCTAAAAAAATTAGAAGCAGCTTCCATTTTCTCCAGCAATAAATTACCGTCACTTGATGTTATTTTTTGTGTAAATAAAAGGTTACAAAGGGTTGTAGGTTCCTATTGTTAGACTGAAATATTATCATCTTATTTAGGCCTACCTAATTTATAGTCTAAGCTTGTGGCGAAATACAAAAAAATCTTAAATAAAATGAATAAGGATTGGTTAGGCCTCTAGGTTTATTTAGAGCTTAAAACAAAAAGTTTTGTTTGATGTATTAAGTTGTAGCCAAAATATACTACTAAAATATAATAGAACTGATGTACAGTAAAAAAAATAATTATTTAGGTCTTGCAAGTAAGGCGGCCTACAATGACGGCAAAGCGCGTGTGACGTCAAAGGCAGATATAATATAGGACCAATCAGAGTGTAGTATTTTTAACCAATGAAAAATCTCCAAACCTAACCAATCAGATGTCTTCTTAGGCGTCACTTTGATTGGTCAATATTGTCCAATCAGAAGGCTCATTATAGTTCACTACGTCATCCGATATCGACCAATGAAAACGTCTTAATCAGTATTACGTCATTTGTCAGTATCGAGCTTCCTGATTGGTCCGGTACTGTTCCTGCGCGTGACGTCGACTTACATTTTTACATAAATCCACCCATTGTCACCGCCCAGTTAACGATACGGCCGAATATTAAACAATAACGTCTACTGAAATGCTATACTTTCCAGAATTAAAACGCCTACCAAAAACATTTTTAAACTTGTTAAGGTCTTCCGAGTACGGAATGATTATGGTTAATTGTATGAAACAGCAGTATATTTATACTGCTTTTCACAGTATGAAAAATTAAAATTCTTAAAATGGAAGCACAAGAATAGATTGCGTTTACACATACAAGCTTGCTTAAATTTAAGACATTATTTTCTCGGCTACCATGCAAACACTACTATACGAACGTAACACATTGTGATTTTTTCATTGTATATTAAAGTTTATTCAAATAAGGACGTCTCTGAAGTTTTTTTTGTCAAGTAATCGTCAGTAGAATCGCCGGCATTACCAAACTGAAATTTACAATATACTTGAACAATACCTAGTAAGAGCAAAATAGAAATTATGCCCTTTTAACGACAATCAGTCACACTAAAAACGGTTAACGATGTGAAAAATTTCTAGGCAATATTTTTGACATTTCTCCGCGCTTATTCGCAGTTCTTTTCATTATTTTATTTTATGATGCGAAAATTAGTATTGCCTATATGAAACATTAAACTATTAAATATTTTTCAATTTCAACTGCTACTTCCACGGCTAAAATAATACTTCTGTTTTCTTCAAGAATGAAGCAATTTTCGACTAAAACATTATAACAACATAAGAAGTACTGGTGAAATAAACACTTTTAGACCTTCTTCATATGACAGTAGATTTTTATACCGTTAGACCTTGCAGTGTGAATATATTAAAGACGCATTTGCAAGGTGCGAAGTGAAAATTTTTTAGAAGGCCTGCTTTGCTCATCAAATGACTTTTCTACTGAAACATACGGTTACAAACCAAAAAATGTAACCCAATTAACTTTTCAGTTTATTTCAGATAACTTGTAAATGTTTGAACTAACTTCTACCCTAATGATCTAAAAACTCAAATTAATTGTGCCGAGTATTTAACATCTCATTATTTACCTAATTTTAAGTAATTTAAAAAATCAGATTTGTAAGAAAGGATGTTATCAAAGTCGTTATGAAAGAACGTACAAATTTAATCTTACTTATCGTACTAAAAATATAATCTGATAAGAGTTTATTAAATTTAATGTTCAAACCAACATCTTCCTTAAATAACATAAGCGTAGTACATAAATACGCACGGTTTTATTTCTAAGAATTATTAAAATTTTTGTGCTTGAATTTTGCTATAGCAATAATAAACAGAGAGCAATGCTCAACGATTTTTCTAACGTTTCTTAAGGAGGAATGAATTGCTGATTGGAGTTTTACACTATTGGCGCAGAATGTGTATATTTTTATTATACGTTTTAAGTTAACGAACAGTTCCTAAATCAACAAGAAAATAATCATTAGAGAGCGTTACTCAACGAATTTTTATTTCTTTCACACTATTTGTGCCTTTCACAAATCCGAAAATATAGACTAGGCCTACTACATATTTGGTAAGTGATATTTACCTAGAAACTATATAACTCATTGAAAGGTACCTTCATAATATGTTCTGCCCTACCGTTAACTGGAAGTTGTCATTGGGTGTGGACTTTATATTACAATCATACTCAAAGTGACGCCCAGAATCAGTACGGACCAATCAGAAAGCAGCATATCCTGACGAATGACGTAACGCTCAAGACACTTTGTCATTGGTTGACATCGGTGTGACGTAGTACAGTAATAAAAAACTCTCTGATTGGACAATATTAACCAATCAAAATGACGCAAAAGAAGACTTGTGATTGGTTAAAACTGGGCTTTCTTATTGGCCGAAAATACGAGCCTCTGATTGGGCAATTATTACCTGAACCGTTGACGTCACATGCGCATCACAATCAAATTGGCCCGACTTACTCACGCAACCCTAATAGATCGTTTGTTGAATACCAGTTATTTTTTGATACGTATATTTTTGTTTCTCTTAAACACAATAAAAGCGTAGGTCAAAAATGATTTGTCAAGTAACGTCTTCTCAAGTCTATTTTTCGATGATTTAGGATCTGTTAGTTAACGGGAAATTTATAAGCAGTATTTATATCTTCTACACAGGCAGTGTAAAACTATAACCTTTAACACCTGATTCGTACAGATGAGATAAATAAAAAATAATTCGGCGACTGTATTCGCTTAATTGTCGTAGCGAAAGTATAAGGAGAAAAATTACGATCCCGATAGCTGTGATTTTATAGAAGTTTAGGCCTGTAATCAGTGTTTATGTAGGCAGCTTGTTCGAATATTACAATTTTATAAGCATTATCAGATGCGACTTTTTAACGTTCCGAAACCGAACAATTCATGAGTTCTCTTAAGCAAGGTAGATTAATAACATTACTTATTTTCAATCCAATTTGTCAGTAAACTAAAAGGCAGGCTGTTGAAATTGTTGTGCAATGAAAGTTGTTTTTTAGGTAAGCAGCGGACAAGGTGGTTTGAACCTCTAAAATCTTTTCTGAGTGAGATGAGTTGAGTTTGTTTACATGGTCTTCTTACAGCGTTTATAATTATACTTATCAGGATGCGAGTCCTTCGGAAAATCATGTACTTTCGACTCTCCGAATGACACCGTTATTTCATTATCAACAGGGTTTGATTGTAAAATGAAATTCATGAATCTCAGATGAGATAACTCCGACTACTGTCATATATACCTCTACCTCTTCTGTTCTTACGTGGTTTAGTCATATAATTGGCTGACTCTGTGATAACAATGAATACATATTTACGGTCAGGAACTAGCAAATTACGTGCAAAAAATGTTTAACACTCTACCTTTTCATTAAAGCCACAATAAATTTCATCCATCTTAAAATACAGGAACTAATGAAATAAGAGTAAAGCCAGAAAACCTTTTTCGAAATTTTTTTTTTGTCATCAGTCTCTCGACTGGTTTGATGCAGTTCTCCAACCTGTTCTATCTTGCGCAAGTCGTTTCATATCTACATACCTGTAACACCCTACATCTTTTGTAATTTGCTTTATATATTCTAATCTTTGCCTCCCTCTACAATGTACTCCCTCAATGTTACCCTCCATTATTGATAGCCCAATACCTGGATGTCTTAGGATATACCCCACTAGCCTATCCCTTCTTTTGGTAAGATGCTTCCATATACTTCTTTTTTCATCCACTCGCCTAAGAACCTCTAAATTACTTATTTTGTCCACCCACCTAATCTTTAACATTTTCCTATAACACCACATTTCAAAAGCTTCTATCCTCTTCCGTTCTACAGCCCCTATCACCCACGTTTCACTTCCGTATAATGCTACACTCCAAACATAATGTTTTAAGAAATTTTTCCTAATCTGTAAATCAATGTTTGTAGTCAGTAAGCTGTTTTTCATTTCAAAGGCTTTTCTAGCTTGAGCAATTCTACTCTTGATATCACTCGTGCTTCTACCATCCTTTGTTATTTTACTCCCTAGATAGCAGAATTCCCCAACTTCCTGTATGTTTTCGTTGCCTACTTTTAAATTTCCCATCTCTTCTAAACCACTCTTGCTGCTGCACAACACTTTCGTTTTGTTCTTATTAATTTTCATGAAGTAATCCTTCCTCAAGATCTCATCCATTCCATTTAAGGCATCCTCTAGTTCATTCTTTGCCTCGGCTAATACTACTATATCATCGGCGAATCTCAACATTTTTATTGTTTCTCCTTGAATTTTTATTCCTACGTCAAATTTCTCCTTCACTTCATTTATAGTCTCTTCTATATACAAGTTAAAAAGTAGTGGTGACAAAGAACAACCTTGTCGTACACCTTTTCTTACAGCAGCCTCTTTTTCGTACCCCTCGATTCTCAAAACAGCCGTTTGATTCTTATACAGACTGTAGATAACTTTCCTTTCTTTGTATTTAATTCCTAGCCTTTTCAATGTTTTAAACATTTTACTCCAGTCCAGATTGTCAAATGCTTTCTTTTCTGAGTGAGATGAGTTGAGTTGGTTTACATGGTCTTCTCACAGCATTTATAATTATACTTATAAGAATGCCGGTCCTTCGTAAAATCATGTTCTTTCGACTCTCCGAATGACACCTGTATTTCATTATCAAAACGGTTTGATTGTAAAATGAAATTCATGAATCTCAGATAATATTACCCTGACTAGTGTCATTTATACCTCTACCTCTTCTGTTCTTACCTGCTTTAGTCATATAATTGGCTGACCCTGTGATAAAAATGAATACATTTATTTCCTGCAGAAACTAGCAAATTACGTTCCAAAAATTTTTAACACTCTACCTTTTCATTATGGCCACAAAAAATTTCATCCACCTTAAAATACAGGAACTAATGAAATCAGAGTAAAGCCAGAAAACATTTCTCGAAATCACATTGGCCATTATATTATCATTTAGTCAAACCGTTGATTATTATTTTTCGACTAATGCTCGTTGGTAGAGCAAAATAGTTTTCTTGTTATAAAACGGATTAATGAGGTATATTTTCTTACCCGGTAGGATATTGACTTTGTTTCGTCTCAAAAAATTTTGAATTAGATTTTTCAACTGCCTTCTACGTATCGTAATATTTATTTACAGTTGTATAAAGTCATTCCCTTAAAAATATGATACATTACTGGCCAAAAATTAGGTTACAAAAATCGAACAACTAGGAAAAATAGATAACCTTCTTTTGTTTTTTTTCTTTGTGTCGGTATCGAATGAACACTCGTGATTTTTTAAAAAACCGTGTTAACATTTAGCAGCAACAGAAACCAATTTTTAATTTCCTTAAGAACTCGAAAGATCTCTACAATGGGGTACTTCATATTTCGTAAGTGATATTTACCAAGAAACTATAAATCTCATTAAAAGGTACCTTCATATGTTCTGCCCTACCGTTAACTAGAAGTTGTCATTGGGTGTGGACTTCATATTACAATCACACTCGACGTGACGCCTAGAATCAGTACGGACCAATCAGAAAGCAGCATATCCAAACGAATGACGTAACGCTCAAGACACTTTGTCATTGGTTGACATCGGTGTGACGTTGTACAGTAATATAAACTCTCTGATTGGACAATATTAACCAATCAAAATGACGCAAAAGAAGACTTGTGATTGGTTAAAACTGGGCTTTCTTATTGGCCGAAAATACGAGACTCTGATTGGGCAATTATTACCTGAGCCGTTGGCGTCACATGCGCATCACAATCAAATTGGCCCGACTTACTCACGCAACCCTAATAGATCGTTTGTTGAATACCAGTTATATTTTGATACATATATTTTTGTTTCTATTAAACACAATAATAGCGTAGGTCAAAAATGATTTGTCAAGTAACGTCTTGTCAAGTCTATTTTTCGTTGATTTAGGATCTGTTAGTTAACGGGAAATTTATAAGCAGTATTTATATCTTCTACACAGGCAGTGTAAAACTATAATCTTTAACACCTGATTCGTACAGATGAGAAAAATAAAAAATAATTCGGCGACAGCATTCGCTTAATTGTCGTAGCGAAAGTATAAGCAGAAAAATTACGATCCCGGTAGCTGTGATTTTATAGAGTTTTAGGCCTGTAATCAGTGTTTATGTAGGCATTATGTATGCATTATGTAGGCTTGTTCGAATATACAATTTTATAAGCATTATCAGATGCGACTTTTTAACGTTCCGAAACCGAACAATTCATGCGTTCTCTTAAGCAAGGTAGGCTAATAAAATTACTTATTTTCAATCCAATTTGTCAGTAAACTAAAATGCTGGCTGTTGAAATTGTTGTGCAATGAAAGTTGTATTTTAGGTAAGCAGCGGACAAGGTGGTTTGAACCTCTAAAATCTTTTCTGAGTGAGATATGTTGAGTTAGTTTACATGGTCTTCTCACAGCATTTATAATTATACTTATCAGAATGCCAGTCCTTCGGAAAATCATGTACTTTCGACTCTCCGAATGACACCTGTATTTCATTATCAACAGGGTTTGATTGTAAAATGAAATTCATGAATCTCAGATGAGATAACTCTGACTAGTGTAATTTATACCTCCACCTCTTCTGTTTTTATGTGCTTTAGTCATATAATTGGCTGACCCTGTGATAAAAATTAATTCGTCTCAAGATATTTTGAATTAGATTTTTCAGTTGCCTTCTACGTATCGTAATATATATATATATATATATACACACACACTAATCGGTAAAAACATGTTTTTTGGGCTTAATGGGCCTGAAAACGTGTAATAACAGGTGAAAACTCTATTTCGAAAAATATAATGAAAAAAACTTTCCTTCTTTATCTTCTTTATACTATATTCATAGACTTAGAGAGCGAGAGACAGTTAAATCAAACATAATTTAAATAATTACTTCGTATTTTTAAAAAGATGTTCTATATCATAATCATTATGTGCACACACAGGGCAGAAGTACCCTAAATAATAATTTTTACTGCGTTAATCTTATTTATAATTGATTATTTGTTTTCTGTAATTTTATTATGTGCAGGAGCCATGTGTTTTTAGTAATTAGGCTACGTCAGTTTAGTTGATCGAGTTTATTTTTTCTTTATAGTTTTATGTGATGGTGATCTCCAATCAGGCCCTTGCCTTGGAAGCCCTTTTTGTTTGAAATTTATTAAAAGAAAAATATATGTAGCTTATGTGTGTAAATTGTAAGATTGTCTTAACTATGAGATTGACTAATTACAATGATTATAACAAGATTGATGAGTTTACTTGTTAGTAAGTAGAGTAAGTTATATTGTGTTTTTGTAAAAATATGTAAGATATGGAAATAAAATTCTAATATCCAACCGTAAGGTTTATTGATTTAACCAATCTAAATTAAGGAAATCAATGCATTTGAAAACTTAAGAAAATTAAAGAAAACGTTGAGTAATGGTTTATAAAATTAGTACTTATTACTAAAAAAAATCTAGTATGTATATTACATGAAATGAACGACTCAATGTCTGTCAAAACCTTTTACTAGTTTGAGTTTTAAACTGTTGTTCATTCAATATTTAAATAATTTGTTAATACCGACGTTTTACATTTAGACAGACGATAAATCTTGCTTGGTAGGTTAGGAACTTCACTGAAGGTCTAGAATCTCTAGAAGGCTTATTTAGGAGAGAAGTAAGGCAAGTTCACCTATCAATAAACATGAGAGTTTACTTGGGATAATTGGATAGTTATCTTGCGGTAAGTAAATTGGACTTTTCGGTTAATGCCTTTCCAAACTAACGAACGACTTCATATGCCAATGATTTCATCTTGAATTTATCTGAATTATTCCATAGAATTTATAATACTTATATTTTTCATTCGATGATTGTAAATAAGCTTTTTCAAAATCGCTTACAAGCTAAATCGTAAGTAAAGTGACTCATTAAAATTTTTTATTTTATTACCTTAATCGAAAATATTGTGACAATATCTAAAAATAAGTATTATTTTTTTCTGTAAATGTCCAGTTACTGTGTGAAACATTAAGAATATATTAGAGACACTTGTCCAACCATTTACTTCGCATGCCAGCGCACACAGACTTCCTCAGCTTCTTCTTCTGCCTTTCAAGGATTAGGAATCTCTGCCTGTTTCGATCCTCTCAAATCCGCCCATCTCTTTCTCGGGCGTCCTCGTTCTCTCCCTCGTCCCCTCCGGTTTATAGCCTAGTGTTTGCTTAGGTATCTTATCCTCCCTCATTCTGTTCACATGCTCCAACCACTGCATTCTGTTCTGAGATACCCCGTCGTCCATAGAGAAGATGTTGAGTTCTTTCCTTATCTCGGTATTCCTGTAAAGATCTTCTATACTACACCCGTATAGATGTCGAAGATATTTCTTTTCAGATGCTTGCAATCTACTCTCCTCTCGCTTTGATTGCATCCACGTTTCACTGCCATAAAGTAGGGTCGGCACTGCTATTGTTTAATAAAATCTCACCCTCGTGTTTTTACTCTTCGTAACTACTGGCAAACCACACAGACTTCCTCTTCAAGCATGGAAATATAAACCTAGAGGGAAGCAAGACTTGGGAAGACCTAAAAAGAGATGGATGCCGGAACAGGTCATTGAGCCTAATCCTTGACAGGATGATGATTATGATCTAAAATTAAAGTGCTGGTTCTTGAATTCTCGAGTAGGACTGAGATTTTAAAAGCTGTCAATGTAAATATTAATGGTTAATTAATTATTCAAATAAATGTTTAGAATGAATAATGTTTGTAGTGTACAAAGGTTAGGAGTAGTATAGGTAGGCCTATTGTGGTGACAGTGACCTTCTTGAGGGGTCGGTGTACCCATTTAAATATTGGCTCTATTGTAACCCTCTGTTAAATTATAATGCGTTGTTCACGTTTTTTAAAGACTTAATTTTACTTTCTCTTGCCTGTATGAATATATAGGAAGAAAAGTATTGTTTTCATGTCGATTTTTCGAAATCAAGTTTTCACCGAATCTACACGTTTTCAGACCCCGTGAACCCAAAAAACATGTTTTTAGCGATTGGTCTGTTTGTGTGTGTGTGTATACAAAATATCTCAAATACGGAACATCGTACGAACTTGAAACTTAAGTTACATATCACTACCGGACTTGACACGAAAATTTTCATACAAATCGGTCAACCGGAAGTAGTAAATTATTCGTGTAATTTTTTTCACTTTTTTACGATTTTCTCAAAAACTGGTCTACGATTAAAAATTACCTCATTTACTTAATTTCTTATGCTCTACAAGATAGAGTAGGCGCCATGTTTGCTGAAATTCTTGGTGAGGCTTTTTTCACGTAAAAAAATCGTTTTTTTAAGATTGCGGCTTTATTGTGCATTTTACCGCAAAAATGTATATACCTAATTAAAGTTGTAGAAAATTTAAAATTCTATAACTTTTATTTCAAATATTTGTTTGTATAACGCTTAGTTTAGCGGTAATTAGCGATTTTCTGTTTTCTTTCTCACGAAAACGTGTGAAAAATCGATTTTTTAAAGATTTCGGCTTTAGTATGTATTTTACGATAAATGTGTTTATAATCAAATTTATAGGAAATTGAAGGATCAACAACTTTTATTGAGAACATTTTTCTCTACAGAACCTAGTTTAGCGTGAAAGAGTGATTTTCAGTATTATTAAGCCAAACTGAGGTCGATTTTCATTTTGCGTCTTTCACTCATGATTAAAATTAGGTGATGTTTTACTGAGGTTAGTTTTTTGTTTATTTCTAATGTTAGGTTTATTGTTAATTATTTGCATTGGCAAGAGAAAATCTTGTGAGTGTTTCTCACCAGAATTTTATTCTTATATCGAAAATTTGTGTCCTTCTCCTAATTTTTATAGCTTCATGTATGAAAGCAGCCGCCGGATTTGGTCATTAGTTAGTCTTTGATCTGTCATCGATCTGTGCAAACGCCTGGCGTATACTGTCGACGTCGTTTAACTAAACGTTTGTGAGTAATATTTAGTTAAATTGAATGGAAAATTAATATTGTAATTTTGTTAAGTTTATTTATTGTTATTAGTTAATTATAATTTTTAGTTTGTAATACCTGCTTACAATTTTAAACGATAGTTTGTTAATTATTTATTTTACCCAAATCCCGAAACGGACTTTAGCGATAAGTGTCACAATATTAATAAAAACCTTCACAATAAAAATTTCTGTGAAACTGCTCATTTTTTTAAAGAATTTTTTAAAATATGGTTTTTATTTTAAACACAGCGCAGTAGTTTTTCTGTCACAGACATTGTTATCTCTTTGAAGAGTGTTTTATTGACAATGAATTTTTTTTATTTATAATTTTTTTATGAATATATATTTTAATTTGACAAAACCGTTTAAAAAAATCACCGTGTTTTATTCGATGCGAAACCTAAAAAATAAATTACCGTTCGTAAAAAAATCAACAGCTGAATTTTATTACAAAATTTTTATACACAGTTTTGTTTGCTGCTTTTGAATTGAAAATAATTTTAGAAGCCTTAGGAAATCTAACGCGAATATGTTTATATAATATTGTATTATAAAACTGAATATTGTACGGTACAGTAGCGAATATTTTAAATAAATAAATGTGAGTTATAAAAAAATTACTCGTTATTTGGAATATAATTAGGATATTTTTATTATACCAGAGATATTAAAAAATTTTTTACCCTTAAGGTTAGACTAAAATTGTAAGTCTCGAGGAACATCTGAATTTATTATTATTTTAGTATATCAAAAGAAGCAGTAATACAAGATCACAATTTCTTGGAAGTTTACTTATTAGTATGTCACCCGAACCCCTCGCTCTAATTAAGTATAGTGTTCCCAGCCGAAATTTTTTCTCCAATCACAGAGTGAATAACCGCCCTCTTCCACACCTTTCACTGGTTTGTTTAAAAGATGGTGAATTCGGTCCGATTTTTCCTCAGGGATAAGTTATCGCCCCTGCTCTGTACCTCCTGTATGCTAATGACGCCGATAATACAGGGTGCGGCACGGAAACTTGCTGATTTGTATTTCACGCCAAGCGGCGAGATAATGTAGGGAAAGGGGCGGGAGGATTTCATACGAAAGGCAAGGTCACGCAGTTTTGTTACTACCCTAGTCAGTTGTCGCCATGCTTTGGATCAACGAGCAACGTGGGTTTGCCGTCGAGGCGTACTTCTGTAATGGTACGCGGTGACAAGAGTGGGCGAAATTGGTCTTTATTTCTATAAGGAAAATGAACGCGCAGTCACGGTGACTGCGGCTAGGTACACGGAATTGATTGAGGCCTTTTTTCTGTCTAACCTGGCAGAAACGGATGTCTCGTTCCAACAGGATGGAGCCACGGCACACATAGCGCGATGTTCAATCGATCTTTTGAGACATCACTTCGCAGAGCGCCTCATCTCCTTGAGAGGTGACCTTTTTTGGCCGGCCTTTACCCCTGATTGGGCTCCGTGTGATTTTTTGGGGTTATCAGAAATTAATTGTTTACAATAACCGTCCAAAAACCTTACCTCACCTGAAAAACAACATACGCCAAGCCATTCCTAACATACTCGTCAATACGCTTGAACGAGTTGAACAGAATTTCAGAAATTGGGTAACTCAGTGCATTGACAATGAGAGCTGTCATTTGACCGACGTCGTCTTTAAAACTATGTAATAAAAAAATTCAAGTGATATATTTTACAAAAAAAAAAATTATTATAATGATATCTTAACTCCTTTTTTGTTTATTAACCTTTCAAATCAGCAAATTTCCGTGCCTCAGCCTCCGCTACAACGCTGCCAAGCTACTAGACCAATTAAACAGAACTACAGACTGGTTCCGTAACTGGAAGATGGCACTAAAACTGAGATATTGTACTGCCATCAACATCTCCGGCCACAGGATACAACCACCGCCTCTCAAGATAGAATGTCATCCCTACACCTACCCTGGGCTACGACGATTAAGTACCACGCACCACATTTGACAGGAAGCTAACTTTCAACGCACATTTCAGAGATAAAATTTCCAAAGGCAGAGTCTTACTTTACGAACTCTTCACCTTACTACGCTCCCGCTCACTTAAAATTCCTCTTTAACTGCTAATCTACATGGTCATTATCCACTCCTTTCTCCTCTTTGGTGCGTCGTCCGGTGGCCCATCCTCCCGCTAAAGAAAGAACTGTCCCACAACCGCATCGTACGGCTAATATCCAATCTTTGCTATCTTATTAACAACAACGTCCACAATTACTTCCTTACCCCAACCCTGGAGGAATTCAACGAGAGAATTTCAAGAGTCCTGCATGACGCCGGTCAACGCTCTGTACTGTCAGCTGTCAAAGAAATATATACAGTTTCATGGCCTCCAGAAGTGAAGATAAAACTGCCATTCTACGATTTCCTCTAAATTTTTCTTCATCCCGATAAAAATTACTTAACAATAATACTCCTGCTCGCTAGAAAAAGCTTCACCTCCATTCCACCACAAATATCTGTCTGACAAATCCCGTTTTTGAGCCTACCGTTTTCCTAAATATTCGTCTGTAACCCCTAATAGAAAAATTCAAAAGTTCCATCCCCCAATTTCCTGAACGACAAGCTAACTTATAGCTGCAGCGTCGTCATCCCGTGCGCTAACTGATTTCTTTCAGGATTTAGACTCTGAATCCCAACGTCTTGTTCCTTATAATTCTAACTAAAATGAACCAACTGCATTCAAGAGAGAAGGAAGACATCGCAGGAACCGTCACCGGTCTCTTTCGAAACCAACCAAACAGTTTCTCTCAAGACCTACTCACTGAGGTGTTAAACGGCCCTTTTCAGGGCCACCAACCTACTCTGCCCACCTAGGTAGAAACTCATAAACGGCTGAGGGCCACCAAATATTTAAGGCTTTCCCAAACCTTTCAATGTCACCATTCGGTGACAGATACTACAGTAAAGCTTCCGGGTTTTATTTCTGTCTAGGTTTTGTAGGAAATTTTGTTTAAAATTGTTTTAAACATTGTTCGTAATTCGTAACTAATGCTACCACCACACTCAACAAACGGAAAATACTTTACAAAAAGAGTGGAATAGTGGTTTTAGTTTCCTTCCTGTTCCAAGTATTTTATATTGTGATATTTATTCCGGGTTATTCCAGGAACTGACTATTTCTAAAAAAACAAATCCTCTACACTGCTGAGTCAAATTTTAGATTTCATTGAACGATTTTTCTAATTATAGAAAAATTTTTAACTGCAAAGCAAAATCTTTCCGCTTTTCAAACATTTGCTTTGATGATTTCCCTGTTATTATTTCTTTTATCAATAATATTTTCCAAGTATTTAAATTTTTCCATAAATTTTATTTTCTAAATTTGGTTAACATCAATTTTGGTGTAAGTCTTTTCTAATGACATTAATTCTGTTTTTCTTTTGAAATATTTTTAAACCTCTTGTAATTGTTCAATCTGTCTTCTTTTTAAAAACTGGAAATATTGTAGTATCACCAGGAAAGCTTTTTTTCCTAAATTTTCATTCCCCTTTTACGAGTCAATCTAAATAATTTAGATGTAGAATTATTCTACATTGGTGGTATTTATCTCCAAAATTCCTGCTTTACCTTATCCAATATTACATTGAACAGAATGATAGAACAATACCTTGTCGTAACATATTTCTTATTTCAAGTTGTTTAGAAATTTTTCCTTGAAATTTTATTTTAGAAAATGTGAAAATGTGTAGTTCAGTTTGATTTAGTTTGATTGATGACTGGATTAACTTTATAATATATTTTAGAAGTTTGTGTTAGGAAATTTCTCAATTTGGATGGTGTGCCTTTTCAAAATCTACTAATGTATTTTTAAGGTTTTCTTGTTTTCTATTTTTATTTTATTACCTAATAATACTTTTGTAACTTAAAATTTATTCTGTTTTCGATCAATGATTTAGAAAATCTCTATGGTATTTTCCCAGTAATTATAAACTTACCTGTTCTCTCAACCACAATTTTCTCCCACAATCCGAATGAAACTGCTTCCAGTTACTTTTGCATGGGGGTAATTTTCTTTTTGTTTAAAATAATTAACTTGAAATTTAAATAAAATACCCCTAGAGGACCCTACAATAACACTTTCATAAAAATCGGTCAACCGGAAGTAGTAGTTTATTCGTGTCATTTTTCACTTTTTTGCGATTTTCTCAAAAACAGCTGTTACGATTTTTTAACAAATCGCCTCATTTACTACATGTTTTATTCCCTACAAGGTAGGGTAGGCGTTATGTTTGCTGAAATTCTTGGGGAGGCTGTTAAGAACAAAAATTGCAAAAATTGCATTTAAGAACAAAAATGTATATGTTCAAAGTTTTGGAACTTTTAAAACCTACACTTTTATGTCAAACATTTCTTTGTACAACGCTTAGTCCAGCGCTAATTAGAGATTTTCTGTTTTTCTTCATAAAAATCTGTATAATAATGGATTTTTTTAAGATTTCGGCCGTAGACTAAGATTTTTAAGATTTCGGCATTTTACGACAAAAGTGTACATAATACAATTTATTGTAGGAAATTAAAAGATCTACAACCTTTAATTTAAGCATTTTTCTCTACATAGCCTAGTTTAACATCAAAGAGTGATTTTCCCTATTATTAAGCCAAACTAAGGTTGGTTTTTTTGCATCATTCACTCATGATTAAAATTAGGCTATTTTTTGAGGTTAGTTTATTATTTTTTTATTTCTAATGTTTTATTACTAATGTTAGGTTATATTGTTCATTATTTGCACTGGCAAGAGAGAGCTGTGTGTGTGTGTTTTACACCAGATTTTTTTATCCTAAAATCGTTAAAAAATGTTGAAAAAGGTGTGTTCTTTACAACTGGATTCAATTTCCGTTGTATTAGACTTTGCAATGAGTTTAATAACATATAAAACCAACCAAATGTTTAATTTTCATACGTTATTGCCAGATTTTCGTTACTACCGACTTCGTTATAAGTGAATTTACAATATCGTACATGATACAATCTATTATTATGATTGTAAATAAAATAATTATATGAGATTTTTTAAAAATTGTTAACATTATGAAACATGATACAATGTATGTACATGAAACTGTCACAATGTATGCACAATATGGTATATATCAATAGGTACATTATATTTACAATGTATATGTCGTAGAAATATATATTTAAGGTATTTAAAATATCATACAATCTTCAAAAATCTGTTCTGCTTCTTGATAAAATAGCCAAAGAATATACCATGAAGTTGTCAACAAGCAAAACTAAAGTGATGGCATTCCTTGGGAAAGGCCCAATACGATCAAAGATAGTTTTGAACGACAAGACTCTAGAGCAAGTTTCCGAATTCGTTTACTTGGGTTGCAGTATCACATACAAAGACGATAACGAGATATTGCGGAGGGTCAATAAATTTCAGTTGGTTTGTGGTTTTGATCAACAGGACCTTCAGGAGGAAATCTCGAAGGGAAACATAATTGCGATTATACGATGTGATGGCGGTGCCGTTGGTGTTGTACGGCAGTGAGTCTTGGGTGCTACGAACAGCTCAGTTAAGAAAGGTAGAGGCTGCAGAAATGAGATTCATGAGGGCAGTAAAGGGATGTTCCTTGAGAGAGCAGATTCGTAGCAGTGAAATAAGGAGAGAATTGGGTAGAGAGGAATCGCTGATTGGAAAAGTGTCCAAGTACAGAGACAGATGGACGAACCACGTCGAGAGAATGCCGCCAGACAGGATTACAGTGAGGGCGGTAAACTATCAACCGGAAGGAAGACGACGCCTGGGGAGACCCAGAAAGAGATGGCATGAAGCTGGAACAGGCGTTACGCCTAATCCGTAATAGGTAGAAGAAGAAGAAGAAAATATCATACATGATGCAGTTTATTTTCATTATTGTTAATAAATAATTACAGGGAACATTATTTTAATTGTTAACAACATGATGATATAATTTATTTACTATTAATTGTAATCAATAATTTTTAATAATTATTATGAAATATTTATTTAAATAACACCATTATACAATTTATTGACAATGTGGTAATATCAATGTATGATTTACCTATTTAAAAATTTAATTGCGTACAAAAATGTAATTATTTACT